>JAIXND010000624.1:62578351-62626398 GCA_023646645.1 Varanus salvator macromaculatus | reverse complement strand
CCACTTAATTGCAGAGATAACATCCATGCTATAAAATCTGATATCATAAGAATTAGACTATTTTGTATATATCTAAATTTGCAATGATGAACTGGTCAATTGAATAGGACAAAATAATTGAGTGGTTTCATTTTCCTGGACAGTGGTAAGAGGGTAAGAAAAGGAAAAAATTGAGGCACTTTCTCAGGCAAAAATACCTTCTGAGCAATTTCAGCATAAATCTAACAGGTAAATAGATCTAAAAGTAGGGACTGTCCCAGGTGAATAGGAATAACCGGGCTGTATGAAGTCTCTGCTTTCAATGTTAGACTTATAAAGGCTCCCAGTGCACAGTAAGTGGGGCAGAGCTCACGTATTAGTAAACAGAAGGGGCAACTCTGGTTACAACTGGCAGTTTTAGCAAATCTGTGCTGGGATAAGCAGCTTGCGGCTGCTGCATTGACCACAAGGGGCTGGTGGTGGCCCTGCCCTTCCCTCCACTCCCTCCTTCCTATGGAATAAATAGCACTATGTACAATGTTCCTATACCACGTAGAGGGTTTTCTGCCACAGTGGTAGCTATTACAGACTTGGTGCAGGGGACGGAGCCAGCTCTTTGCACCAGTGCAGGGGAACAAAAGTTCCCCTTGTGCCAGCCATGGCTGCGTCGCCTTAGAGCTCATGTACTGCTGCCTCCACTCAGCAGGGCATTAGACTGGCCTCTTCATCTCACGAGCCAGCCAATGTCATATACAAATATCTGTTTTCATTAGATAAATACTCTAAAGTTAGTTTGCTGCCCATCAGACACAGAAATGTCTTTGAGCAGAAAATTCCCATGGAAAAGCTGGCTTAGCTATTTTTGCAGGGCAGTGACTGGTACATCATTGCAGGGTGTGTTTTGCCACTGAGATACTTGTCCTGCTGAGGTTTGGGATGCAGCCACCCTGTTTATCATGGCACATCTTTTTAGGCTTTAGCAGAGCTTCCCCAAGCTTCAAAAGAAGCTGTAGCCATCTCTGGAGTTTCCTAAACTCATAATAGCTCTGCAATAATAAGACACTTTCATCAGTGCTTTCCCTTTAATTCAGGAGTACACGGTTTCAGGTAGACTTCCAGGTGTTTGGGCCTGCAACTCCCATCAGCTTAGTCAACATACTTGATGGGTGATGGGATTTCTAGGCCATAACATCTGGGGAAGGATAAGTTGCGCACCCCTGCTTTCAATCCCTCTTCTGCTAGGAAGTATGAGCTTATCAATCCTCAAGAGAATTCCAGGAGAGTCAGAAGCTTGGTTGCCCAGTAGCAAGACATAAAAACATCAGACAGATGCTGCTGGATAAAAACCAACCTGCTTTCATTTCAAAGGCAGCCAGCCACACATCCCTGGGAAGCTCATAAGAAGGGCATTAAGGCAACTGCAACTGCCCTCGCCTATCTACAGCATCAGGAATTCATGCATACATCTCCAAGATACTGGAGAATTAGAGTGGGTACTTCCTTATAGGTAAAAATGAGTAAAGATGCACATACATATGTATATGCTCATAAATCTTGTTGTTGTTAGTCGCAAAGTCGTGTCCAACCCATCACGACCCCATGGACAACATTCCTCCAGGCCTTCCTGTCCTCCACCATCCCCCGGAGTCCACCCAAGCTCACACCAACTGCCTCAGTGATGCACATAAATCTACATTTATATAAATTAAATTTATATATGCCAATTCACACATATATGTGCAAATTTTGAAATACTATAACACAATACATCTTGCCATAATGGGGAAGAAGGTGGTCAGGTGAGTCTGTTCCCAGGTGTGACCTGTGGATGGACAACTTCAATATTTGCCCATCAACTGGCCCCTGCTACTCTCTCTTCTTAGAGTTCTTTATCTTTAAACAGACTCGAACCATTCAAACAGGAAACACTTTCAAAAAATTGGTTGCCCCCTGTAAAATAGCACACATCACCGCCCCATGGTGTCTAGGTCCTTCCCTATATAAGCAAGCTAAGTGAAGGCTCCAGTCATCGCTGCAGTGGAACTGAATTCAGAAACCATGTGTAAACTTCATACCGGTATTTCTCTGGAAGCGTTATTTAACTAAAGATCCACCTGTACTTCACCTTGATGCTGGAGCCATGCAGTACCCCACGGCTGAAGTAAGCCCAGCTCTGTCTGCCTCAGGAATCTTTGGCATGGTAGAAAGGGGAAAATGAGGACAGGCAATCAAAACCAAGACAGCTAAAGTTCCCTGTCTGTCCAAGTTAGGTGTGATATTGTTTATAAAGCAGCATGAGGATCCGTGTATTCTGGCTTCTCCTTACTCTGTCTGGGCCTACGAAATTTGAGCTAAATAACAGTAGGCAAAAATAGCCATACTTTGCATACCGTGAAGCACGGGGGTGGGGAGAAGAGAGATTAGTCACACTGTTCACTGTATTTGTCCAGTATTTCTGTGTTTGAAGTGTGCCGAATTACTGTTGTATTCCCACACAATAAACAAAACTGAAAATGCTTGGTGTAGCAGAGAAATACGAATTGCACTGAACTGTTGTGAAGGATTGCATTCACAGTTGTCAGACCAATACGCTCTGAATCAGCCTGGTATTGCTTCAGATGCAAAATGTGTTGTAATTCATTCTATGCTGGGCAACCAAAAAGCAAGGGTCAAACAGCTAATTAAGGAGCTCTTGGTCAAATTTTGTCCTAACATGGACATGAAAGGTAGAAGACTTTCTCATGATGCCAATAGCAGGGGCTTTCATAGTTATTTTTATCTGCCTCCTGAACCATTTCATTCTTAGAAATGGTTCAGGAGACAGAGTTGATGAGTTCTGCAGGCTGCCTCCGCATGCCAGCCTGAACAGCAAAATACATTTTTCCTTTGCACATGAGCAGTCCAAAGCTTCCTTAATAACAACAGCACAGAGACAAATGGAATTTGTGAAACAGTCAATTCATGAAATGGGCAGCAGCAAATGGCCAGATAATGATGGCTGAAAAATGTGCTCTTGCAACAATGATCAGAAATACTTTGCATATTACATTTATATATGCACATATATGCAAGAACAGTTGAGATGGCTCACGAGGAAAAAATCCTAAGTGAAACCGGGCCAAAACCCATTTTAATTGCATGTTACTGTACTGCCGTGTCAGAAGTTGAAGCAAGGCATTCCCCTGCTTTCAAAGGATATACACATAGCTCTAAAAATATAGGTTAGATCAGAAATGCAGTAATGAAAGAGATTCTGGTAGTAGTAGCTTTGTTCTCGGTTGTACAAGAAGTAGAAGAAGACCATGTGTGCAAGAGTTTGTGCATTTTCATCCTACTGTGAATCCTTTCATAGACCTCATAGAGCAAACTATCCAGCCATTTGTTGTGGTGGATGGATGTACCCTCACTGAAGAAACAATGCAAGCATTGATAAAAGCCACCGTGGTGCAGTGACTGATGTTGAACTTATTTTGTGGAGCACTTAAGTCAGTTTCCCCCAATCAACTACAGGACTTGGTGTTCTTGGACTAGTCACCACCAGCATCTAATTTGAATGTCCATCAAATGTGCCCAGTTTGGCTCAGAACACTGAAAGGGTACCAAAACAAGAGGGCATACCAATGCCTTAACTGCAATACGCAGAAGTACACCATCCAAACAATTCATTTCACTAATAATCATGTTATAACATTTCAAATTAATTTCAAAATAGGCACTGTCAGTAAAGCTTAAGCTAGAACAAAATATATAAAATGTTTGCAATCCATTGGGGTATTAACAAAGAATACAAACTGCAAGCAGTCAGCCCAAGTACCAAAAGCAGAAAACAACCAGATGCAGCCTGCAGCAACTGATTTCTCCAGCACTCTGCTCTCTCATGCTGGCAGTGTTCTTTAAGCTACAATAAAGCCAAGGAGAGTCTATTTCCCCATGTTCTTGATCATTCTGCTACTACTGGAGGACATATGGTGGCTGCTGATATATAATGAACACTCAAGAAACCAGGCATTTCCCACTTGTCCAAAGCAGGACTCATCCTGTCTCACTCCCTCGTTCTGGAGCAGTCCTTAAAACTGCAGCAGAGACAAAGGTGGCCATATCTAGCCTCTTCACCTGTGCTCTGCATGTTCTCTCACACTAACCTAGCTCACAGGCGTTTGGGAGAGGATGAAAAGAGGAATGGGGAATCTCTTTCAGCTCCAGTGTCAATTCAGTCACAGTGGTTTTGGGAGCTACATTCCAGCAGTGGAAGTATGAAAGGCAAAGGGGTGCAGCCAAAGGCAAGACGGGTGCATCCAAAAATACAAAGAAAACTGTATCTTAGCTTAAAGCTCTTGCTGCCAGTAACTAAGCCTCAGGAGAGGCATTTCAGCCTCTTAGAATGGAGAAAATGGCACAAAAGCTGGGAAACAGCCAACTGAGTGATGGTTCGCAGAAAGAGTTCCGTGACCATCCAGGAAACCCCATTGTTGCTATGGGGTCTTTGAAATCCTGGGCCACCTCAGATAAGATGCCCTCAGTATAGATGTTAACACCCCCAAGACCACCAGCCTAGGGGGCCTCAGCTTCTCAACTGAGACTGCCTGTCAGCTCAGGTAGAAAGCCTGCTGGGTAACAGGGTGGCTGATACACTGCAGAATCCCCCGTCTGTCCTGCCGTCCCAACACAAGATGCAAAACCTCCAGTCAGACAGGGATCCTGGAGAGACAGGGAAGGACCCTTATAGACCATAGCAGCTCCAACTCCCAGGCCTGTACGTCTTCCCTGGTGCACTGCCAAGACTAACTCCTCCCAGTTCACCCACTGAAGTCTTGGTACTACATGCCAGATTGGCTGCCTCATCCACTATTAAATCATATGAACAGACAGCTACTTGTTTTGGACTGATCCGGTAATTAAGAAGCAGCATCCAGAGCAGTGTGGTAAACTTTATCTGCATGCTTTATCAAGGAAATGCTTTACTTCGGGGGGAAATATTCACAGAAACTGAAGTTAGAAAATCATAACTCCTGTCTTTGCTTCTACCTTTTGTCTTTCCCAAACACTATTGCATTAATCCAGTTTCAGGAAATGCCAGAATTTGCTTGCTTGCTTGCTTGCTTGCTTGCTTCTGAGGCTGCAATTACTTTCACAGAGCTTAACACACCCAGATACTGCTTCACAGCTCAGGTTCTACAAGGGTTAAACACTTCTGTAAGACGGAAAGAAGGCAGGCAGGCAGGCCTGAGGCTCCTCAGCCCTGGGGTAGACAATATATTATGACCTAAGAGCCCTGGAGAAAGGTTGGGATAAATAGCATAGTAAATATTATAGTTCCCGCAATAAAGCAGTGATAAAAAGAGAAAATATGCAGAGTTGCATTCTTACAATCTTACCATGATGTTTGGAGGTCCCTACCTTGTACAAATCCTGGCGAGATTCTATCTCATGAAGGGTCAACTGCCACAAGCCCTTCTAGATGCCATTTTGATGATAACACTGAGAAACCAATATGCTCTAAAATCCAGATTTGGGGGATAGCATTAATTTTGTTGATACGTGCTATTCAAACTCTTTAAAATAAATATAATTAAAAGAAATGTGTTAGTCAAAGTGACTATAGGGTAAATTAAGGCTTGTCTTGAAATAGTAAGTAGTTAGACTAGGTTTTTCTTTTCCTCCCCCAATCCACAAATTATGTTGCTTGAGAGCAAACTCTGGAGAAGGTACTCAGTAAGTCAATGAGCAATGAATGTAGTTCTTTGTCATTTATTGCGGCAGTAAAAACATCTGGCAAGCTACACAGCACAGCACCTCGGCAAACTGCTAGGCTGTATGGGCTAATCTCCATTGCTTCTTCAGTTGCTCAATGTTTGTAAAAGAGCATAATGCCCTGTCTCACAATTTTCATTAGTTTTAACTTCAGCACTAGGAACATTGGGGCTTTTGCTATTCCAAGGCTTAATGCATTAGGGGCCAAACATGGCAAACTACTTTTTAAGCAAAACACCTAGGGACATCAAACACATTTTTGCCCAGCTAGGACTCTGGTCAAAATGACATTGGCTGAACTTTCAAAGATGAAATGTTGAAGTGGATCTGCAAAAAATGTCTGTGCCAGACCCACTCACACCTGCATAGAGGCCACAAATGGGTATTCATCAGCACTGCTGATTGAACGCATAGCAGACTAATTTTATATGTTTCTTTGCATGCAGATGTTGACTTTTGCAGACACAGGAGATGTGGCTACATTCTGCCAGAGATTTTAAAGAATTTCTCATGTATCGATGGTGTGCCATGAAAGACTAACAGCACAATGCCATACACATTTAACATCTCACTGAACCTAGTGGGGCTTACTTCTGAGTAGATATGTATAGGATTGCACTATCGTTTTAGTATATGGCCTACTGCATTCAGCACACCTTAGCATAGGGAAAGGAAGCTCATTTTGGCAGCCTGAAAATGATAGATACCAGACAGACTGGATGTTTCAGCATTCCAGGTTTGCATAGCTGGATTGTGAACATACAGTAATTTCAAATGCATTTTTAGTTTAACTGTTTTTTCTTGTCTTGTCTGTTTTTTCATAGTCTGTGCAGTAACTCATGCATAGTTTACATTAAATGGCTTGCCCCTGCTAGTGTTCTGTTTACCAAATACATACTGGTTGCTTATTCTAATACTTATTTGAAGTTCCATCCGTGGAAGAGGACAAGCAGTTCCCTGAGCATCCTCCTGTATCACTTCTCACATGGTTCGAAACAGGGGACAGGTGCACAGGATGAAGGAGAAATTGGGGGAAGTTCCCTCTTCCTCTGTTCATTGATAGAAGCCATTCCGGGATCAAGGAAGCTTCCATGAATGAATACAACCCACAGTTTCTTGGATTCATATGAAGTGCATATATTAAAGAGAATACTGAAAATGCAAAGTTAGCATTCACATGTGAATATATTTCTCCACCTTTTAGATATTTAGCAAGCAGTTGAAGCTGGCAAGCACAGCTTTGGATGACATTGAGAGTTATTTTTACCCATATACCAAGGGGACATATATTTAGGGCCTCTCATTATCAGGATCCTCAGAATCTCTAAACCAAAATAAATGGGCTCTGTATAAAACCTCAACCAATGTTTAGAATTATTCAGGAGATGTCTTGCTGGTGGATGGGCTTTCAGGGAAATAACTCAAGCTAAATTGGGAAACAAGCCAACACTGGAATCCTAACAGAAACAGGCCAGATACTGCACCTATTTTGTACTGTCACAACTGCTTGAAAACCCCATAGCCAGGAGCATACTGTGCTGTGCTTAGCATGCTCCAGGAATGACTACTCGAGGGGGCAGCCCAGACTTGTGCTGTACCCTAACCACACTGTGGATATCACTGCTGAGACTTAATTGCATAAGAAGAGGCATGCTGGGGCAGACCAAAGGCCCATCTGACCCAGTGTTCTGTTTCCACAGTGGCCAGCTTGCTTCCCAGGGGATCCCACAAGCAGGACAGTAGTGCCGACAACAGCTAAGCTTCCAAGCAACTGCTGTTTCTAGGCATACTGCCTCTGAGACTAGAGCCATGAAGTGGCCATTGATAGCCTTTTCCTCCATGGATTTGTGAAGCCATCCAAAATGGTGGTCACTGCCAGATCTCAGGGAATGAGTTCCACAGTTTAACTCTGTGAAAAAGTACTTTCTTGTATCTGTCCTGAACATGTGGTCAATCGGCTTCATGGGATCTAGTATTCCGGGAAAAGGAGGGAAAATGTTTCCCTCTCCATTTTCTTCACACCATGCATAATTCCGAGCTCTTCTATCATGTCTTTACTTACCTGCTTTTTTGGAAGTTAAACTGTCTTTGCTATTGTAACATTTCCTCAAGGAAGATATACTCCAGCCCCTTGATATCCCTGCCTTCCCTATGCCAAAATGTACTTTTAAGTGGCTATCAACAGAGCTGTAGTATATTTAACCAAGTTGAGGGCCTATATTCATGCTTCTTCTCTCCACCTTGCTCTCTGGAATTTGTATTTGGAAAGATCTCCATTTGTAAAGCAATAAAGACTTTCAAAAACTTAAATCTTAGCATGAGTGGTTATCAATATTCTCTGAGGTGCCTCTGTGTTTTCAAGCATTCACGAAATCTCTCTTTTATAGCATAGACCCATTCACTATGCTTTAAGGCTGCACATGACTCCAACCACACACACATATATGCAATCATACACACATGCTGTGCTACTGGCTGTGTTGCAACTACTGGCATGAGACCTCAGCAGTTTTCCCAGTATTCAGAATTTATTATTTTCTTTATCGAATTACAATGTTTCTATACTGCCAAGTGTTCTGAGTACTTTACAACTTAAAAACATAAATTACAGTATAAAAATCAAATGTTTAAGATTTAAAATGTTTACAGTACAAAATAGAAGTAAAATTGGTGAGGGTGTTCAAGGATAGACTAGACATGCACATGGTGGGCATGTCGTGAGTGGAGCTGGCTGGAGGTCAAACTAGATGGCCCGGGAGGCCCCTTCTGACTCACTCTGTTTCTATGTTTTTATGTAAAATTAGCATAAGATTAGCAGCAGTGCTAAAATTTAAACATACAAGAAAGGGTTTAAAACTGCTCGAAATAAAATTTCCTGGGAAAATAAAACTTCACCTGGCTTCAGAAAGATCAGATCAGATTGGCGGTACCAGGCAAGCATCTCTGAGATGTACATTCCATAAGTGGGATGCCGCAACAGAAAAGGCCCTCTTCTTAGCTGACACCCCCGACCCTTTGGCAGGATCATGTAGAAGGACCACTAAGGATGATAAGGTCAAGGTCAGTAGCACAGTTAAGCTAGGAATCTACATTCCTGGGAAGGGTGATCACTCTGCACCCTTAGCCTTTGCACAATTGGGCTACCTTGGTGAAAAGTAATTGGGGAGGTATGTTGTCCACTCATGGCAGGCCAGCCACATGCTGATTTCAGAGGGCTGCATGCAGCCCACTACTGTTTAAACACTAAATGTTACTCAGATCATTAAAATATTAATCTAGAGAAGAGCACTCACAAATTTCACTGTTCATTGAGAATGTCATTCCTACATATGCCCTTCAGATCCTAAAGCACAAGTTCTACTGAAAATGAAAACATCTGCAGATCAAACCAGACATTACTTTAGTTGTATATCATGCAGTGCAGTGGAATGAGTTTTGGGAAAACATGGGGAGAAGTTTTGATTCTGCCGCCTCTCTTTCCAAAGTGGAGCTATCCTGTACTAAGTCAAGGACAGGAACAGACAAGCTTTTTAGAACCATGAGCCCATTTGGTATTCTGAAAACTTCCCTATGCACAATCACAAAATGGTTGCCTTAAGAGGTGTGGCAACTCATGGAGGATAAGTTACCTGCCCAAAAGACCGAGTACAAGAGAGAGGTGGGGTCTGAGCTCTAACACACCATAGATCATTTTGAACCTAGAGTCTTTAATGATAAGAGAGACCCTATTTCACAAAAGGTAAGCTCCTTTGCTCTCCCTTCATTGCAAGCTCTGCCAGCTAAAATATTTTCCCTCTCCCCTTTTCTCTCATTACCCATAAAATGCTGTCTCACACACAGACCTACACACACACACCAAGTCAGAAACATGCACACATCCTAAGAATTTTTCTGAGTCCAATTTGCAGCTCACAGGCATATATGGGAAAAGACGATTGCAGCAACTAGAGGCCTTCACTTTGCTTGGTTAGAAAATGTGTTACGGTCGTGCCTGACAGCTCGACAGAGACGTCTACTCATGAGGAAGAGGCAGGAGCTAACAGTGAGAATCGGGTCTCTGTCGAGCCGTCAGGCACAACAGTTACTTAAAAAAAGAAGAAAGAAGAGTGGGGGGGATGAACCAGTTCAACAGGAATCAAGAAAGGTGTCTTGGGGTACACTCTGGGTGCATCAGTGTTCATAGTTACTGTGCCCCCTACTTCTGTGCTATAGTAAAAGGGGAAAAATTAGCCTTGGCTGCATACTGTGCAATTAATGTAACGTATACTTTGGCCCTAGTTTTCTTCATGCCAAAGTAATGTTACAAGTAGCCTAGGTAAAATTGAAGCCAATTTGAGAGAGTTCAAATTCCTGTCTAAACCATTCATATACAGCACTAGTAGAAGTAAGCCCATCTTTAAATTTTACCTTGATCTTGGCAAATGATTCAAGTAAGTCCTTTGATTGTGCAGTAAATTAGCAGGGCAGTCTTTCCAGCATTATACACTCTGCTTTAAAAAAGCATTTTTGTCTGTGTTCCATACTGAAGGTTAATGCCTGAGGTGTGGTACTCATGGAAATAGTTGAATGTTTGGCTGTGAGACAGAAAAACTAGCAAACTGATCCTCTGTCAAGTCAGGAGAGCCTGAGCACATTGACTGCAATGGGGACATGCATGCCTAAGTCCTCCTAAGAGCACACTGTGAAAGAAACATCAATCTGACTGACTCCAGGCGGTCAGGAGGCAACCAGCGCAATGAACTAAAATGAAGAATGTAGTCCATCATAGAAACTACAGATATAACTCACACTTTCATGGAGTTTTATTAGATAATAAAAGGCAGTTTAAGTTTCGGAGCTTCAAGTGCCAAGTTATACATTACAACACATTTGCATGTAACTGTACATGAACAATCTCTTTTCCATAGGGAGAAAGCACTAGAAAATGGTGAAAATGCAGAGGGGATACAAGCGAACTCTTACCTGGAACTTTTCCCCACAAAGCATTGTTCTTTTCCACCATGGTTCCCAATCTGTCCTTTTCTCCTAAGTATAGTCTAGAACCCCATGGAAAGAAAGCAACATGGTACAGGAAACAGAAAGCAGAAATAAGCGTGTGGATGGTTGGGGCTAGTGCAGCTTGGGTTAGCTGCTTCTTTACACCACAGCAGAGCAGTCCTCCTATGGCTGGTTGTCAAAAAGGGTTCATCAAGTCAATGTTACATATATCTGAGTAGTAATATGTAGTTTGGTCCACAGAATTTGTAATCCAGATGTAACATTATTTTTACTAGCTTCCCAGAAAAAAAAGGTATTGTTCAACCATGTGTGCTAAATATTACTTCTGCTAAGCCACATCAGCGCCATCTTGGTGCTGGCTTGTTAAATACATTGTTCATTAAACTGACATTTTTAACAATGAGAATGACATGAACACTCTGGCTGAAATTTAAGCTAATTTATTCAATTTCTAAACCAAACTGAACAATCCCAAATGGGGACTTCCCTAAAACACTGAGGTTAGTCAGAGTGGACATGAAAGTAAATGTAGTCCTGTTTGTTATCTTTTCTTCTAACACTTCTACAGAAGTAACCATTGCTAAATGGATTCTTTTTGTTGGGCCAAGCTTTATTGGTGAAAGAACATGAAAACCTTTGAACTCTAGGAACAGTTTAAAGCAGGGGATGCAGAACATTAGGTCTGAGTGCCAAATCCAGTCCTCTGGTGGGGTCTCAATCCTAACTTCCAGTGTTCCTCAGAAGGCCTTCTCTGCTTTTCCACTGCTACTACCATTTTTCCAGCTCCTGGGCATCTTGTCTTTTCCCAACTTTTGTGCAATTTGTTCCCTATTCTAAAGGTTTAATTGATTCTCCTAAAGTTTAGCTGTTGATGGTGAAAACGTTAAGCTAATATTTATTATTATTATTTATTATTTATTTATTTCGATTTATATCCTGCCTTTCTCCTACAAAGGGCTCAAAGCAGCTTATATCTCCTCCTCCATCTTACCTCCACAACAACAACCCTGTGAGGTAGGCTGGGCTGAGAGTCTGTGACTGGCCCAAAGTCACCCAGTTGGCTCCATGGCTGAGTGGGGACTAGAACCCAGATCGTCTGAGTCCCAGTCCCATGCTCTTAACCACTGCACCACACTGGCTCTTACTATGCTGTTACTTCTTTTATTTCACCTTGTCCCTTTTACTTTTAGTCCCATCCACCACTCGAATGTTGCCCCTGGGAGCTTCTCCAAGATGGAATTCAGCCCTTAGATTAAAAACAGTTCAGCACCCTTGATATAAACTATACAAAGAGCTACAACTGTATAAGGAAGAATGGAGAAATTAGCAACTGTATAAGGAAGAATGAATAGCCTGATCTATTGTTCACAGTCTGTACTATATACAACCCGAAACCATATGAGTGTTGAGCAATTTATTTAAAAGCACCTCCATAAGAAAACTAGATATGTGGACACCGTATCAAACCTTTAGAAAAAAGACCCAAGCTGAATGTATGCATTAGACTTGTGGCATGAGAGTTGCTTCTCTCAGCCTAAACTACCTCATAGGGTTGTTGTGACTGAGATAAGATTGAGAAGAGAAGGAAGGTTGTGTTAGTCACTTTGAGCTCCTCGAAGGAAAAAAGATATTATTATTATTAATAATAACAATTTGGGTGCCGTTCCATATCTGAAACGTATCCCCATGCGTTTTCACCTATATGAAAAAATGCATCCACCAAAAGAAGGATTGCTTCGGAGCAGTTGGGATAGTCAAGTAGTTTTGCGTAGCTGTGATGTGGCTATGAGGAATGTAACATATGACAGGGGTGGGCACAAGATAGTTGCTGATAGTTGTCTGGGTGACTTGCAAGGTTATATGATTCCCAATTGATTCACAACAAAAAAATGGTCTGTTTATCCCCTTACCCCCCACTGAATAGACTGCTGTAATGAAAAACACTTGAAATAAGCAGGGGTGGACTTTCACGTGGAAGGACTGTGTACTCATTTCAAATTCCTAGGTTCAAACTGTTTGCAGAAGTGTTCTGTCCTTTAAAGCTTAGCATATATCTCTTGTGCATGCTCTGGTTGATGGCACGTTTCTGTGATATGGATGCACCACCCCAGTGAGTGCCTGTACTGGCTCTAATGCAAGTTCTTACTTGAATTTTTTCATGTTCTTTCACATAGCTCAAAGGGAGAGATACAACCAGGAGGGTGGGGCAAACTACCCACCTAATACATAGGTCACAGCCGTTTCAGACCTTGGACCCCACCGGCACTCAGTCTCTAATACGGAGCTCATTTTTATTACTTATTATTACAAATATTGACAGTAATGTGATTCCAGGACTTACTTCAATATTTAAACTCAATATTTGACTATTTTCTTTAAAAATAAATTTTGTTATATATTCACATTCCCATCACATATGGAATTATGTACTCCCCAACCACATCTCCAACAGAAATTAGAATATTTACTATCCATATGATTCAATTTTATCAGTGTTAGGTACCATTTTCATACTAGTTTATAATTTTTTACTTTATTCTTACTGACATACATTTTAATATTCCCTTATCCCACATATTTCCCAATCTTCTTTACTAATATCCCTTCTTAAATCTGTTACCCATGTTGCTTTAAGAAGATCATATTGATCCTCATCTTTTAATAGTATCTCTAAAAGCAGTTTAAAACATAAAGAATTTGAAGTGGTGCTACTGATGCTACTCAACTTTTGTCAGGGCATGACCAATTCTAGGTCATACTTGACCATTGAAGACAAATCACTCTAAATCGTATCAAGTTTCTGACAGACAGTCCAAAGGAAATGAATTGCAAAAAATACATACAGTAACAGTTATTCTATTACCAGTGGTCATTCACGAAACAGTTGTGGCTAATAATGCAGATTTTGAGGACTACTCAAGGATTTCATTCAGCCCACACTTTTAAGTGCACAGACACAGACTTAATTTTTGTTTCCTGGACCAATATTCAGATGAGAATACAGTTATCCCCCCTTCAGTTTTTTGCAGCTATTCTAATTTTGTTATATACTCTTTAGCTCAAAATCTGTACCTAGGTGTGCATAAATCTGCATATTTTAGGTTACAAGCATAGATAAAAGATATTTTGGGTATTTAGTGGGAAAAAATGGGAAATAATGCAGATTTTCAGCATTCATGAGAAAAAAAAATCAGATGCAGAAATGGAATCAATGAATTATGAATTAACATGTGCAAAACCAGAAATGGCAAATTGCAAATGGACAGATCCATCTGTACAAACATTCTAATGTTGGGTACACCAGGTAACATTGTAGTGTCATTAAGATAAACTTTATCCCAATTCAAACCATAGGAGATAGAACAGAATATCTCTGTCAATTTTGATTCAGCAGTCTCTAATTGTAGAATGGCAGCATGTTTGTGACATCAGCAATTACTGTTCTGTGACTGACTACATTTCCCCCCACGACAACCAACAACTCAAGATAACACTTCATGCACTGGGTGAAGTAAACTTTACTGCATGAAAGCTTATTTTTTCGAAATAGCATGTCTTGGAGGAGGAACTCTGTGAGAAAATCTTCACTGGACCATTATAAATCACAAAAATTAGGACTGGGATCCATCCATCAGCTGTTTCCTTACAAGCTAATGAGAGAAAGTAGCATCAAAAATGATCCTTGTCATCCAAGAGATAGGGCCAATTTATGCATTTCAAAAACTGCATTTGTCTAATGGGTGGGATCTATGAGCATATAAGAATGCAATATTTAAACATAACTTATGACAGAATTGGGAATTATATATGGTAAGTGAAATGACATGTTGAATCTATTTTCTAATGTTAATTCCCTGTCCACCAGACAAATGAGTCATTCTGGCAATGCAATTGCTATTATTTTTCACACCATTTGTGTCACACTCTTAGTGCTTGAGGTAGTTTTAATGGCTGGCTCAACATGCCTAGAAACACTTCCACTGAGGATCTATAGTTCCTTATGCAAAATTTGGACACAATAACTCATAAACAGATGGAGAAGCATTCCTCTACATTCTACTGCACTTCTTACATTTTCTTAATTAATCCCATTCATAGAAAACGAGTACAGTTCCAAGAAAGCAAGGATGCTAAAGGTTGACTGGAATCAAAGAGTCCTGGAACATATTTAAGTGCTGAAGTCCCATTAAGCTCACACTTGACTTTTCCTCAGTTGCTTCTAACTTACATAAAGATAGCCTTTTAATAAATTAATTAATTAAAATTAATAAAGAGAACTTCAGCTCTGAGGCATTATAGAAATGAATTGTTCTTATATTGCCTGATAGCTGAGTCACTCTGGATGATTAATAGAAGTTTTAAAAAACACACAAACAAAAATTAACTTAAAACAACAAAACTATTATAGTAATTTCAATTGATCAGCACAGAAATGTAGCAGCAGTACAGAACAAAATGCAATATTAAAAATAAAATTAAAGTTAAACTGTTAAAATGATAGGAAAATAAAAAGGTCTTCCCTTGGTGCACCTCTTTGGGGAGCTCATTCCACAACTGGGCTGCCACAACCAAAAAGGCCCTCCTCCTTGTAGCCACCCACCTCACTGCCTTTGGAAGGGGCTCCAGGAGAAGGACTCACAAAGATTTCCTCAGGGTCTGGATAGGTACATATGGGATGAGACATTCCTTTAAGCTAACCCAGCCCCAAGCTGTTTAGGACTTTTAATGTTAGTACTAGCACCTTGAATCAGGCCTGAACTTCAATCAGCAGCCAGTGCAGCTGGAAGAGGACAAGTTTAATGTGTTCTTATGAGCCAGTCCCCATTAAGAGTCTTACTGCCCTGTTTTGAATCAGTTGAAGTTTCCAGACCATTTTCAAGGGCAGCCCCATGTGTAACACTTTGTAGTAATCTAATCAAGAGGTTCCCAGAGCATGGATAACTGTGGCTAGGCTCTCTCTGTCCATATAGGGCCATAGTTGGTATAACAGCTTAAGCTGATAAAAGGTGTTCTATGCCATTGAATCTACCCCTGTCTCAAGTGGCAACTCTGGATCAAGGAACACCCCCCCAACTACAGCCCTTGTCCTTTAGGGGGAGTACAACCCCATCCAGATAGGTTGAATATCATCTAACTAGACAGATGAACCACCCAGTAACATCATCTCCATCTTGTCTGGATTGAGTCTCAGTTTGTTGGCTCTCATCAAATTCATTACCATGCTCAGACACTGATTCAGAGTGCCACTGTCTCTCCTGGGTTTGACAAAAAAGAGAGGTAGAGCTGTGTGTCATCCACATATTGGTGGTACCTCAACCCATATCTCCAAATAACCTTCCCCCATGGTTTCATGTAGATGTTAAGTAGCTTATGGGATAAAATAGAACCTTGTGGTACCAGGGCCATGGCACAGAGCACTATTCCTCAGCACCACCTTCTGGAATTGGCTGGTCAAATAGAAGCAGAGCCAATGTATGCAGCCTCTACTCCTAGGCCAGCCCAGCCAGCCTATCCAGAAGGATACCATACTTGATGGCACCTGTCCTGAGGGCAGGCTGGTAAGACTGCCAGAAATCATCCAGCTGGGAGAAAAAATGGAAGAGTGGATAGCTCTGAGGTATCTAGTCCCCCTCCTCTGTTGGCTTGTTCATCTCCCAATGACATGCCCCCCTGACCACAGGAGCATCCCTTTGCTCCCCAAAGTTACCCAGATACATAATTAAAATGGTACATGAAAGAACAATAAGAACAATGACTGAATAAAGAATTGATTGAAGAACAAACTGCTACACTGCTAAGCTGATCAGTAGCAATTGCTGTGAGACTGCCCTCACCCCACAGTGACCTGCAGCAGTCCTAAAGTGGTCACCAAACAGGTATCAAATGAGCAATGCTCCTTGGCATTGCCCTTCAGCTGGTGCCCAAGGCCACTGCCTTGCTCGTTGCTCCCCAAAGTAGCCACTGGTGGTGATGGCCCCACCTTTGGAGCACAGCTGCAGCCCCTCCAGCAAGGGGCAGGCAGCCACTCCACAGGGCAGGCAGGCAGGCAGGCAGGCAGGCAGGCAGGCAGGCAGGGGGTTCGGGTTGTATTCGATGTCAGTCCTACTTAAACACAATGAAATGAACAATGAACGAGCATTCACATATTGTGTGTTTAGCACATTGGATATAAATTATGGATTGACCTGACTTTTCCCAGATCTTTTTGGTATGCCTGTGGTGCTTATGTACAAGCTGCAGCAAAAACATTCCTGTACTCTAAAAGCTATGCTTTGCTATGCAGCACCATGTCAAGGGTGAACAAAGAGCCAGTCTAGTAGCTCTCTGCTCTGGAGGCTGGACTGCCTGGAAGTTCCCTCACTTTTTTTCCCCTCCACAGGTGAAAACCTTCCCTCCTGCTGCCTTTTTCCTGAAAACACCATGAAGGACTTGTCACTTAGCAAAGGTATGTCATACTATCTGAAAGCTTATGGAAACCTGGTTTCAGGCTACTCTTTTGGCAGGTTTGTTGGAGGAACACATTTGGAAGGCTGTCTAAAAGAACAATATTCTACAGTTGGAAGAGAAAGAGGAGGAGGAGCTGCCGCTGCCACCACCGCCACCAACAAAGAAGAAGAAACACAAAATGCTGTCCCAAGGACCATAGAATTGATTCCCTAAAATCAGAGCAAATGCAATTTTAAAAACTTACAATTTTGATATTCCTAAAAATGCATCTTCCTGTAATATTGAACTCTGTGCAATTCAAGAGATCAGCTGATAGGTTTGAAGATAGATGGCATGTACAGATCTCCCCCTGCATATGTGTGCGCGCTAAACTATTTAATCATAGAAAAACAAGTATTTTGTACTCATGACACTCTAGAAAGGTGATACATGATTGACGACACAGTCATATATATAAATAGGCTCAGCATAAAGAACAAACAACACTGCAGATGAGCTTAGATTCATGACTGCCAAGATCCTAAAAATTATTTACTGCCCAGTGGAAAAATGTTTCCTAACAAAAATAATTAGTTGCATCTCATGTATTGGTAAACAAACAAACAAACAAACAAACAGGAAGCATATACATACAGAATTATTGGACATGTCATTCCAGGCTGAAGCCTTTGAAGCCTCAAAAGAAGTATGGTTTGACCTTTGCACCACTCATAAGAATAAAAATAAAGCATAGTCTCAGTTTAAAAAAATGCAGCCTATTTTGCCAGTGTCTCATCAGAAATATCAAAGCAGCTTGCATACAAAGAGTGTGTGTATTCCTAGGGAGCTGTCATGTGATCATAAGTTTTGGGAGCTCTTAAGTGGTAAGATCACTGGCCACAAGTGAAAGAAATGTTGGGAGTTAATGGACGTAATAGAAAGGAATCTCAATTCAAAAGAAAATTCTTGGAATATTTTCCTTTTCCTGATTAGGATGAAGAAACACTTTTTTTGAACACTGAAGAAAATCACAATATAGCAGTTTCATACATGATTCTGGAAACTTTCTTAGATGCAACTGAGGTTGCATTTTTGTTTATTATGGCTTGGTTCCCTACAGTTTTTGATTATTATTCATTGACTGTTTATCCTATGTTCTATTGAAAAGCTTTCTGCATGTGATCTTGAGATCATCACTCTCTCATAATCCCACCTATGCCTCAGGATTTTTGTGAACTTGACCTTGTCTACACAAGGAATTTCTTGTGTGCTCATCGTACACCCTACACAGTAGTTTATAGGTTCAACCTTCCTTGACCTTGTGCCTGCCTGACAAGTTTGGACTGCAACACCCAGAATTCCCAGTCCTGCTGGATGGGAATTCTGGGAGTTGTGGTCCAAATGCCTCTGAAGGCCCCCAGGTTGGGGAAGGCTGCTTTAGATAATATTGTGACCCTCCTAATATTGTGACCCTCCAGATTCTCTTTAAAGAGTACTTTCAGCAAGTTGTTTTAGAGCTGGGAAAATGTGGTATTACATTTTTAAAGTGAGAAAAAATGGTTTTTTTTCATTTGCATCTTAGCACTATTCTCCTACATCACTGTGCCACCTACAGGTTAAGTAGAAGAAAACCAGGAAAATAAATGGTTTTTAAATGGTTGGCTGTGGTCCTCAGATCCCAATTCGAAGTCAAAACCAAAATTCAATTCACCACTGATTAACAGCTTCATGTAGGAAAGCCCTTTAAAAGAATAAACCACTCTAAAGAAGTTTCCCCTTTTCAACTCACAGTAATCCTGGGGACTGAGGAATGGCTGGATTGAGAGACTGTGACTAGCTCAGGGTCACACACAGCAAGCATTCCAGCTGTCTAAGGATTTGAACCCAGATCTTCTTGTTATGCTCTCATCTCTTATACTAACCCAGTAAAAGATGTTCTTGTTTATGGTTCTATCTAGCTCTTTATTAGCCAGGGCAGCACAGCCAATAACATGAAAGCAATAGGTTTGTGGACTACAGTTGCAGCAGTCTGACAATTTTTTTTATTGCAAAAGGGAAATTGGGCTGAGTGAAAATGCATTTAAGGCCTTTTTGCAATTTTCAAAGAAATAGGCAGAAAAAATACTGAAAGCTCCATTAATATTTCCCAGAAAGCCACTGCCTTGGAATGGAGCATTCTTGGAAATACAAAATAGTTGTAACCATCAGATCTTCAGACTTTTCAAAGTTCAGCTCAACTACAGAAAAATATAGGCAGATACCATTATATAGGAGCAAACAAACCACAACATTAGTAAAGGATTATTCCATAGTCCTTCTGGGAGACATCATTCAGGTTCAGTTCAATTCTGCTTTAATTCCAGTAAATAAACTCATAATGAAATTGCTTTGGCCAGCTCTGTTTCAGGTGCATTTCATTAGAGCATGTCCTTACATGGCAATTACCAAGCAACACCATGCAAAAAATCATTTGGGTGAAGCAATTGCCATGAAAAAGTGACATGTTAAAAACATCTACTGATGACTACATCATATCCAAACATAACACAAAAATCTACCCTTATATTTACTAATGAAGTATGCCAGCCCTCTTGGTCAAAGCAACTCCAATCTAATGACTGGTCCATGCTGAGAAGTATCTTTTCAGTATATAAAATGAACTGTGGAAGGAGTTTGTAGGGAACAGACATCAGTATGTCTGGACTGATGGTCTTGGTGACCTAGTCCAGTTTAGGAAGCAACAGGAGAGCCTGGCTAGTGCACCTAACACGGCCAGCTGTCAGCACTTCACTGATACATCGTCTGACCCCATGACAGGGACATGTTGTTTGACCTGGAAGTGGACCAGAAGCAGAACCTCTCCACGCTAGTCTATCCAGCAATCTGTTCACTGCTCATTTGCAGAGCTGTTGAGCACCATTTCCTCATCTCAAGGGATCTGCATTGTAAGGGATTTCATTGGCTGATGGCTGACTGGAGCCAAAAGAAGCTTTTGCTTTCCTGCATTTGTTGTGTTTGTACTCCAAAGAACTCAAAGCAATGAGCAGATTCTTCCCAGGTGGTCTTCCATCCAGGCATGGTTTAGCCACAAAGAGACTTTGCAAGGACCACTAGTATCTCTGTAGGAAAGCTGTGCCCCCCATTCTCTGGACTGAGGCCAATATTTATCCTTCTTTGGTACAAAGAAATGAAATCTAGGAATATTAATACCCTGATATTAGAAATGGATGACTTTTGTCTGCTTTCTCTTTTTAACATTAGAGTGAGAAATTCCTCCATGAGACAAGTCCTGAGTTATTGCACAATGTCTCACTCAAACTCTCCCTCAGGTCTGTAGGTCTGCAATAAATTATCTTTAATCCAAAATCCAGATGTGAGTTTATCATCCTTTTTAATAACCTCTTTGCCCAGTAGTCTCCACTTCTTTGTATATGACAAGGTAAATTTGGAATACATTTTTTGAAAAGACTTTCAAGCCTTTAACAAATGTGTGATTCTGAGTTTGACATATTCACAGTGCTTAGGATTCCCAGGAAATCTAGACTTTCCAGCCATCCTGAGTAGCAAAAACATTTTCAACAAAGTTGTCTCCTGGATTTACTGCATTTACCCAACTGTCCATGAACTTGACCATCTTTCCCTCTTACAATGGAAAGGGTTGAAGGTACCAGAATAAGACTACATTTTAAAATCAATTCCCCCCCCTTTCTACTAAAGGCTTTCTAAACAAATGAACAAGCAAACCAAATTCAAGCAATTAATATCAAATAACTATGGTGTATTTACATCTCCCTTGCCATATTTTGGATTGTGAAAATAAGTGAAGACAGATGCCTTGTTTTGTATCACTGGAAGGCCAACCTGATTTATTGTTCATATTCAAATTAATGTGACAAATCTAATGACTGGCATGAAAAACAAGGAAGAAGACTCTGCCACATGGGAGAAATGCAGTGTTTTATTGAAATTAATTTACAAAAATATTCTTATTATAGACAGAAAGGCAGCTAAGTATAGTTCCATTCACATTAACATTCAAAGAATTGCAGAAAGCTGAATCTCAAATAAGAAAGACAAAAGAAGTGGGGCCAAAGACAAAAGAGGGAAGGTCAGAAATACCAGATTTACCAGTATATTTTAATTTAAAGCTCTCATTAGCAGTAACTTAACCATTAGAAGCATTTCATCTTTTATAATGGGAGAAAACCCACACACAAAAACAAGAAACTAGCAAAAAATCAGGGGTTGTACAAATGATTGTGCGGCTGAAAGAAAAGCTGATGGGGAACAAAGATCCTGAATTTGAATAAAGGGAAACATGGATCTCTGTAGAAGATGCAACTCTCAGTAGTTCCAACCTTAAATACAGGCAAGGATTCCACTTGTGTCCCTTCTGCTGGTCTTCTTTGCAGTCTACCCAAGGCCTCAGGGGAGCACTGTTAGAGGAGCTGCAGGTTGCATTCTGCTAATAGTGTGCATCCTGGGGACTAGAACTGATAGGGTGACCCAAAGATGTGGTGCAACTCTTGCAAGCTTCTCCCTTTTCACCCTCAATGCACACATTCTGGATTTTGGAGAAAATGGGGTAATAGATTTATTAAGGATTCGAGGAAAAAAAGTATAGAATAGGAAAAGAGTTGGTCTGATTCTGAGCATACAGCAATTAGTAGTTTAATCATTTTCGGTGCACAAGCAGGAAGCAGTTTGAAGCAGGAAACCAGTGATGAAGAACAAACAAAAGAGACAAATTCTAACAGCCCTGTGCTAACTTCCCTTTGTGGGATCTTGAAGATCCTCTATGTCTGTGTCAAAGTTCTCCTGATGCCTATATCCCCTTTGGTTGGGGAAAAACCACACCTGGGCACCTGTACCAGGGAAAACTTTGTTATTTGCATGTCTGCTTCAGACAGTCTTACTTCCTAGAGGACTTGCTCTTGGATGGAAAAGAAAGACTCCCCACTTCCTTTCTCAGTGGAGTTTACCTTTTCTGGTTCTTCCCTTCTGGCCTGGATGAAGCTTTTTAAGAATCTTGGCTTTGTTTAATGACTGTCCAGTAATGGCTTATTCCCAGACTCTGAGACAGATGCTGCAAGTTTCCTACTGCTCAGGTACCTGGCCAGTTTACCACTGAATAAACTGGCTAAGTAATGGTACTTGTGATGCAGCTCTATGGAAGCATCCAGCATTCACAGGCTTCCTCTCATGCTTGGCCCATTCTTATAAAGTGAACCAAATTGAGAGAAAGCCCATGAAAGCTTGTGGAATGAAGATTGCACAAACTGCAACTGTTTTCTGCATCATGTGCAGAAGCACAAACAAAGACTGCTGCATAATGTGAAAGAGGGATGCTGCTGATGCAGCATTTGCATGGGGTTCCATTTCCAGTGAGCATCTCACTGAATGCTGGATGAGCTCACCTGAAACTCATAACTATGACAAAGCATATTGAAGTTTGGGGAACTGAGCCCAAGGAATCTGCTGGATTCCCACCACCAGTACAGATCCTTCTACATCCTTATCAGAGATGACAGATGGCCACGTCAGCTATATTGCAATGCCAGGGTCAGGTGTCCTGGCTTTTTGCTCAAGCAGAGAACTGCAACTGATTAAAGCAACAACAACAACCAACAACAATCAACAACAACATCTTGAACCTTGGTAAGATGGAGTCAGTATGGTCTGACTAAGTGGACATCTCCTAACAGCATAGCATTTCTCTGTGAAATGCTTTCCTGATTCATAGAACTGGTCATGTTCCTGCAATGAGAATGCAGCTGGTATGTAACACAGTGGGGTAAATAGTCCACCTTGCCTCCACAGAGATGACACTGTAGCTACATCGGCCTACATCACCTTATGCGTCACTTGATCTCTTTAGGATCAAGGTGATAGTCTACAACAGCGTTGCATTCAGTAAAATCTTACTAAATAGGTAAGACCATAAAGTCATTTTTCATGGTTCTTCAACTATATTTGTCTATGCTTGTGTGACACATGTTAACACCCTGATCCAGCAATGTTGCTAGTATGCTTAGACAGTTCAGGAAGTTCAGAAGGGAAAAGAAAAAGCAGCTGCTGTGGAAGGAACTGAAGGTCTGTATTCAAAGATGTTTAAAAGTGGCTGTCACAGATGTGCAGATTTCAAAATCCAAGGAATTTGCTGTGAAAAGAAAGATTTGGTCTTCCTTCAATTTTAGCATACATACAGGGTCAGAAAGAAGGCAACCAAAGGATATTGGCTGCTGCTAGTCCATTCACTCAAAACTATGGGGAATATGGTTACAGTTTTGTGGAATGTACAGTAAACATAGCCTTTTATTTCCTTTGTTCCCTTAAGTAAAAGTGGGGGATCACACATATTATGCCTTTATTCCATGTTCCCATGTGATATAAATGTAATACTATTATTATTATTATTATTATTATTCTCATGTAGAATACCTCAAGGGGAACTGAGCCTCTGTGGCTCAAATGCCCATTCCTGATCCTAAACACAGAAGGGACCCACTGTGGATACATTTGAAGTCCGTGAATGCCCTGAATATCACCAGAACAACAGAGCCATATACAATCATTAACCCATGGGAACCAAATATGTCAAGGGGCCATCCAGCACAGACTAGTCCCACCTCCTAAATGCCAGTGCACACAGAAAGAAGCAGGCCTATGCATGGGGATCCCTCAGTTGGGATAGGAACCCTGGTGAGGCTGGTACTAAGCACATGTCAGTCAGGAGGCATGGCCAGCCCACATACTGGTGCCTAGGAACAGCCGAGACTGCAAGTTCTGGGTGGCCTCTTCACTTTTTAGTTATGGCCAGCTATCAAATGCTTGAATGAAGATCAGGTGAAGATTCAATGCACACCTAAGTCTGCGTAGAGTGGTTTCCAACATGCATTTGTTGCATTCTGTGGCATGCTGTTCTCTGGGCATAGTCGGACAAATTTATTTATTTATTTATTTATAAAATTTGTATGCCGTCCAATTACTAACGTCTCTGGACAGCTAACAGCATAAATAAATTGACAACCCACTCACTGTCAAATGGCACTAATTTTTGACAGTGTAGCTATTTTCACCTTTAAACCAAAGTAGGATCAAGCATGACATTTTCATTGCCAGAGGCAATTCTTCCAGTTCAGGTGCTTACAGTGTCATGTGTGCTGCCCTGTACAGATCCAGACCATTGGCCCATCTAGTCCATAATGCTGACTGGAGGTTTTCCCTATCCCTGCTAACTGGGATCCATGTAACTTGAGTTGCTGTGGATTGTGCCTGGTACCTTAGCAGAAAAGTCTGTGTGGACCAAACCAGGCTTCCCAATAGAGGTGATGAATGAAGGAAGCCCAGTGATGTTAGAAGGCAGGACTCCACCCCAACGGCTCAGATGGGCCCAGCCCCCAGTCTGGTTCCAAGGGGAAAATCTGGCCCTTCAAATCGATATCCCCTCACCCCCGCCATTATACATGCAATCTCATCTACAGAAATCATATCTACTACACTGAAAGAGGGGACAATGTTTACAAATGTTTTCTCACAACAAAGTGAGGTAGGTTAGGTTGAGAAACAGTGACTGGCCCAAAGTCACCCTGTGCGCTTCATGGCTAAGTGAAGGCTGGAACCCAGATTTCCTGAGTCCTAGTTCAACTTTCTAAGCACTGCACCACAATGGCAATGAAACACACACTCTTTCCATGATTTTGTTTTGCCTTAATTTGCCCATAGTGATGCCATTATATTCATAACATTAACATGATCCCTCACTGGCAAGGATAGGCATGTGGCAAGTTAGGGTAACATTGCTTTCAACTCTGAAAAGATTTTATTTGCCCTCAGTAGGATCAAATAGTTTATCTAGGAAGAAAGGTGACAGATAGAAAAAAAGTAGAAACAAATAAGATTAAAAAGGTGGATGTTGGTATTAATTGGAGAGGGGGCAACCACCCAAAAGTACTATTTCCAGAAAAAAATTGAAACGGACCAACATTCAGTAGAATTCTGATTTCTTATGTTGGCGAAAGCCATTTCTCCTCATACATTAATGTATAGTAATTTACCTCCTCAGAACACTGCACACATCCAACAAAGACAGCTTTGGTCTATGAGATCTCATGTCACAATACATTTTTTGTTTGTTTGTTTGAGTAGGAGAAGAGAAGAATGGATGGCAACATCCATGATAAAAGAAAACAAGAGAAGAAAGCACATCAACACGTCCTAGAAAACAAATGCTTGCTTGCTTGCCTTAAAATGTACATCTTAACTTTACCTCACAAGCACTTAATTAATTCATGACTGTCACTATAGAAGGACAACAGGGGCAGAAATCAATCAGTTACATTTCCTAGTACCTGCTGAGGTTGTCTCTCAACTTGATTCTTCTTTGAACTCCTTGCCACTAGAATGTTCTGGGTTTTACTATAACGGATTACCATGACATCCCTTCTGAATTTCGAACCTCAATACATGTATCACTTGATTTTGCAGTAATGTTTCCTCTTTTCCTAAGACAAAACAATCCCATGTCAAAGTCCAAAGGACATGAAAAATACATTGAGACACAATAACAATTTTATATGAGCAGTTAATAGCACTTTTGCACACCAAAAGTGAATGAACTTTAGAAACCTAAACAGCAGTTCAGAGCTTAAGCCAGTAAAACTGTCAAATTTCTTTCCAGATTCTTGCAGTCGTGATGCAGCCCTCACATTCTTTAAAAAACAAAAACAAAAACATTTTGTAAGAACTTGAAAATATTTGAGTGAATTGGTTAGCAGGGCTATTGGTGGCAAGCTATGTGTTTGTACAAGTGCTTATTAGACACTAATCATTAAACCAGTTCTGCTGCTGAGTTCCTTTGAGCTGAATTATGATGTGCATGCTTCATTTATTTGAATCAAATGTTCCAAGATGTTCAGCTGAACTATTGTGCTTGCAACTTTTTTTAACTAATCGATGGCTCACAGCACTAAATACTGATGTACCAAAACTCTTGAAAAGGCTTTACAAAATCCCAGAAAGGTTACAGCTGGAAGAGAGGATTGCTTTCTTTTGCTCATCTTTGTTCTGTTATTTCCACAAGCTGTTAGCATTTTTTTTTTTGGCATAAAAAAATTTTTCTCCCCCCCCCCCCCCGCCCCATCCTCATTATTATTGTTATCACTGTGAAGCCAAAGTCTCCACCATGGGTGAATAAAGTTGGCTGTAGAAAGAACATGGGGAACTCTACCAGGAAGGGAAGGGGAAGGGAAGGGAATCAGGAGAACAAAGGGAAGGAGGATGAAATCTGCAACTGCAACAAGTTTCATCAAGACCATTTCTAGCAAGTTAAAGCCATTCATGAACAGTGCCATCCAATGAGACTCTCTCTGTGTAACTCTCTGAACTCAGAGGATTATGGGCACTTCATGCAGAATGGAAGGAACGCAGAGTTGAAGGACGCCTCAAATGCTTCCCTTTCCCTGCAAAATACTTAGGGCAGCTGATTCTGCCAATCTGTTTCCCCACAGGGCACAAGGAAATGAGACCAAAGCACCTCCAGGATCCTATATATGTGGGTCAGACCTGTTTCCTTCCCTCTCTGTCCACTAAATGTCATCTCCAAGGTTGCTCTTGTGAGCTTGGAGCCACAGCCAGCATGGTTCTTTCCATATCAGCTGTGAGAACAGAGGGAGTCCAGACTCACAAGAAGAGAGGTTCTGAAGTCAGAACTGGGATTCTGAATTCTCCTATGGCAGAGTAGACAGCATCCAGTGGCCCTAGAATTGCACCCTAAAAGATCCCAAAACACCTGCTCAAACAAAAGTAAAACTACATGGGTGAAGGTCTCAAAGAAAAGGCAAGATGGGCATATGGAGGTGTGTTGAATGGGGTGTGTTAGTTCATTACTTGCTGAGTTGCTTCATTCCTTACTCAGTTCAAAAATAGACTGCATTGATTGTGCTGGCATGTGCTAAGAAGTGAAGAAACAGTAAGTTGCAAGCTAGATGTATAATTATTATATTTCACATATTACATTTCTATACCACAGCATTCTGAGTGGTTTACAAAGATGAAACCCTTAAAATGCTACACAATAACATCATATAAAGCAATTCACATATAAGATATATTTTTTTAAAGTTAAACAATTGACACTAAACATACGACAATCAACAGAAGACATGGGAAGAGCCAGAGCTCAGGGCAGAGTGCCTGTTTTGTGCAGAAGGGCCCTGGTTTGATCCCCAATTTCTCCAGGGGACTCCAGCCTCAAACCCTGGAGAGATGCTGTCAGTCAGTGGGTTGGATGGACCTGTGGGCTAGCTTGGCAAGAGACAGCTCTTCCTATATACTAAGTAACTGCTGCTTCTCTGAGCTGGAGGAAGTAGCCCCTGTGGAACCAATTCCATGACTTCCTCTAGCATCTGAGCATCCCATGAAGATCAGACAGTCTGTGATTTACTCAGTGTGTGGATTAGAGCTCATCTTTAACTTGGCTTCCATCACCTGATGAAAAGGAAGGCAAAAGCAGGATAAAATGAATGGACAAGAAAGAGTCAAGCACCTGCTGTGAGCAGTTCCTGTGAGCTTTCAATATGAGTTAAATTTGCTGAACAAGGGGCGCTCCATATCCATAAGGCTGCATTGAATATCCCCTGCCCGCCCCCCCCTGCCCCAGTAGCTTGAGACCATGATAAAAGGAATCTTTCAAGAAATCAGCGATGTAAGCTGAGAAGGGCTCACATGGCCATGTAAGTGTACAATAAATTTCCTCATGGACAACCACAAGCTTTTTCCAGTCTGTGGCCTGGATATATTATTAATTTATTATGATAATTTATTTTATTTCTGTACTGCCCATAGCCAAAGCTCTCTGGGCAGTATATAACAGGGTGTGTATATGTGTGTGTGTTTACACACGCATGCACACACACATACACACAGCCTGCTACCATTTTTCTTTAGGTTTTTAAGGTGTTTCACTGGAAAAAAAAAATACATCTGTTGTAACTGTTTCATGGTAATCAAAAGCATATCACTTAACAAGCTATAATCCAAACTGGGAAGATAAGGGAGAAGAGAAGGAGGAACATTTAAAAAAAAATTTTTTTTAAATGTTCTACAAATAGCATCACACTTCTAGTAAGTATTATATGAATACTATATCTGAATGTGATCTGCAGTTAATAAATATTTCATGGGGTTTGCAAACAGGTATTTTGGGGGATCATCCTTCCATTTGATGAGTGCTTATGATAATGTACAATATAAATACAAAGGGTAAAATGCATAATTATATGCTCCACCCTACTCTCATTCTTGGTTCCACAACCTATCTAGATAGGTTCAGAAGCTAATCTGGGGGCAAGGAAAGGAGGACAGAGCAGTGAAAAATCCCACCAGCAAAATCCCACCAGCAGTGGCCCAGAAGGGCACTAGACACTTGGAAATTTTGAGATTCAGGTCTTCCATCTAGCAGATGAAAATCCCATAGGACTATAATCAAAGTAGTATAGAAGTATAATAAATAAAAATGAGGTCTTGTCCACCATGAGTCATGTTGTTGTTGTTGATGTTAGTCGCAAAGTCGTATCCGACCCATTGCGACCCCATGGACAACATTCCTCCAGGCCTTCCTGTCCTCCACCATCTCCCGGAGTCTGCTTAAGCTCAGACCAACTGCCTTAGTGACTCCATCTAGCCACCTCATCCTCTGTCGTCCCCTTCTTCTTTTGCCATCTATTGTTCCCAGCATTAGGCTCTTCTCCAGGGAGTCCTTCCTTCTCATTAGGTGGCCAAAGTATTTGAGTTTCATCTTCACTATCTGGCCTTCTAAAGAGCAGTCAGGGCTGATCTCTTCTAGGACTGACCGGTTTGATTGCCTTGCGGTCCAAGGGACTCGCAGGAGTCTCCTCTACCACCACAACTCAAAGGCCTAAGTCCTTCAACACTCAGCCTTCCTTATGGTCCAGCTTTCACAGCCATACATTGCAACTGGGAAAACCATAGCCTTGACTATACGCACTTTTGTTGGCAGGGTGATGTCTCTGCTTTTTACTATGCTGTCTAGATTTGCCATAGCTTTCCTCCCCAGGAGCAAGCGTCTTTTAATTTTTTGGCTGCAGTCCCCATCTGTGGTGATCTTGGAGCCCAGGAAAATAAAATCTGTCACTACCTCCATTTCTTCCCCATCTATTTGCCAGGAAGTGAGAGGACTGCATGCCATGATCTTAGTTTTCTTAATGTTGAGTTTCAGGCCAACTTTTGTGCTCTCCTCCTTCACCCGCATCAAGAGGCTCTTTAGTTCCTCTTCAATTTCTGCCATGAGAGTAGTGTCATCTGCTTATCTGAGGTTGTTGATATTTCTCCCAGCAATCTTGATTCCAACTGGTGATTCATCTAGCCCTGCCCTTCTCATGATGTGCTCTGCATATAAGTTAAATAGGCAGGGCGACAGTATTCAGCCTTGCCGAACTCCTTTCTCAATTTTGAACCAATCAGTGGTTTCATGTCCAGTTCTCACTGTTGCTTCTTGACCCGCATATAGGTTTCTCAAGAGACAAATAAGATGGTCAGGTTCTCCCATCTCTTTAAGAACTTATCACAATTTGTTGTGATCCACACAATCAAAGGCTTTAGCATAGTCAATGAAGCAGAAGTAGACGCTTTTCTGGAACTCCCTAGCTTTCTCCATGATCCAGCGTATGTTGGCAATTTGATCTCTAGTTCCTCTCCCTCTTCGAAATCCTGCCTGTACTTCTGGTAGTTCTCGGTCCACATACTGCTGGAGCCTAGCTTGTAGGATTTTGAGCATCACTTTGCTCGCATGTGAAATGAGTGCAATGGTGAGGTAGTTTGAACATTCTTTGGCATTGTCCTTCTTTGGGATGGGAATGTAAACTGACCTTTTCCAATCCTGTGACCACTGTTGAGTTTTCCAAATTTGCTGGCATATTGAGTGTAGCACTTTTACTGCATCGTCTTTTAGGATTTTGAATAGCTCAGCTGGAATACTGTCTCCTCCACTAGCTTTGTTGTTGCTCAGACTTCCTAAGGCCCATTTGACTTCACATTCCAGGATGTCTGGCTCGAGGTCAGTGACCACCCCATCGTGGTTATCAGGAATGTTAAGCTCTTTCTTGTATAGTTCTTCTGTGTAATCTTGCCACCTCTTCTTAATCTCTTCTGCCTCTGTTAGGTCCCTGCCATTTTGGCCCATCTTTGCATGAGTCATATCCACTACTTAAAATAACTGAAAAATAGGTGTTATGGTGCAATGCACAAACATAATCACAATTGGAAGAAAAACTTTCACCTCTTGAATATTTTCAAAAATTTAACCAGTGATCAAACAAGGTGTCACTTGTGTTGTGGTTTATCAGCAAGGAGTAAAGGGCTGATTTGGACTCATGAACAAGGCAGTTATGTTGTACAAACAGGAAGTTGCTTTTCATGCATCTTAGAAGATGAATAAAAATGTACTATTATATAAACTGCACTGGTTCACATCTATATGACATGGTTCTGGAGGAGAGATTTACAAATACCAGTGATGTGTTCAAGTCCTTTACTCCATGTCTTGAGTTAAGTCAAGAGAAAGCATGACTCACTGAAGAAGATAATCATGTTAGGGAAAGTTGAAGGTTGAAGGCAAAAGGGAAGACCATCACTGTGAGATGGATTGAATCCATAAAGGAAGCCACAGCTTTGAACTTAAAAAAGCTAAATGGAACTGAAATAGAAAGCTCTGGAGGGCTTTCATTCGTAGAGTCACCATAAGTCAGAGATGACTTGATGGCACAAAATAAACACAAACTACAGTTATTCAGTGAAAATGTACGGACCTGCTGTGAGCCGCCCCGAGGCTAGCTGGCAAGGGGCGGCATAGAAATTTTTCAAATAAATAAATAAATAAATAAATAACTGAAATGTAGTGGTACAGTCCTCCAGTGGGTTTATTTCCCCTCAGTGTACACTTGGGAAAAGGTTGTTTGAAAATACCGTATGTTAAAAACTTTGTGTTCATATCAAACTGAGATATGAGGAGGAAAACTTTTATTTGACATGTTGACTTTCCAGGCACAGCATGCTCTTAATACATGGGCACCTTCAGAGGAGCAATCCATCAGAGTTTTTCAAGTCCCTTTGCCTCTTCTGCTATTATTTTTATTTTTATTGTCACTGTTGTTTTCTTTTGCACCAACAGTGTTCTTTCCAAGGACCATGCAACTGGAACTATTGTCACAGTATTCAGAACACTGGGAATACAAAATAAAGTAAATTTGAATTGATAATAAATATTTTCCAAATATATGTTTTTCATTACCATTTAAGAAATGTGCAGACAGACAAAACATCTAAAGGAATAAATCTTTAGTTTACATGTTTGGCTAAGTACAATAGTCTTTTGAGTCTGGATATATAATCAAAACTTCGCTTTCAAGGTGAAGAAAAGAATTAACTATAATTCAAAGCCCACATGCAGAATAAAGATCAATGATATTCAGGAAACATTAAGATAGTTTGCCCATCTCATCGGCACTGTAATTTGTTATTACTTTTTCTTTCTGCAAATGAAGCTTCCCATGCCCTGAGCTGATTGCTTCAATATAAAAGATGTTTTGTGGGTTTCCCACAAAAAATTTTTTTTCTAAAAGTTTTTTATAAAATTATGAAGCCATATGGCTGATCTATTCAGTATGCTTTCCCATTGCTTTAGTCATAAGTAAAGAGGGATTCTGTCCTTCCAGACTAACCTCTTTTCTACAGCCAGTTGTGCAAACATGTCTCTTGCGATTAAAACCAATGGAATGGAACAGAAGGCTAAACACACATGCACACATGCTCATGCACACACACAAATCCATTTTTCTTCTCATGCATATACCCTCTTTTTACTGCAGTGAATTTGCAGATAACTTGTGAGAAATGGATTATACTTTTGTTCAGTTTATCTGAATGCAAGGGTAGTGTTTATTATACATTTGGCTGGAGTCAGATTAATTTATAGCAATATTTTTAGAGCTGTAGTTCTTAATTTCTGTTCCAAATAAGCAGGAATGGATCCCTTAATTGGAAAGACTGTGCCTCTCAATTCTATAGATGTAGTCAGACCAGAGCATGAAGTAAAACCAAAGACATAAAAGAAAGGAAGCAAAAGGTCCCATTTCCTATCAAGTCCTGCATTCTGTTCCCACAGAAACCGACCATGAGAAGTTCACAAGAAGGACATGCAAATGATACCATTCTTCTGCTCATTTTCCTCAGCAACTTATACTGAAAAGAATGTGGCCTCATTTATTGGCGGTGATATATGATCATAATAGCAAAAAACCATTAAGGGCTTTCCTCAACAAATATGTCCTAAATGTATTTCCCTTTTATATCTACAAGGATAAGAGCTAGAGACTTTTTTCAAAAGAAGGAAAGCTGAAATTTAGGGAGGGGACTAGAATGCTGGCAACATCAAGATCCCTTTTCCCTTTAATGCCCTGAGATGTCTGGTGAGATGAGGCAGGAAAGAAACTGGCCACCGAGAGGGATCTAACTCTTTAGAGTTAATACAGTGGTACCTCAGCTCACAAACGCCTCAGTTCACAACCAAATCATGTCGCGAACAAAAATTTCATTAAAAATTTAACTCAGGTCACAAACTCCACATTGGGTGGCGATTGTGGACATCTCCCCACCCCCCTGAGTGAGGAGATGGCCGTGATTGTGCTGGAGGTGGAGGGGGAGATGGCTGAGATCGCACCTGTCTTTCCTGCACAAGCGTGCCCATGATTGCGCCTGTCTTTCCTGCATGAGTGCAACCACAATCTCGGCCCCCCAGCACAATTGTGCCCGTCTCCCCCCCGCCGAGTGCATCCACGTTCACACCCATCTCCCCCCCGCCACTCGCCTGCGATCGCACCCATCTCCCTGCCCCAAGCATGCTGGGATTGGGCGCGTGCAGGGATAACGGGCACAATCCCGGTCGTGCTGGCGGGGGGGATAGCCGCACTCGTCCTCGGGGTGGGGAGAGATGGCCGCGATCTTTGTCGTTCTTTGTCACTTTGCTTCACATTTTTCTGATTAAAAAAAAAGTTACAGAACGGATTAACCTTATTTACATCAAACCTTATGGGAAAATTTAACTTGGCCCAATTTGGATCACAACCAGAGTCCTGGAACGGATAAAGTTCGTGAGCCAAGGTACCACTGTACTAGGAAGCAGACTTTTGTAGAATTTTGCTTTCTATGCAACACTTTAGGTGAAATTCTATATAAGTTTAGATGGAAAATAGGCCTACAACACCCAGTTTGCTCCAGTCACCCCTGCTGGCTGGGACATTCTGGGAGCTAAAGCCCTTTTTTCAGATTAAACTTACATTTGGCTTACTGGACCATTTAGAAAATGTATACTTTCCTACCCAAAATGGTTGTGTAAAGCACCACCCCATTCTGGTACAACAAGTAGCATACCTCCAAATGGTCTTCAATAAAGGACTGAGTGTGGATTGTTTAATGATCCCAGGATCTTCACTCTGCACTATAGCAAAATTGGTCTATTTATGGGTGCAATTAGTAATATAATTTTACTGAGGGAGGTTAGCACACAGTAGTATTTCTTTATGGGTCTAGGCACTGTACAAAATATTTCCTTTACATTTTATTTGAATAATGCTTTCTTCAGGTGAGCCCTGGCAAGCACCATTAAAATTGTAAATCTGGGAACCAAGGCTATATAGAAAAGGGAAGGAAATTACCTCACTTTGGCATGAGGTACAATGTTACTTTCTTTAAATAAAATTTATCCTCTGTCCTTACTAACCCCATACAGGCTAATTTAACATTTCTTTGTATTCTCTCACTTACCCTTACCCTTTTACCAGATACACACGGCTGCTTATGTTATAGGGGCTGCAAGTTACAAAGAGCCTATGTATCCAATCCATACATTACTTCTTGCTTCCTTTAAAAACTTTGGTTGGCTGGCACCCTTTCATTCAGTTATGAATAAGTTCTGACTGAAGGAAAAAGAATCCCATAAACATTGAATTGTATATGCATATTTTTGGACAATTAGGAATATTTGTACCAAATTATTCACTATCCAATATATTGCATTTTGATATCACTAATTACTCTAACAACTACCACCATCAAATGTGGTGTGACCCTCTGCTTGAAGAGGACTCCAACAGAAATTACTTAATCAAGTGTCTCTATTATTTATTTATACTTCATTATTTAAACAAAGTAACACAGTGTAGTGTTCAAGGAAGTCAGCAGAAGGCATTCGAATGAAAATGTTAGAATTAAAACACTCTGAGATGTCTAAATTGTTATCCTGCTGTATAATGTAAACTACTTGAAGACGTTATAAATATTGTAAAAATTGCATCATTATTAAATCAAAACGGCCAAGATAACAATAACAATATCTGTTTAGGGCCATTTCAGAGTCTATGCAATGTCTTTGGCCAGAACTGCACTACAGCTCCTTCCCTTTATCAGCAAACATTGTTATTTATGCTAGATCCATTTACTTGTGCTGGGGCACATGCTAATGAATAGAGCACAGTTTTCTCTGTGTTGAAAATGTGATCTTGAGTTACGCGCAAATGCACTTTTGAGAACAGTAGGAGGTGTGGATGTATGTAGAGCAAATGGTTCTTCAAGTTTAATTTGCTTTTTTATAACCATTAGACTAAGGACAGGTTTCCTGTGAGAATGAACAAAGGAATGGAGATTTTAAAATCTTCCCAAAAGACAAAGCAACCTCCCACCACTGATACGGACTTTTGCAGGAGTTATACAGCATTGAAGCCAATGAGATTTATTTTTTAGTGGAAAAGTGAATCATGGCATTTTCAGCTAGTAGTTCCTTGCAGCTCCTCTTATGTGCTGACTTTTAAAAGAATAAGCACCATTAAAGGCAACGTGATTTACTTCTGAGCAAACATATATAGTTTGCAAGGGGCAGCATAAAACTCTGTTAAATAAATAAATAAATAAATAAATAAATAAAGGCACCTTCAGCTAGTTGTTCCTCATTCAGCACTTGAAGCAATATGAGAGGTTTGTCTTATTCAGGGATGCACACCTCCACACCTGCACATTACCAAATACTGTTGTTGTTTTTTTAATCGGATAGAGCATTTCCTTATCACAGCACCACTTCCCCGGCCCACCACCCTGCTGGTGCCACTCCGGCTTCTGCCAGAACAGTACAAGTTTATCACACACTGAAATATACACTGCAGAAGCAATGCAACATTTAAAGAAGTTATGGTCAGAAGTGTGTGATATAATAGCAGAGATAGCATAAGGGGGGCAGATTGAGGTGTGCTTGATATGACACACCAGTGAGTCTACCACTACAATGTTTAGAAACATTCCTAATTTAGACCCACCACCACCACCACGGTCAGAGTTTTGGACTGGGACTTGTGAGATCTGGTTCTAGTGCCCACTTAGCCAGGAAGGTCACTAGGAAATCCTAGAACAGGCACTTCATCTCAGTCTAATCTCACAGGATTATTGTAAAGATAAAATGGAGAGGGAGATTTTCATGCATGATGTCTTGGGCTCCTAGAGGAAAGACAAGATATAAATGAAGTGAATAAACAAACTATAGAACCATGTTATATGGCCCCAGGTTTTGTACTGTGTGAGGTAAGAGAGAAGCTCCTCCTATTATTATGTCCTTCACTAAATATCACCTGAAAAAAGGATTGAAGATGTTGTGCTTGTCTGGACACAAGATTACCCTGAATCTCAGTAGGAGATAAAATCCACAAATAAAACGTTTTGTTCATTAACTTCTTTCCACAGTGATGAACAAGCAGGGTTGGAGTGCATGAGGCCAGCCTCCTCACCAGTGGGTTAGTGGTCCAAGTCATAGGGAAAAGAATATTTGCCTTAATCTTTCCAGAGCTGAAATCTGAAAAACAAATGAATTCTACCAAATAGCAAACTTCATACAATAGCCAGAATTTGTAAACAACTTTTCCATTTATTTTACACTCAACACAACCCACAGCAAAGCACAGAAAATTCCTAAACCACAAGAAAATCATGCCAAATATAAATCATGGTGTACCATATTTCCTGACAGAGAACAATTCAATTAACCATTTCATGACAACAAGAAAAACTAAGGGAAACAACTTCTGGACCAGGTGATAAGTGGCAGATAGTACAGCTATTTCCTCTGGTGGTAGTCACATCATATAGGTGGGAATGAAAGTGTCAGGTGCTAGGTTTCCCCCTTCGCACATTCAAAGCAACAGACTGTCCCTTTGCAAAAACTCTGTATTCTCCAGCAAGCAGTCTCCACAGAAGGAGTCCTTGAGCATTCACATACAGAGGGTTGTTGAACCCAATCTAGCAACCACTTCTGAGAACCCTCTTCTGAGTACTTCTGGGAGGGCCCTTTTGGAGGTAGGAAAACTTATTCTCTGTCCACCGTCCCTCTACTTGGCTGGCCCATCTCTCCGAATGCCACATCACGGAGTTAACAGTTGTAGCAGACTCATTTAGCTACTGGAGGGTCAATTGCTTTCCCGCTGGACTAAATGGACCTTGGTCTGATCCTGAGTGGCTCTTCATACTTTCTTGTTATCCCAGCTGCTGATTGCTTGCAGTCCATTCACCTCTCCAGATGCCAAGGAGTACAGTAACTAATGTACATGCATTAATTACCCATGTGAACAAAGTGCTACTCAGGTGTTGCATCATCGAATTTTATCCTATACGGAGCAAGAAATTCAAGTGGGACTGTGAAAAGGAAGAGGCACTGAGCCAGACTATGCATAGTCCATCTTATCAAGCTTCAGGAACCAGATACTTTCCTTTTGCAATCAGCAGCCAGTCCTTGCTTAAGTGGATGGTTATATCACCTATAACTGGCATTGCAATACAGATGACCTGGCTGAGGTCATCTGTAGGCCAAGTGCTACCACTTAGTAAAACTGTGGAGTTCCAAATCACCCAGGTATCTGAACATTATGAATTCTCTAGCATCCATTTCAGTGTGGAGAATAAACCATCATCAGGCAGTCAACAGATAAAACGAAATTCTCCTGGAATCTTCATTCAGGCAAAGAAGAAGAGATCAGAAGTGATCTAGTCCACTGGAAAAGGAAGTTGAGTGGCTTTCTTTTTCAGCAGAGATACTAGAAGCAAGTTTCCCAGGAAGGAGGGAACCTTGAGACAGGCACATGGAGAGATTGAACAAAGGTTTCTCCAGCACAGGCACCCAGGTATAGTTTTTCCCCAAATTTATTTATTTATTTATTTAAAAATTTATATGCCGCCCCTTGCAATAGCCTCGGGGCGGCTTACAACATGGTGCATTATTAAAAACATATAACAAAATTAAAAACTGGCCCATCTCAGGTTATAATATAAAAACATGAACAGAATTATAAATTAAACCTATTAAACATAAATTAAACATTAAACATAAATTAATTAAACATAAATTAAACATAAGTTAAACATAAACTAAAACCAAAACAAAAACCTAAATTAAACAATAATATTAATTAAAATATTGTCTAAATAAAATAAAAAATAAAAAAAATAAAAATAAAATAAAAATAAAAAATGAAGGGGAGAAACCCTTCATGAACCATAAGAACCATACCACAAACATAGTGGGTCCTCAAGGAAACAGGTAGGCAGGTTGCACAAAGATACACTAGTGTTATGTGTGCACGTTCTGGCAAAATTCAGGGGCATGCATGAGAGGTGGACCATTTTGGTGGATTGACAGCTCCAATTCTGAGAATGAAATGTGTGCAGGGGAGTGGCCTATCCTGGCAGGGCTGACAGCTCAGGCTCTGATAGCAAGATGATTGTTGAAACAGACTCAGCTCCAGCTGCAGTACAAGGCCCTAGGTACCTGCTAGTGCCTGCTATGGGAGAGATTAGTTCAAGGGCAGCTGAGGGGTCCAGACAACCAGCCCATGGGAACAAGGAAGAGCAACAACATCCTGAGGGGGACGATTTAGAGATGAAGAGTCTTTCAGATGAGGATCTCCAACCTCCTGAGGAGGTGAACCCAATAGTCTATTGTCACAGTTGTAAGTAGCTCAATTGGGATCTCAGAGGGAGGAGCAAAGGCATGCCCATTTCCATAATGAGACAGGCACAGAAGGATTTGTAAGCAAAGCTTTGGGTGAAGAAGGCCAGAGAGGGTTAAACATTTCACTTTGTGTATGCTCAGAGACGTACATGTAAAAGAAAGATGTTTGGCAAGAAGCCCTGATAAGACCATAACTGTTGGGAGGGAGACCTCTGCTCACAACAACTAGCTAGATTCCATTTTTCCCTTTCTGTTTGCCCTTTGCCACTGATTTGCTACTCTAAATTGCTTATTGCTGTATGCCCAGAATCTGACTGACCTATTCCCACTTTGTATTTTTTTCTGAATCCTTAATAAATATTTTACCTTGTTTTCATGAAACCCAGACTGTGTGCTTTGAGCTGAAAGAGGAAGACTCATAAGGAGGGACACCATATTTTAGGTCACATGGTGCTGTTTTAATGCCCAAGTGCACACACCTTGCTGAGCCAAAGCCGTAATTTAGCTGTGCTTTCCTAAGGACACGAGGGAGCTGCAGAGAAGCCCCATACAAGGCACCCTATAGGGATCCTTTGCTAGACATTCCCAAGGGAACAAGACTACTTGAGAACTGAGGAAACTGGGTTTGTTTTATTCCTAGTGGTGGCGGCCAGTACAAGTGCACCCTCATATCAGGTTGCCTGCAGGCACTGGATCACCACAACTTAGCAGCATTGGGAACCATATGCTCCCATTTGTGCTGTGCACAGTTTGTGCATGTGACCAAGGAGCCAGGGCTTTGCACTTGTACAATTGTATCAGAGACTACCGAATCCTGGGGCTAGCCACCCAGCTGCGCTCTATGCAGAATAGCTGCTGGCCATTTCATCTGAGAAGGCTAGGCTCATCCAGCCCCAACTGCTTCATGCACACACACCTGGCCTGAGGCCAAGGGTAACAGCTGCACCCATTTCCTTGTGATCTTTGCCATGTCTAATGTCCTTAACAGTCACAATCATTAAAGCCCCTGACAGGTTTTGTCAAAGCAATTTCCCTCTCTGGTCCCTGGGAGCAAAAGTAGTCTCTAGCACCATTCCAGATTGATCTAACCATAAAAGAGTGATAAGTCCCAGATGTGATCTACATTTACTTTGTAGCACTTTCTATTTGCCTCTCAGATGTGTTTGTTGTGCAGCACGCATGCACGTGGATGTGTTTTCATTTCCAATTCAGAGTAAATTGGTCTGACTTCTGGTTCCTGGCACAGTGGCACACTTCCTCTTGGCAACTAAAAGGTCTGTCTGGAAAACAAAACAACATTCTCCAGGGCAGGGTGTTTATACACACCACATCAAAGGAGTTTCAAAGGCATGCTCACCTGATGAAAGCATTAACTGTTTTAAGTTTACCTACTTGTCATGGAAGCAGCCAGGTCATTTGCTCTGCCCAACCCAAGAAAGAAAATCTTGCACACAGGCAAGTTTGGTTTTCGTTTTTTTCAATATACTCATGGTTCATCAACTTTCCTTCAACGTTCCTCAAGGCTTGAGCACAAAGGCAGCAGTGATAAAAATTCATAGAACTCAATGATGGCAAAAGGAAAGCAAACTGTTGAGGGAGGGCAGAATTGTGCCAAATATTCGGGGGATAAAAAAATAGATAAATGTAACCAAGGTATTTTAGTTCAGCTGCAAGCTGAATATATAAACAAAAAGTTGGATGATATGGAAGCACTGACTGGCGGTTGACTAATTTCACCTTAATGGGGTGATCTGGGCAGACTGGCAAAAAGCATTCCAACTAAATCTAATTTTAATTTATTCAAGAAAATAACATAATGTCCAGGGCTTGCTTCTTGTTTTTATTTTTTTTCCTTTTCTGACAGAAGATATATTTCAAATGCTCCCATTTGATCAGAACATAATTCAGTAATTGTGTAGCCTATCCTTGGTAAAGGCGATTTGTCATACATCAGTTCTAATATTTTTTAAGCGCTCTATCCACAGAATGCAGCACCCTGGTGAGAATAAGTGCACCTGCATGGTACTATCCAGACATTCAGGAGGTGCACCTTCCATCAAGTACAATGCACCCATCCTAATGGCAATATGAAGTACCCATTTGCAGCATCCAGCTGGGCAATGGACCTGGAATAAACTGGAGAACCAGCCAGATCTGCGCATGGCAGTTGGACATGAATATCCAAGCCCTTCAAAAAATGTATTACAAATTCCACCAGAAGGTATGTAGCATATTAATTTTAATGAAGGAAAGAAGTTCCCCCTCTTTTATTCTCAAAATGCCATTCGTGCAAATGGCCAAGACACGAAGCAAACTTACATGCCAGTGCACAGTGGGACAAGGGACCTGTGCCAGATAGCATATTAAAGTCAAGTATAAAGAGTGGCCAAGAATGTCAAAATCTGTGGCTCTTTGAGTTGGGCCTCCATCCAGCTACGGACTGTGGAGAATTTTGTGTTGTTCTTTTTATACAACAATTAATCCAAATGCATATATTTCTTCAGACTAGCGATGAACAAGAATGTCATTTATGTTGCAAATCATGCAGATATGTCCCTCCCACAGTCCTAAACTCAAACATGAGCAAGAGCTGCCCCCGCCTTTTAGAAATATTCCCAAATTCCTGAATTTGTGATCATGTTTGAAAACTGTGTATACAAAAGTATAAGTTTTCACAATTGAGTCAATCTTTTGAAAAACTTCTGGGAAAAGTGCACAGAACTGTGTATTTCTCCTATTTGAATAAAATGAATAAATTTTACTAAGGCTGGTTTAGTGGTTAAGAAAAATAAGGAGTTTCTTTCATTTTTGCGCAAAAGAGGAAACCTTATGCCCCCAAGAAACCAACATTTCAGGGACCCTGGAGCTGAGCTCTTGTGAGAGACAGCATTGGGTTAACCTCAAGAGGTGGAGAGCTCTGCTTTGTATTTTAGCCAGGGTCTAAAAATACAATTAAAATCACAGCCAGGGAAAGAATTTGATATGTACAAAAGAGAACTCCTTGTGAATAAAGGGAGATCCATGAACAAGGCTCTCCTCACAAGTAGAGCCTTTCCTAGAGTATATCATATGTTCTGCAGTTAAGTCCTGAGTGGGGCTCAGTCTTAAAACCCTCAGCTGTAGGCATAGAGTTACCAGAACATCATCTGTGTAGCAGTTTCTCCTTGTGAATTCTCTGCCTGCCTAGCTTATCTCCTTGGACTCCCCCAGGCTTGGACTGCTGGATTCTGTCTTCAGACTTTGCCTTTGGTCTTGGTCCTGCCTGGTGACCTTGCTTGCTGCTTGGATCCTCTCTGCTCAGATCTTGACTGCCTTCTAATATTGCCTTGGAAACAGGACAGCATGGCACCTTACAGACTAACACATTGATGATGGAACAAACTTTAGTGGACTAGACTCTAACCCATTAACGCTTTTTCCATAAAATATTCTTTAGTTGTTGAGATGCCACAAGATTCCTGTTTTTGGTCCAAGAGACTAGCTTAGCTATCCCTCCAGAAACTGTAGCCATGGGATGGCAAGTATGTGTAGCACCTGACCAAATGAGCAGCTATGCCCAAGCTCTTGATGCCCTCATCACAGTAACATCTAGGGACATTGGCTCAAACTTGCCCTGCCTATATTTTGATAATAACAGAGCATCTTAGAATTGTGGAAGCATAACTGGAATGGAACTCATATGCTAGCAACTTCTACCTTCCTGCCAAGAGAAGGAATGTTACCTAACACTATTTCTGTCAAAACACTATGTGCTCTCATTTCCAGTAAAAAACATGTTTGGGTATGGCAAGTGACTGCATGAGCTTCTTCAGTAGTGTTGCTTTCTCCAGTGCCAGGCACTGAACATAATTAAATATGTTTAACCTGATTTTAAAACACCTCCTGTAATGGACATTTCCCCACCCCTAAGTAAATGTACATTTCTACTTAGAAAACATTTCATAAATCGTTGCTTGCAGTGTAGTTTGCATATGGCACTGAAGATTTTTAAGACATTTTCATGGGCTTTTTCTATTTGGTTTTGTGGTAGTATGTTTGAATTTTATTGTTATCTTCTCGGAAAAGAGGCAATAAGGGTTAGAAACACTGACCTGTTCCAGAATAACTTTAGTGCAAGAGCATGTGCCACTAGAATGCTATGGAATAAAGTGGTTTTCATGGAAGAGAAATACACTGCAGGCGTTATTGAAGCAAATGATACAAAAATGCACCTCACTCAGCTTTCATGTTAGTTTTGCCTTTCCTTCCTGGTATGTCAAATATTTTTCCACCTCTAAAGTGGACAGGGAAGACTGTGAAACCAGTTGACAGCATCACCAGCATGTGTTTGGATTGACCATCAGAAGAACAAACCACAACATTACAATGCCAAGGAGGACAGAATTGCCAGCCCAAATATTTAGCAGCTGAGTGCCAGTTATCAATGACACATGCTTTTCCATACCTACATTTCCTGAGACTCTCCATAAACACAATGTTCAAATATGACCTTCCTAGCTATATAGCCAAGGTACCAAGTGCAAATGGAAACAAACATGGGAGTTCTTCCCATGGTATATAAATAGCTTGATTTTTATTATAAACATAGATATTTAATAGAAAAGTAAGAATATTATATTCCATTTCAGGAAACAAATCCCTTATACAATAAACCTTATGCATAGACTTCAGCATGTATCATTAAGAAATAAGATTATTTTTAGAAGTTCAAGTTCTCGATGCTATGGTTATTAAAAGTGGGAAAAGGATTTCATGGGGGGATTAAAAATTCAGTTGAGCTAGACTGACTATTATACTTTAAGCTTAAATATATTTCCTGACAAGAATTTGTTTAAGTTATTCTTATTTACATAAAGTGTGTTTAGGATTGAAGAAAAGGAAGTGCTTATTATGTCTTCCACTTTCATGAAGTCTACTGCAAAGATCAATTAATATTAATTCAGTATTAGGAAATGCATCAACAGGATTAGCAACTGCCATTAACTACTGCTGCTTCTTATGTTCTACCCAAAAGAAACAGATGCTAAGCATGTGGGAATAAACTCTTCCTGCTATTAATATTCCATATTGAATTCATTTTGCCTGGTTTCATGATTAATATGAATGCTTCCATTTTAAACTGGGCCTATTAACTTCAAACAAAATCCAGTAAGAGAGGTGGGGAAGCATGTTGTGCCTCAAATGTATCATGCAGGAAGAATGGTATCCACTGAGAGTATTTAAAATTGGATTGTGAGAATCTAGAAGGTTAAAAATTAAATACAAGCACACAATACTTCTCCAGTGCTAAGACCAGGATCCAGTGTTGGCATCTAATAAAGGCTTGAATACCGCCACAAAGAAAATGGCAGAAGCAGCCTCAGTAAAGTGCTCAGTCATATGCCTCATGCAGAGAAGATCCCAGAGAAAGAAATGCGAAAGCAAGAAAATTATGTACCCGGTAGAAATGAAGCTGTATGCAGATGGCTTCAAGTCCATAAAGTAGCTTTTCATGATTCAGGTAGAGTAACGGCCCTTCATTTATAGCGGGTATGCATCAAGTCTAAAATAAACTGCATTATTCAGGAGATTGCTTCCTACAAGTGTATTTTAAGTTGCCATTACTAGTCCTTTCTTTCAATTGAAGTGAAGCAGATATAGCTGAGAAGTGAACAACCACTTCAGCCAAAGAAGAGGGAAGAAAATAAAGAAATTGTGAAATGGTAATGGCTACAGTAAAAGGGACACTATTTTCACCAACATCTATTTTCTGTCCTGGACTAATGTTTTTCATTCTGCAGATTTCTCAATCATGCATTGCTATATTATCTGAAGTCCAAATATTTGCCAGAGCTTATACAGGAGTAAGTGTGGAGGAAAATGCCCAACCATCATGGATGTCCAGAGTGAAAGAACTGAATAATTTGCTTATCAGTTTTGCAGATGACATGAAGATAGGAGCAATGAAACAATCAAAATGAACTGCATTGGCTGGAACCTTGTTCTGAAACTAACCAGATGTAAATGTAAGGTTACACATTAAAAGTACCAAAATAAAGCACCAAAGCATAACATGGGGTAGATCTGTTTTTTCCAGCAGTAGATGTAAAAAGGATGCAAGTGCCTAAATGATCACAAGCTTAATATGAACCAGCAGGGTAAGGTGTCTGCTAAATAGGTAATGGTGTATAAACAGAAGGATAGTGTCCAGAGCAAAAGAAGCAATAGTTTCAATTGAATTATTTTGCTCTCTGCTCTTATTTTGCATGCAACACTAATGGTCTATTCCCACTGCTAGTGTGCTTGGTATCTGCTAGATGTTTGTTTTTTCCTTAAGTATGGGTGGTCTGCCCATCTCTCCCACATATTATGCCAGTCATTCCCCACATTCCATTTTATACATTGTGCCTTTTTGTCTACTGGTATCTTCATTTCCCCTACATACATAAGATCATCCACAGCTTGATCCCAATTATGTCCAGGGGACTCACCTCAGGATGTTTGCTTGGAATCTCACAGAATAACCCCCTCAAGATCCATTTGTTGTCTTTTTCTTTTACATCAATCTATAGAGGCCACTTCAGGTCAGCACAGAGGCTGCCATCCTTTGCCCCATGTGAGTGCAAGATCTTTTATGTTTCTGTGGACCCTTCTCAGTGAATGGAAGCACACATTGCCCCAGTTTCTGCAAAGGCGCTTAGCAAGGCTTGACCTCTTAGGTCCAAATCGTCAGTAAACATCTGGCTATCTTTCCAAAAGTTTGGATTATGCATGGAATTTGAAATAACAGGAAAGAGAAACATACTGCCATTCAGTGCTTGAAATGGTAAATGTGTCGTGTGGGTAAGAAAAATATGTCTGAGTATATCATATAGCTGCTAACATGGATACAGAAGAGCTTTGTATGGTCACCTCTGGCAACTTGAGTAATGAAGGCCAAAACACAGACTTATAGCCAGAACAAAACTGGTTCAGTCTGATGGAGATGAGGGTTTCAGTCAGCACAACAAGCAGGTCCCCACTGAGGATTTGCTGTTCCAAAATCACAACATAGCGTTTTTCTGTACAAAAATAGAATCCCACCTTCGTCCCCCCTCAATACCCTGACCTTGTCTTTCACTTCAGACTCAATATTTTGTTGGGAAGCTCTTCAGGACTCCAGTTCATGCAGTGGTCAAATCAATTTTAGCCTGGGAAGCCATGGTTATTTGTTACATGCTCCTGAATTCTGCAAGTGCTGAGAAGTCCACGGAAAACATGGCAGCAATTTCTTCAGATGAGGAAATTATGGTCTTGGCAATAATTAGTGTATTATTGACAACTTCCAAAGCAGATTACAGAGCAGCAGTAAGGAACCACTTTCGGTGCAGGGCCAAACTCAATTCTGAAGAACACTTGGAAGATGCATTCTAGTAGGAGGGCTTAAAGGCAAAGGGGACAAGGCCCAAAATACCAGGATATTTTATTTGGTATTTTAGCTTAGAATTCTTACTATGGGTAGCAAAGCCTTAGGAGAACAGGGGAAAATGAAAGGATATTTAAGGGGGAAAAAACTTACCAGTAACTTTAGATTTTGGATATGTGAATTAAAGTATACATACAAGAAAATTTGGAAAGGTACATACCCTATTTAAATGATTCAGAGAAAGGATAACTTATTGATTGATGCTTATGTATTATATTATTCCTGAGGTATTTTTTTTGGGGGGGGGGTGGAGTTTCAGGATGTTTAAACTATCAGGACCACATTATTATTACTATTAACAAAAGAAAGAAAGAAACCTGCACAAAAGCCCCAAAGCACCAAACAATTGGAGATTGTGGAAGATGGGAGGGGGGCTAAAGAAAGTGGGCATGGCCATCCAGGAAACCCTGAAGGGCTGGCTTTAGTCCCAGGACATGAGGGTAAAGGTAAAGTTAAAGGTAAAGGTTTGCCCTTGACATTAACTCCAGTCATGCCTGACTCTAGGGGGCGGTGCTCATCTCTGTTTTCTAGCCGAGGGAGCCAGCGTTTGTCCGCAGACAGTCTCCATGGTCATGTGGCCAGCATGACTAAACACCGAAGTGCATGGACGCTGTTACCTGCCCACCGAAGTGGTACCTTTTTATCTACTTGCATTTGCATGCTTTCGAACTGCAAGGTTGGCAGGAGCTGGGACAGAGCAACAGGAACTCAATCCGTTGTGCAGATTTGAACCAGCAACCTTTCAATCAACCAGCCCAGCAGCACAGCGGTTTAAACCACTGCGCCACCTGCAGTCCCTTATGCCTTGTTTAGAGAAAGCAGAGAATAAACAGGCTGCAAAGCTCTAGTTCCTATTTAGATTTCTTTTACCCCTGCTTGTGAGGAGAAGGAGCTGAGGATTCCTTGTATCTCACTCCTCTTCCTGCCCCATGGAAGAACACCCCATGACCCGTGTCACAGCCAGCACAGGAAGAACTGCACTGGCTGCCAGGGTTGATGCTCTGACTTGAGAGCTCTAGCTCCACTCTCAGAGCACTTTTCCAGGGTCAGAGTTGGGAATATAAATTTTCTTGCATTGCCAAGATGGCTTCTAGCAACCATAGGATTTTGTCCTTAGATTCTCATACGTGATACAGAGATCAGTTGTATTCTGTGCAGATAGAAAGAATCAATTTTGCTTTCGCTTTTTAGCTAAGGCACAATTCTGTGCAAGTTTAGACAAGAGAAAAGGCCCACAATTCCCAACTAGCTGGTGTATACTGGGAATTGTACGCCTTTGCTTTGTCTAAACAGTTATAGGACTATACCTTAAGTTTCCATCAAGAGAAATTCACTGATTTCAGTTTGGGAAAAGCTAAAGACAAACCTTTACACTAAGTTGCTGAGATGGCTCTCTCCTGTGGAAGCTCTTACATACTCAAATGCTTTGAATTTTGATATGATTGTGAGATATGATGATATTTTAGATAATGATGGAAAATCGAAGCCGAATCCAGAAGGAACATGGCACTGATCACTCTTGGTGACATAAGATTCAAATACAATCAAGATATACTAAAGACTATAGAATGTATGGTTTTTATAAGGAACTAATAGCATTTGATCAAATGATTTTAAAATCAGATGAAAAAATGATTAAAAGGTTGTATAATTTTCTTTTGGATATGAAAATGGTAGATGAACAAGTTAAAGAAACTATGATAACATGGGTACAAAACTTTGGATACAATATTGAGTTACAGAAATGGCAAACGCTGTGAGAAAGAAATATTAAGATAACCTTAGCATCTTCATATAAAGAAAAACTTTATAAAATGTTTTACAGATGATATCTCTTGCCAAATAGATTAGCAAAAATGTTTCCAAATATGTCAAATAGATGTTGGAAATGTAAACGCAAACCTGGCACTTTTTATCATTTGTGGTGGACTTGTATTAAGGTAAAAAAAATATTGGGTTAAAATACATAAATGGCTTGAGGAAATGCTGCATAAACCGTTAACATTTAAACCTGAAGTCTTTCTATTAGGTATTGTTCCTGATAATTTTGATAAACAAGCTATATATTTGACTTTACATATAACTACTGCAGCGAGGATTTCATCTGCCCAACATTGGAGAAGCGAAGAGCCACCTACTGAAGAGTTGATTTTAAAAAAGATTTTGGATTGCGTGGAGATAGACAGATTGACTTTGTCTTTGAAGGAGAAGGAAGATACATACTTCTATCAAACTTAGAATATTTTCTGTCATTGGTTAGAGAAACAGGACTATGCATAGAATTGAATATGGTTGTTGAATGTAAAAAAAAAAGTCCGATGTCGACCCAGTATCCTGAATAATTGTTGTTCTTAGTTTTGGATTTATAGAGAAAATAATTAAACTTGTTTT
>JAIXND010000624.1:62509269-62560019 GCA_023646645.1 Varanus salvator macromaculatus | reverse complement strand
GAATTCAAAATGGTTCTAGCATCCACAAATGGATAGGCAGACAGATGGAAACATTCCACTTAAATGCTTCAGATGGGTGAATCAAGCAAAAGGTCTGGAGGTCACTGACAAATGCAATCACACTGTTACTGCATTTAAAAGTAGGCATATGCTTATATAGTTTTCTGGAAAGGTAACAACTGATGGCCGAAATGCCAGCATTATTATTGCTTATATGAGATTCTAACAAAGAGGCACCCTTTTCTAACCACTAAAGGGATATATTTATTGACAACTGGAATGATAATAACATGTGTGGTTGATATACACTGAAATTTAGTTCTGCCTCTAACCTTAAAAAAGGGCAATCCTACCAGCAAATCTGTTATTACCAGTGCTGTTTTCTTTTCCTACAACACAGAGCTGGCTGCCAGCTTGCCAGCTCAGCAAAGATGCAACAAGCACCTGTTTGACAAAGAATAAAAGCATAAGAGAAGCCTTGCTGGATTCATCATCCCATCAATGATCCCTTTTCCCATAGAGGTGGCCTGAATGCACCCAGGAAGAGAACAGGTGGGGCATATAGGCAACAGTCCTCCCTTATTATCCTTCAATTGGTACTTAAAGGTACACTGAAAATGGAGGGAACACTTAGCTACTTTGGTGAATAATTCTATTTTCTATGCACATTGCATGCTCTACTTTGAAGCAGGGCTGTGGAACCAAATTGAGGTTGTGGGGAGGGGGCAGGTTGCCCCCTACTGGACACTCTGTAGGCAGGATGATCTCAGTGGGCATGGCCACCATCACCAACATCATCCTTCCATCCCCACCCATTCTGCCTTTCTCCATACTGACCATTTTGTGCTTCTCCCAGCAGGAAGAAAAGGAAATAGTGCTGAGATGCGCCAGCTGCTCCTCTCAGTGCCAGGGCCTGCAGGAAATACATGAAAGAACTGTTAATGGGAAGAATGGCCCCTGCTCACATTACTGGTTACTCCCTGCCCACACCCCAAAAGTTGGCTCAGCTCATAATGGACTTTACTTGGTGCCACTCAGTCATAACTTGGTGCTAACCCATCCACATACTGCAGAAGTGTCCTCACAGCAGTTCACACCTCAGTGTCCAGTGATTCAGTGGAATAAGAAAGGACCAAACAAGCTAAATTCTGCAGGCTTCTTGGTAGTAATGAAAGCTCTAGTTTCTTCATATGAGAATATAAATAAAACTGTTATATTATATAAACATACATACAAACATACAATTTATATGAGAATATAAATAAAACTGTTACATTATATAAACATACAGCCTAGAAGCATCCATTTCCATCTCTAGTTCTCCTCATCACCGGTTGTTCTACCTTCTCCCTCCAAATAAGTTTGGAAGGAAGGAATAGATCAGCAGCAGAGCATTGGCAGAGAACTTCGTCTTTTGCAAGTACTCTGGAAGAATTCTCCAAAAACATATGCACTTTCTCCCCATGTTCTCCAAGAAAGCTCCAAAAAAAAAATCGGGCTAATTGCAAACTGAGCTGGGGAGTTTTCCCTGTCACTCACTAAGGGAGTAATCCCAAGCTCCTCACAAGACTGGCAGGAATTGCTGTCCTGTCCTCTGGTACTCCCACAGAAAACTCCACAGACACAAAGGTACTGGTGGGAATACCCGTAGCAGTACAGCCCAAAATGGAAAATTCTGTATGTTGCATATGCACTCAGATTCGCAGCATCCAAAGTCCCCTCATTCTGACACTCTGGAAGCTACGTTACTCAGGAAGATGGCATAGTCCTTTTTCTTCTCATTCTGGTCAGTGGATGGGGAAAATGGAAAAAGATGTCCCATATCTTCCACTCTGGCTACATCAAACTGACAGGAGAGGAGTGGCCCTGGCTTTGGACCCCCTCTCCACCTTGAGGGGGTAGGACTGTGCTGCCCATCATCCATTGTATATTCTTTTATTGCTGTCTTCATTGTTTTAATACTCTTGAGTTTGGCCTGTCTACTCCCATTCTTCCACCTGCTATTTCTTATGTGTGGGGCCCTTCTAGAACCCTATATTAAGGTGTCAGTGAAATACCAAAATGTCTCTCTCATTTGGAGCAATTGGGTTCCCTGCATCAAGAAGTCTACTTGAATAAATGCATTGTGTAAAATGGACCCAAAAAGCAGAGGGAAAAGCAGCAAAGATGTCTAGCTCATTCCACCTTGCAAGTGCTTGCCCTGATATGATGCACAAACAACCAAGAAAGCAAATGAAAACAACTGGAAGTATCTTAAAGCTCTCCCTACCTGTACCCAAATGTTCCTCCAGGCAAAGCTGGTGGAAGATCTACTATCAAACCACTGCAACCATATGACAGACAGTCAACTGTTCAAAATGGAGAAGTTGGGCTTGACTACCACTGTTCTTTTAATTTTCAAGAAAACTACTTCCAACTATCTTGATTTTAGTATCGAGACAGCCACAGAGGAAACCTAACAAAATCTCTTCTTGCAGCAGAGTTAACTGGAGATGATCACAGGGTACTGATACATCTTTTAGAAATAAGGAAAACCACATTCACAGCAAGAGCCAACTCAGATTCAAAATTAGAAGGAAGAACATGTTTATGTGTAATCCATTGCATCTTAGACTGCCTCAAAGGGAATACTTCCCCCAGCTGCAAAGGGTACAAATAAACAAGACTTTGTCATGTACTTTCTAGGAGAATGAGACAGAATGAAGAAGCAAGGATGTTGTTGGGTGTTTGCTGCAAAGACTATATTACACTAATCTGCACAGGTTTCCATTTGTCCATTTGTTTTCACAGTGAAAACAGTCATATCAACCTACCTACTTCCTAAAATCTCCTGGGAAAGTTCTTTATGTCCTGATGGGGGCCAAGATGCTTCTGGTTCAAACACAGTGGGAGTAACATTTTCATGGCCACACCTAAGTTATGGAAATGGGGACTCAGGAGGACCATTTGGCTCCCTTTTTCCTTGGTTTTCAGTGTTTAATGAAAACATTTACCAGGCTGAAGATTCTTTTGGTGCTATATTCCACCATTTATATCTCCTGTGCCACTGTGGTATAGTGTCTGGATTGAGGACCTGGGAGATCTGGATTCTAGTTCCTACTTGACCATGAAGCTTTAGGCCCATTACACACTCTCAACCTAACCTTTCTCACAGGGTTGCTTTGAAAATGAAATGGAGAGGAAGGGGATGCTGTAAATCACCTTTGATTCCTTGCAAGGGGAAAAAGGTGGTGCATAAACATAATGTACTATTAATAATGCTATTTTAACTTCATTTGTTTTGTTGCCAATGGCTTAATTTTTGGGTATTTATGTTTTTCAACACTAGTAAGCCACCCTAGTTGTTTCAAATGCAACAGCATGTTTCTAATGAATGAACAGTTTATTTCTAATAAATAAGCAACACATCAAATTTCTTTGCATGAAAATGGGGCCACTCCATTCCATCAAAAAGTGACAATAACATGAAATAGGGCACTTTCAGGCAAGGCCTTTTATTTTGCAATCATCTGTTGTATTTATGTTAGATGTGTACAGAATTATTCGTGGTGTGGAGGAAGAGGACAGGGTGACATATTTCTCTCCTCACTTAGCACTAGAACTCAGGTTAATCCCATGAACCATATTGGTGGGAGAATCAGGGAAGATAAAAGGAAGTACTTCTTCACATGTGCATATGGTATTCACTTCCACAAGATGTGATGAAGGCCACCAATTTGGATGGCTTTAAAAGGGAATTGAATGTATTTATGGGGAAGACTATCAATGACTGCTAGTCCTCATAGCTATACGTGACCTCCAGTATGAGAGACAGCATGTCTATGTGTACCAGTTGCTGGGCCAATGGGGCAGAAGGATGCTGTTGACTCATATCCTGTTTGTGGAGTCCTATGGGCAGCTGATTTGCCATTGTGTGAACTGAATGCTGGACTAGATGAATCTAGCATGGCTCATCTTATGTTCTGATTCACTGAACAGTAGGGGTCATCAAGAGGACAATTTCAGCCTTTTGCAACTTCCCTGCATTTTTCCATCACTTCTTTTTTATTATCAGAAAAAAAAATCTGCTAAGGAGGAGAATACATTGGTACACAATGCATTTTGATTGATAGTGCTAGGATCGCTCCATCTGGAAGCACTCATGGTGTTGACACAAGAGTTTTGTCCATATGTCTGTTCATCATGGGTGGGCCTGATTCTACAATTCTTTCTGCTCAAGAAATGGAGGTGAACAGATAAGATCCCATCTCCTTATGTACTGAAAGAGATATGACCAGGTGGCCTCAAAAAAAATCCATTTTTGGAGGACACAAGTTAGCCATTTTGAAGTACCTCTGGATTGCATTTGGTAGGCATGGGCTGTGGGTTTCCTTCTGAATTGCACTACATGTAATACAAGGTATGTTTTTCCAGAAATGCATCATAGCTTGCCTTTTCTGCCTCTTACACATCAACCCTGGACAAAGCTGTGTCAACATAGTAGTATTTGTTAATAAGCTTAGTGGTAGTGGTTGATTTTATTGAATAGTTTCCCCTCTGCCCCTGGTCCCCATAACGATGTCTGCAAGTGATTTTCATCTTCTATGTATCAATGATCTGTGACTGAAGCTTAGACAATCATGCTGTAAATTAGAACAACCCGTTCTATGTATGCATGATATGTGGCACTTAACTATCACACTTCATTGTTGCCTTCAACTGGATGTTAACACTATTTCAGATATTTGATTAGAGTAACCAGGTATTGCATATACAGAAGCACTGTATAATTGGCATGCTGTATTCTAACTGTACTCGCAAAACTTACTGTTTTATTCTCTTCCTTGAGCTATGCAATATATGAAAAACTACTTCACTTGTTTGTTTAAATAGGGAACCGGGCCATGGGAACCAAAATAGTGCTATATTATCCATAGTTGGTGTTCAGGAAAAACACTAATTAAAGAATGACTGTTGATTCTTGTGTTTTTACAAAAAATTAAGATGATCCTGTATAAATATCAGGATCTACCAAAAAGAATGTTTTTTCTGGTTTTGAACTTCCCTGTCATTCATTTGTTAGCATCTTCAGTTGTATCTGCTGACCCCACTGGTGGTAGAAAACATTTGCAAATCACTGACCTGAAAATCCCATAAATATAGTTATGTCCAGTAGGTTTAAAACAAAATAAATTTCTAGACCATTATCAGATTATGAAACTCACAGACTGGAAATGAGTAAACCAAGAGGATGCAAGTGAAGTGGAATACTCTAGTTCCACACATACATATAACTGTACCCTCAAGGACTCTGAGTACATCTTCAGCTGAATTCATGGAGGCTGGGAAGCAAGACATTGGGCACTGTATTACTGTATTTACTGAATATATGAAGAATCTTTTTCTTTTCTCCCCTTAGTCTTCTAACTACCCAGCAGTACCTTTTAGCTCTAAGCAGCTTCTCATGGCACTAGAAAAAAGCATCATTGTTACATTCCAAGGAGAAAACCAAATATTACCACCATATAAAAGTCCTGAAAGAAGTTCACATCAACACAGGGTGTTGATGCAGAGTGCAGAATTATAGGTTCTTTTCTCTTTTTCTTTTCTTTCTTTTTCTTTTTTCTTTTTTTTTTGTGCATTACATTGTAAGATCAATATGTAACCTCAGGCGTGTTAATAGCTTTCCCAAGTCAGTCATCTAAAAAATGAAAGCCACTGGAATTAGTGCAGATGAAATACTCATAAGCACTCAGGACTCCATCAATGCTCCTGGGACATGGGGTGGCTAAAAGCTCAACTGCTGTTTCCAATCTGTTGCTCAACCATTTAAACAGATTAAAATGTGTTGCAGCTGTTTTTCTCCTGAGAGACTCTATGATAATTTCTGCTACCATGATTCACACAGCCATACTCCATGACTTGTGTTACTATAACATGTGCCTGAAGGCTTTGGGGAAAAGTTGTCAAGACTAATCAAACAATAACATGACAAAGTTTATCTTTCCAATTTTAAACAAGGGTGCTGTGCAGCAAATGCCTTATTAGTATCCACAGTCTGCTGAGTGCCAGATGATATAACACTGGGAAAAGTGCTAAGACATTTTAAAGATTGGTGGAAATGCAAGGACCATGCCAGTGTTCTTGGATGGCTCTGGAATTTTGACTGGGTCTCTCACCCACTTTGTGCCAGGGCCACTGTAAGCGGTAACAGTCCCTCCACCTGTCATTAGACCTTGAGTCTCAGTCCTTACTGCACATCATTATACATTACTCTCACCATGTCAAACACAACCATTTTTAAACAAGGCTAAGAGACAGGCAGAAAGCTCTAGAACAGATTGCAGGCAAGGACACAGAAAGGCAGGGGCTGGTGGCCACTATTCACTTTCTCTGTCTTGCCCACTACCTCATCTTACTTCATCTCTCTCTGGGTGACTAATCATCTCTAATCTACAGTTCGGCAATATTTTTATTAGGGAACTACCACATGTCATAAAATAGTAATACTGTCCTAACAGGCCTGTCCCAAGACATTTTGCTGCCTGAGGAAGGGGAAAAACTCAAGATCCTTGTTCAGTAGCCAGCTGGAGTGGCAGTTGTATCTTGCTTCAACACTGGCAATGGGCAACATCCTTCACTGCATCTGAGGGCAGCAGGTTGACTTAGGAGGTGCAGAATAGGCCTCAATGGGACACATACCTCTGTTCTCCAATGACATACAGGATTTTCTGCTGGTTGAGGTTGCCACCTCACTCTACTGAAACCTAATATAGTTCTTGTCACACTGTAGGTTAGGGGAAGGGACTCCCCTGTGGACCACCACAGCTACCTCTGCTCATAATTGTCCTTTGAGACTGAAAGATGGGAGGAGCAGGAAAAATTCACAGGGATGCCTGCTTAGAAAGATTTGGAGCGTACATGGTCTGGTTCTAGAAGAATTACATACTCTGCCCCATTCTCCCCCCTTTTCTCTTGAATGTGGCCATCAAGCCAATAGTTTGCTCATGCATTTGAGAAATACAGCATTTTTGCAATAGCTTAGCAAACAGTGTCGAGTGGCTAAGTTTCTGTCTCAAACTAGCCATTTTTCAATGTCAGAGTTTTATGTAAAAGTAAACCACAGTTTCAGGGAAAAGGGGTCTAGCGAGCACGGACCTCTAATGATCATATGAGTCATCAGTCACCTCATAAAACACAGCAGTTAATGGAGGTCTGGTCAGCCCCTATCCCTTATAAAATATCTGGAGCAAACTAATTGTGCTATGTTATTCTTTTGGAATGGTTGGCAGAATCTCTTGATATCCAGCTGACAATTGAACACTGACAGTCTTCACAATGAATGGTGAGCTCTAATTCTAAACACCCAGCTGTCTTTTGGCAGAGAACATGTGGTAGCCAGGGAGGTCCATGGTCTGGGTGTGGTGGTGCTAAAATAAGAAGGTGCAGAGGGGTGACTTGAGGACATTAGAATAACAAGACATTTATATATACACACAGCACAGAGGAAACATAACAAAGCTCATATGACCTAATTGTGGAGGTTTGAATTACGTTCCAAAGGTAAGGATTTCCTTTGGATCAAAGGAGTTCAGTCATGCCATACCCTGCATCTGGACCGGAGATCTCCAAGAACCAGATGAAAAAACAGGTTGTAGCATATGCTGACAGAGATGTTATCAGGGGTCAAAAACTGTAGTTGGTCAGCCATGTTTGTGGTAACCTCAATCCCTCCTCCCTAACCTCAAATCCTCTGGCATGCACAGATGATTCAAGACAAGGAAAAGGAAAGAATAAAGTCTCACTTCACACCCAGGTCTTTGGATATTTGGAAGTAATGAGAAAATGGTGTTTTGGAGTGTCTTCAAAGCATGGTGTGGAGTGCATTCCTTGTTTAATCCAGTTTGAAAACAGGCACCCAGACGTGCTAAGGACTCTCTGTGCTTCCAGGTACCTGCAAATCTTGAATTCCAGGACTTAGAAAGCAATAAGAGGCTTCCTGCTAACACGGAGGACAATTTGTAGGGATTGTGGGGTTCTGTACCGTGCTACAAAGAAACCATTCACAGTTACCAAAAGTGACTGGGCAGGATGGGCATATGTTCTTTTCTACAGGGGATAGGCCTCTATTTGAAGAACTTCTACAGGACTGTCTTCTAGTTTGGTGACCTCTGAGTCAGCAGTGTGATGCGGTGGTCAAGAGGGCGAATGCCACCCTTGGTGGCATAGCCAGAAGTGTGGCTTCTAGATCGAGAGTTATTACTACCACTCTATACAACTTTGGTGTGCCCACAACTGGAGTACTGGAATGTGTACTCCATTTATGGAGAGTGTGGAATGGGCTTCCACGAGAGGTCATTAAGGCCCCATCGGTGAGGGTGTTCAAAGATAGGCTGGACATGCACATGGTGGGCATGTTGTGAGCGGAGCCAGCTGCTGCCGGAAGTCAGACTAGATGGCCCAGGAGGCCCCTTCTGACTTGTTCTGTTTCTATGTTTCTGTGTGAAGGCCTGCCTTATCCAAGATATAAAGAGCCATCAGAAATAAATGATTGAAATTGGCCATCAATAACACCTGGAATGCAGACTGAAGAAGCCACACTGGTCACAGTCTTCAACACTATGTATTTCTAATTAAATGTTAATGATTGTTTCTAAATTTCCATCTATGCACATAAAGTAGTGTGTCTATATTTTATGTAAATCTTCTTTTTGGCATGCTTTCACTTTGGCAGTTTATAAGCAGCAACCCTATGATGACCTGGTAAACTGGTGATCTGTGGAACTGAGTAATGATCAGAGAGTAAGTGGCCAAACCGATGTTACATTTGTCATGGGCATGCCATTGAAAATGATCTTCCTCTTGCCAATAATCTCCATTCCTCTATCACATTTATAAGTATCCACCCTATTTTAGGTCTCCATGCCTCATTCCTAGCAGCTGCCATGAACAGAGTGCAGAAATGTGGAGAATTACAAGATGAGGTGGGATGGTCAGGCAATAAGTATGGCCAAAAGAGAAACCCACTTTCCATAACATCTTTGTATTGAATGACCTATGGCATGCATGTAGTACTCTTCAGCAGGCAATTTTCAATACAGCAATAGAGATCCCTCAACTGGTAAGCCCATGTTATCAATATAGAATGTCTCCTGAAATGCTTTCTTATATTATACAATGTTAATAGCCTAAGAAAAGAGAGAGACCACTAGGATTGTAGTCAGCATGGTAAGAAACTAGCAGTTGATGGCATGTATTAACCAGCATGGAAACAATATAGGTCCAGATGCTTCACCTAACTGAGCCCTTCTATTTCCTCATAGACCACACTGTAATCTGTATGACTCCAAATTTATCACCACCTACCACAGACTGCTTGCATAGCATTTTTCACTTCAAGGAATCACAAGATAAGCAAACTATGAGATTAAAAGCATAGTTAAGGTTTGGCCCTGACTCCACACCCATGAAACGCTGAAAGCCAACCTCAGCTTACAACCAGAATTCTTGTTTAAAATACATTGAAGGGATATTCTGAAGCACATTTTGGTAGTTCTTGGTATACATTGGATTTGTGGAAGCTGTCAAAACTTTTCCTCAGAAATCTTCAAACACAGCCAAAAATATGACGTGCCAGCCACATTCAGTTCTTGGGTAAATAAACTTAGGGGTATGAACTTTTCTCATGTGCTTGAATATAGGGGTCCAAGAAGGTATGCCTTCTTCAAAAGAGAACTTGTTCTTAATGTCTCCTGGTCTTTCCTTTCCTCCCCTGACTTTCTGAAATAAGGTGAGGAGGCAGCTTGAACACATTTTGCACTGACATGCATAAGCAAGCCCCAGTTCATTGTGAATTAGTGACCATTCGTGCCTAGGATTAATTCCTATATTAAAACAAGAATGTTCTGTCTCTGGGTGCTGTCTCTTAGCCAGGTGGCCTGGCCCAACCCCACAGACATAGACATTCAGACATTCAGAACTCAGAACATCTTTGTTTGCTATTTTAGAGGACATTCCAAATGCTGAATGGTTTCCTGCCTGCCTTTGCCATATTTAGTCCAAAGTCCAGGACAAGAAAACTACATTTCACAAGAGTAGAAAAGAGGTCAAAGAGGCCTGGTATTAAGGCTCTAGAGCAGGGGTCCTCGAACTTTTTCAGCAGGGGGCCAGTTGAAAGGTGCCAGTGCTGGGCACGGGCTGGAAAGGTGGTGGTGGCGGTACATGCGGGCCGGTGAGGGGGCGGTGCGTGCGTGCACTGAGGTGGGGGTGGGGCGCGTGGTGAGGCAAGGTGAGGCGCGGGTGGGCAGGTGTGCGCAGCGAGGGGAGGGGAGGCAGGTGCACGAGGCAGCAGCTTGCTCGCTTGGAGATCGTTTTCTCTGAGCGAGCAAACCTCTGCCTCCCTGCGCACGGGGCGAGGTGGGTGGCGGCGGGCGCACGCATGGACGCGGGCTCGGCAGGTCCAAATGGGCATGGCGGGCCAGATAAATGGGCATGGTGGGCCAGATCTGGCCCCCGGGCCTTAGTTTGGGGACCCATGCTCTAGAGGGGCAGAAGAGGATTGATGGGATCAGAGATGGGTGCATGAATTTGCACATGTAAGAGGTCAGATTCCCAAAGGGATGAGGGCATCTGTGTGGTGAATTGATAAGACAACATGCTCAGACAGAAGAGATGGCTTGGATGTGAGGATTCTATAAGGCTTGCCGGGCCTCTGTTGTCCTGAGGGATCAGCTGACTATATGCAGTTTTAAACTACAACTTAGATCCACAAAGCCTAGCCTACAGGCTTGCTGAGGAGGCAGGGTACTGCTGGGACAGGGCATAAAGCACTAATGCTTGGCTGCTGGAAGCCCTGGTTCATGAGCCCCTTGCTGGCTCCTTACTGGGCCATACTAGACTATGTGGAAACACTTGGTATGGATGAAGGGTTCTTTTTCCGTGCTCCTCTAACACAGACCTGATCAAGCAGACAGCCTCCTCCAATGCTGAAATTTGCTGCAGGATGAATGCTGCTCTGGGTACCAGTGACCCCAATCCTGATCCCCCCTGCAGCTGGACAGCTCTTCAAACAGAGAGTGCTTTCAGCAAGACACCTGTCCTCTGCAAACTTTCCAAAACCAAGCTAACATACCTGTTCATCCACAACAGAATGACTGATCAGTTTACTGTGAAGCCAACCACTAGTACTGATAAACTCCTGGTGGCCTGATTGGCAGCCAGCATTGGCCAAGTGGAGGTACTGCAAAACCTACCGTGCCTCCATTTCCACTTCCAGAAAGCAAATGTGTCTCATGGGACTGTTGTGTTTATCTTTCCATATTTCAAGTCCTGCTTCACAAACTTCAAAGCAAAGAATAAACTGACCACAACAGCTGCTTTCCCTCGCACATGTGCAGCCAAGCAAAAATGATGAGGGCCGGGGGTGGGAACCAGGCCTCTTCCTTTCATCCATACTTTGCTTCCAAAAAGTCTTGTCTTTTACATAATTGATCAGGTTTATTTGAATTAGCATGTTTGCACAGCTTTGGCAAGCAAACATATATTTTTTATGCTTGTCTCAGCCTGGAAGTATCCATTGATTTTGAGAGTTCGACAGCCTCAGAGCCCCTTGAGATGTACTACATCCTATAGCTGTGATATGGGCTCTGCTAAGCCTTAAACCATAGCTGTGTTGCAGGCTCCTGCACAGGAAATGGCCATGTAAACCATCTTACAGAATCTTTTCCTACGGAGACTGAAGACTGAGTGTCCACAGACATGGCCCCAGTGGTTCCTGTAATTGGGAAAATTGCTACTGCTTGAAAGGATCAACAACAGGAAAAGGAATGAAATGAGTAGGTAATCCAAACACATGCCTGAAATTCCTTCGTCAATAATGTAATTGGCATTAATGTTCCTGACAATGTACCCCTGTTCATTACCTGCAGTGTTGCAGTTGAGATGGTGTTGGGCTGCTTAAATCAACATTTAACCATACCGTAAAGCCCTGGAAATTCAGCACATGCTAATCATAACATTGGGTTGTAATTCCATATTTGTTTTCTCATTTGCACACATGGAGAAAAAATCAGCAATAACCACATTTGCATTAAGTCTGATGTTCTGTGAACTTTGTGGAAGGAAGGAAGGAAGGAGAGTATATTCTGCCCTGCAAAGCCACCTTGGGCACAAAAGCTACCTCTAACATGCCCAGATGCAGGATAGGAGAAAGGTAGCTTTCTTGGTTCCTACAAGTGCAGCCTCTCTGGTATGGCCTCCTCCTCCAATATTGGAAGCCATTAGTGTCAGTGACTCTCACACACATATATAGGAGACAGAAGTTAGTTAGGACCTCAGTTATTTTGATTTATTTAAGGCATAATCCTATGCAAGCTTGAACAGAAAAAAAACCCCCCAGCTTTCAAGGGCATACTGGGAATTTCAGACCTTTTCTCTTTTTAAATTTGCATATGATTGTGCCCTTATTTGTTATGTTTTTAACCTGTCTGACACTCTCTGGGTGATTCACAATAATTAAAATCATAAAATACATGATAAAAGCAATATACAAGTTTAAAGCTATCACATAAAGTAAAAATAGAAGGCAGAATAAAACCTAGCAGCAATGCAAAATAGTAAATACAATAATGTCAGAAATTGAAAGGTTAAATTGTCTGAAGGTTTTCAATAAGACAGTCTTCACTTCATTTCACAAAGAGCACAATGCAGGTGCCAGGCAAGGCTCTCTGGGGAGCTCATTTCATAACTGAAAAGGCCTTCTAATTCATAGCTATCAACTTCCCTTCCTGTGGTGTAGCTCCCAGAGAAGAAAGGTGATTTTAGGGTCCAGGCAACTATATATGGGAGGAAACAATCCTCCAGACTTTGAATATTAATAACAGCACTTTAAACCAGACCAGAAACAGATTGGCAGCCATTGCTGATAGAGTATGCTTGAAAAAAAGGATGGGTCTTGGCATCATTTATCTATTTTCAGAAAACAGTCTTGCATAATTTGATTCAAGACTCTTTCTTTCAAAATAATAAATACCTCACTTTCCTCACTGAACTCCCAAAAGGAGTCATTCAAAACAAAATATAGAAACATAGAAACATAGAAACAGAGCGAGTCAGAAGGGGCCTCCTGGGCCATCTAGTCTGACCTCCGGCACCAGCCGGCTCCGCTCATGACATGCCCACCATGTGCATGTCCAGCGTATCTTTGAACACCCTCACCGATGGGGCCTCAACGACCTCCCGTGGAAGCCCATTCCACGCCCTCGGGGTCCTAACTGTCAGGAAGTGCTTCCTGGCATCCAAATTGAACCTTGGCTCCCTGAGCTTTGCTCCATTGGAGCGCGTCCTGCCTTCCTCTGCAGGGGAGAACAGGTCTCTACCCATCTCCATGTGACACCCCCTCACATACCTGTATGTTGCCAACATATCCCCTCTGAGTCTCCTCTTCTTCAAGCTGAAGAGACCCAGTTCCCTCAGTCTTGCCTCATACGGCATCCCCTGCAAACCAGCCACCATCCTTGTGGCCCTACGCTGCACTGACTCCAACCTGGCTATATCCTTTCTGTAATGAGGGGCCCAAAACTGAACACAATACTCCAGTTGTGGCCGCACCAGAGTCGTGTAGAGTGGTAGTAATACCTCTCTTGATCTAGAAGCCACACTTCTGGCTATGCAGCCAAGGATGGCATTCACCCTCTTGACCACCGCATCACACTGCTGACTCATGTTTAGCCTGCGGTCAACCAGTACCCCGAGGTCCCTTTCACAAGTGCTGCTCTCCAGCCACTTGTCACCTAACCTGTACTTATGACAGCTATTCTTATGCCCCAAGTGCAAGACCTTGCACTTATCCACATTGAACGCCATCCTGTTGTCTCCTGCCCACTTCCATAGTCTGTCCAGATCCTTTTGGATCTGGTGTATCTGCTCCTCAGTTGTGGCCACTGCTCCAGTTTTAGTGTCGTCTGCGAATTTGATCAGCAGACTGTTCACCCCTTCTTCCATGTCGTTAATGAAAAGATTAAACAGGATTGGCCCCAGGACAGAGCCCTGGGGGACCCCGCTTGTCACTGGCTGCCATCCCGACGATTCCCCGCTAATGGTTACCTTCTGCTTTCGGTCAGTCAACCATGCCCTAATCCACCGGACCGTGCTTTGGTCTATCCCAAAACTCCTCAGTTTCTCCACCAGGATATCATGGGGCACTTTGTCAAAGGCCTTGCTGAAATCCAGGTATACCACATCCACTGCATCCCCTCCATCTAGCCATCTTGAAACCTTGTCATAGAATTCCACAAGGTTTGTCTGGCAGGACCTGTTTCTGCGGAAGCCATGTTGTGTGGCTGTCAGCCTCCCTTCCCTATCTAGCATCACTAGATCTCTCTCTATTATGAGCCTTTCCATTGTTTTTCCTACAATGGACGTAAGGCTAATCGGTCTATAATTCCCCATGTCCTTCCTACTACCCTTTTTGAAAATTGGGACCACCGATGCCACCCTCCAGTCCTCTGGAACTTCACCCGTTCTCCACGAGGCCTCAAAAATGGAGGCCAGCGGGCGTGAGAGAACCCCTGCCAACTCTCTAAGTACTCTCGGGTGTAACCCGTCAGGGCCTGGCGCCTTTGTAATGTCCAATGCCCTGAGGAGCCCCTCGACTTCAAGGGGGGTGACTCTAATCTCTGCCCCTAAGTCCCCAGCCTCATCTAATCTCCTATATGGATATCCCCTGTCCTGCTTTGGGGAGAACACAGAGGCAAAATAGTCACTTAGCATCTGTGCCTGTTCCCTCATGTCAGTCACTGGATCTCCTTCCTCCTTATTTAGTGGTCCCACCACTTGTCTCCCCTTCCTTTTCCTATTTACATGCTGAAAGAAGCCCTTTTTGTTGCTCTTGATATTCTTGGCAAGCCTCAGCTCATAATCAGCCTTAGCCTTGCGAAGAATCCTTGTGCAACAGGCCTCCTCCTCCCGGTATACCCTTTTGTCTATTTCCCCCAGTACCCATTTCCTATGGAGGCTCCTCTTTCATCTAATCCCCCTAACCACCTCCTTTCGCATCCATGGCGGCACTCTCCTCCGCCTCCCCACCTTACTGACTAGAGGTATTGTCAGGGCTTGCGCCTGCAAAACCTCCCTTTTGAGTGCCATCCACCCCTCCCCAACTCACTTACCTTCCAGTAACCTATCCCAGGAGACTTTCCCCAGCCTGGCCTTCAGTTGGCCAAAGTTGGCCCTCTTGAAGTCCCAGCTTCTAGTGCTCGCCCTGCTGCACGGCCCCAGTCCCCTGATCTCAAAGCAAAGGATGGAGTGATCACTCGCATCCAGAGCTCCCCTAATCTGTACTTCATCTATCAGCTCCTCCCTATTGGTCAAGACCAAGTCCAGGATGTTTCCCCCCCTCGTCGCCTCTCGGACCCTCTGTGTGAAAAACCCACCCTCTAGAGCTTCTAGGAAGCGACGTGACCTGGCTGTCACCGCCGAGTGAGTCTCCCAAGTAATATCCGGGAGATTGAAATCCCCCATAATTACTGTGTCTCTCCCCCGAGATATCCTTAGAATCTGGCCTGTCAGGACATCATCCAGGGTCTCAAGTTGACCTGGAGGGCGATAACATACCCCCACTGTCAGGTCTCTTTCCCTGTCAAAACCCCTAAGTTTCACCCAGACTGCCTCTACCGAATCCCCATCTGTGCTGCATTCTATCTCACTGCATCCTATCCCTTCCCTGACGTATAAAGCCACACCCCCACCTCTCTTTCCCTTCCTGTCCTTTCTAAAAAGGTGATACCCTTCTATGTTTACATTCCAGACTTGCCTTTCATCCCACCAAGTTTCTGTGATTCCCACCAGATCATATCCTCCTATTCCCAGGGGAGCTTCAAGCTCTTCCTGCTTATTACCCATGCTCCTAGCATTGGTGTACATGCACCTCAACTCCTTCCCACCGCTTCCTTTCCTTGGAGTGCCCAGCATCCTCCTTCCTCCCATCCTCCCTGGTACCTGGCCCCTCTCTGTAGAACTCCTGTCAGTCCCTGCCGTATCTCTAAAGCCCTGCTCCCAGAGCCCCGATCCTCCCCGCACACTTGTCCAGTGCAGACACGTTACTGGGGGGCCTGAACCCACCCCCCACTGGCTCAGTTTAAAGTCTTCTGGATGAAGCTCACTAGAGCATCTCCAAAGGACCTTTTCCCCATCCTCGTGAGGTGTAACCCATCCCTTGCCAGAAGTCCATTGGCAAGAAAACGAGTGCCGTGGTCGAGGAACCTGAAGCATTCCTTCTGGCACCACACCCTAAGCCAGTCGTTCACCTCAGAGGCCCTCCTGTCCCTTCCTGGCCCAAATCCCCGGACAGGTAAGATTGACGAGAAGGCCACTTGGGCCTTCAGCTCCCTGAGTTTGTTCCCCAAGGCCTCAAAGTCCCTGGTGATCCCGACCACCCCCTGCCTGGCCACGTCGTTTGTGCCCACATGGATCACCAGGAGTGGCTGGTGACCCCCGGAGCGAACAAGACACTCCACTCTGTCCTTCACATGCCGGATGCGTGTGCCCGGCAGGCAGCAACCTCCCTTGTCTCAAGGCTGGGGTGGCACACCGCTGCCTCAGTGCCCCTCAGCAGGGAGTCCCCAACAACTATCACCTGCCGCCGTACCTTCTCGGTGCTGGTGGGCAGCCGTGCCCTGGTCCTCGCCTCTCCTGCAGTGGCTCCCTTGCCTCCTGATGTCCCGGGCTGGGGGTCCTGCTGGTCCCCCAAGGTCTCCTCAGCCCCAGCCTCCCCAAGTGGAGAGAACCTGTTTCCCAGCTCCAGATTGGTGCCAGGAGAAGGAGGAGGCCGTGCTGGCCTCCTCCTCCTGTGGGTGACATACCTCCATGTCTCTGCAGCTGCTCCTCCCGTGGTCCCTCCCTCAGCCCTCTGTCGAGAGGGGGGCTGCTGTGGGGGGGCCTGGAGAGCTCTCTCGGCCCTCAGGCACCTCACCTCCTCCTCTAGCAGGGTCACCATCTTGCACCGAGGGCAAGTGTATCCCTGCCTCTCCTGGGGGAGAAGGACGAACATGTCGCAGCTCTCGCAGCGGACAGCAACACCTGTGACTCCCGCCAAGGCCATCTCCTGGTCTGCCATCTGTAACCCTTCCGAGACCTTACCTTGGTCCCCTGCCTTGTTAGTCCTGCAGTTCCTCTCACTTGCCCAGTTCTCCCAGGCAAAAACCCCACTTGCACACACACACAAGGAGAAAATAAACTTAAATTTAAATTGGAAGAAAAAAAACAAAGCACAACAAAGCAAAGCAAAGTGCAAACAAAACAAAACAAAAACACACAAACAAAACAAAAAACAAACAAACAAACAATCAAACAAACAACCTCTGTGTCTCAGGGAAGGGAGTCCCTGGACCGTCCGGACCGCAACTCAGGGACGCAGACGAGGGACGACGCCCGACCTTGGCCTCCTCAGTCCCTCTGGCCAGTGGCCCTGCCCCCTGCTCCCTCCTGGCTGCTCTCGCTCTCTGGCCCACCCCCTCCCTCTCTGCTGCTCCTGGACCTCTGCTCCCACCTGCCCAGCTCCTACCTTGCCTGTGCCAGTCCCCTGGCCACTCAGCGCTCTCTCCCAGCCTGTGCCTCTGCTGCTCTGCCGCTCTGCCAAGAGGCCAGGGCCAAAAGCTCTGCCAAGAGGCCAGGGCCAAAATATAAAACCTTTATTTTATAATGAACACAATAAAAAGTTAAAAGCTGCATCAAATAGAGAAAACTCAAAACAGGAAATCTATTGCTCATTTAAAGAGACATACTGGCATATCACAGTGAAAGCATTACCATTGTGGTGAGATTCTTCAGCCCTGGCCTGGCTACATCAGCTCTTGTAACACTTTGTGTCAATTAAGTTGTTTTGCTTTAAATCAGAGGTGCAGAGTCTCAGGCCTGGGGGGTCAAAATGAGCCCACCAATCCCACCTTCGGGCCATCTGCCTTTAGCCTTTCTAAGAAAATGTACTTATAGGTATATCCTGGCCATCTTTTGTGGGTTTTCCAGGGTTATGTGAGCATTCTTTAAACTATTCCAAGAAAAAAGATAGCCAGGTTTGAATGACACAACAACCTATAATCAGTAATTAAGTATTTAGGATGGTGTCCATGGGCATCATGGCTCATTGTGCTTTAGACAGATCCTGAGGGAGTGTGGCCCTACCTAGTTGGACAAGGCAAAGTCTGGGAATGTCACTGACTTGAGATGACTGATATGAACTATGGTAGTAGTATATTGTGTCGAAGGTTTTATGACAGACAACCTTCAATGTATTTTTTTCTTTTTTTAAATCTATGTATTTATTGATGGAGCTGGTCTTTGACGATAATAAAGTTTCTATCTATCTATCTATCTATCTATCTATCTATCTATCATTGTGCTTTAAAAAAGTCACAACAAGCCATCGTATGTTGTGCAAACATCCCATATGACTCCCATTCATGCTAGCTTATTCAATACCATGGAAATGTATTAAACATAGTCAAGCATTAGAAATAAACACTCATAAATTGGGGAAACTGCTGAACTATTCAATATAAAAGCATAAAAACATATACTTCACTAGAACTAATTTTTAATTTAATTTTAATTTAACTTTTAATGTTTATTCTATGTTTGTTTTATCCTGCTTTGTAAGCCGCCCTGAGGCTTTCTGCGATGGGGGCAGCATAAAAATGTTATAAATAAATAAATAAATAAATAAATAAATTAATTTGTATAGACTTTTAAACTTATCATCATTATCATCAGCCTACCTATTCCCAGTACTGGGACTCAAGGCAGCTTACAACATTAAAAACTTATATAGTTAAAATATTAATAGAAATAAAGCTAACAGGTAAAGGTAAAGGTTTCCCCTTGACATTACATCCAGTCATGCCTGACTCTAGGGAGCGGTGCTCATCTCCGTTTCCTAGCCAAGGGAGCCAGCGTTTGTCTGCAGACAGTCTCCGTGGTGATGTGGCTGGCATGACTAAACACTGAAGTGCACAGAACGCTGTTACCTGCTCACCGAAGTGGTACCTTTTTATCTACTTGCATTTGCATGCTTTCGAACTGCAAGGTTGGCAGGAGCTGGGACGGAGCAACGGGAACTCACTCCGTTGTGCAGATTTGAACCGGTGACCTTTCGATCAACCAGCCCAGCAGCACAGCGGTTTAAACCACTGCGCCACCTGCAGTCCCTTAATAGAAATATACACAGGTAAAAATATAGTTAAATCATCTATAGCAAAATTATAGTAGCAAAATTTAAATAGCAGTAAAAATAAATGGTAAAAACAATATAGACAAGAGAACTCATCCAGTGCAGTCTCACAAGCCTAGTCTATTCCCAAAGGACTGCCAGAACAGAAAAGTTTTTGCCTGCCTTCAAAAGCATAACAGGGAGGGCACCGATCTAGCCTTTCTGGGAAGAGAGTTTCCAAGCTTCAGGGCAGCCACTGTGTGTCTGTGAAGGAAGTGGGACTAAGAGAAGGGCGTCCCCTGAAGTACCTGAGGCATGAACAGGCTCATAGGGAACAATATGGTCTTCCAGATAGCCTGGACCAAGACATATATGGCTTTGCAAGTCATTAACAGCATTGTGAATTGTGCCTGGAAACAAAATGGGAGCCAGTGAAGCACGTTATCCAATAATCCAAATGGGATGTAACTAAGGCATGTGTCACTGTAGCCAAATCAGACATCTCTGGGAACAGGCACAGCTAGTGCACTAGAATTAACTGTGCAAATGCACTCCTGGCCACCACCAAAGCGTGAGCATCCAGACTCAGGGTTGAATCCAGAAACAGCTCCAAACTACAGGTCTGTGTCTTCCGTGGGGGTATAGCCCTATCCAACCCAGACTTAATTCCTGTTCCTTGATCCACCTTCCAACTCACCAGGAACACTTCTGTTTTGCCTGGTTTGAACTTCAGTTTTGCCTGGTTTGAACTTCAGTTTACTTGCCCCCATCCAGTCCATTATGGGTGACATTCACTGATTTAGCACTGAAACAGCTTCCTTGGAATGAGATGGAAAGGGGAAATAGAGCTGGGTCTCAGCAGCATATTTGTGACACCAAACCCCCAGACACCCTTTCCCAACAGCATCATATGTATGTTACATAACATACACGATAGGACTGTGAAGAAATCCACAGGTCAGTGACCAGGAAGTCAAATGTGGGTCCCCCAGCACCCACTTTGGATATAGTCCTCTAGGAAGGAATGGAGGCAATGTAGGACAGTGCCTCCAATTTCCATCCCAGTGAAATGACCAACAAGAATAGCATGGTCAGTGGTATTGAAAGCTGTTGGGAAGTCCAGCAAAAATAGCAGGGACACATTCTCTTTGTCTAGTTCCTGGCATAGGTCATCTATCAGGCTGACCAGAACTGCTTCTGTCCCATAACCAGGTCCAATACCAGATTGAAATGGGTCTGTATATGGATCTCCATCTCATCCATGAACCCCTGGAGTTGGGAGGTGGGCACTACACACTCTAGTACTTCACCCAAATATGGAATATCGGAGACTGCTCAGTAACTATCCAATATGTTAGGATTCAGAGAGTGCATTTTCAACACAGGACTCACCATGGGTGGAACCTTGCCAGGACCAAGACTCAACAAGTATTAAAAATAGTCTAGTGGTTACTGATTATTTCATCAGCTATCCTAGTAGATACCAGACAGCAAGGACAGTAGCTACAACTTTCAGGAGAAATTTTAATAGCCTTTCTGGATTTCTCAGAAAATTCCACTAAGATCAAACTGCAGATTTTGAATTAGAGTTAGTTACTGAGCTAAGCAGGATTAGTGGAACTAAGGCACATGCCATACTTTATGCCGTATCACATAAGAGCACAGGTGCCAACACAGCACCTGAAGCACCTCCAGTAGTATCCATGGACATGTCCCCAATGTGCCACCCAGAGGCATCCACAAAACTTCAAAATTTATATTTCCCATTTGTTTAATATGTATATATGGATTTGTATATAGCAGTAGCAATGAATAGATATGAACTGAACACAGCGTTCTAGCTATTACAACTAGGCTTCAATCAAAGTGGACTAAATAGCCAAAAAGTATCCACTTGAAGGTGAAATCTATATGCCAACCATTCAAATATTGAAAGTGCTGTATGCTCCTCAATCCATTGCTTTATAGGAGGTGTTGTAATATCAGTCTTGCAGTGCCAAAGGGGCATGGAGAATCAACTTCCAGTGACCATTTGTTAATTTCTGTAGGAAGGTAAATAGTTTAAAAGAATGTGTGCATCAATAAATACTAAAGACTGCTCCTGAGCAAAATTTATCTAAGTAGTAACCTCCTCTCAGGAAGAAATAACTATTGGACACAGTGCCAAAACATTTGCTGAAAAGAAGCATTTGCTCTATGGCATTGACAGTAATGAGCCATATTGGGCAATCCTTTATTTAAAAAGACACTGTGGTGTCCAAAGTGGACACAATACATTTTGCTGAATAAGACACAACCTAAAATCCATAGACATAACAAAGAGATGCCAGGTAATTGTTCATTTTGTGGTGGTGCTTTGAATATTTTCTCAAATTTCTACCAATACCCACAGGTGCAAAATCACTGGGGACCCTTGCCCTAGAGGAAATTCATAGGCTCATGTTTACAAGTGCACAAAGAATGGCATTACAGGAAAATCTCTCTATTTCCAAATCTTTGGAAGACAACCATTGCTATCCATTGTCTTGTGCTTTGGAACAAAATCCAGGAGACAAAATGAAATTATTCTTTGGTAATATGTGAAAGGGTTAAGAGGCAGATTACATTATGATTATGACTTGATCATCAAAGAAAGTGAAAAGCATCAACCAACTAACAAAAGGAGATGAGATGCTTAAGTAATGAAATCCAATATCATGGGAGGAAACAATATGAAACTGAAATCCATAGGAAACATAAATCTTAGTGAATAGGTGAGAATCTGTCATGCATACAGCTCTGGATCAGATTGATTCATATCTCCCAATACAGAAAGAGTTTAGCCTGAAAATGGCTCAGGTCTCATACACACTTTACACAGAATATACTAAGACCCTATGGAATTATTTGCTCACCTGAAGAAATTATATACACATTCGAAAGAATTCTATTATTTTTATTTATTAAATTTATATCCTGCCTTTTTTTAAAGAATACAAAGGAGCTCACATCATTTTCCTCTTGCTTCTCTCACAACAACCCTGTGAAGTAGGGTGGGCTGAGAATCTGTGACTGACCTGAAGTCACCCTCTTGACTCCATGGCTGAGTGGTGACAAGAACTTGGACTGCCTTTTCCAGTCCCATGCCTTAACCACTACATCACACTGTCGCTCCTTTTAGCAGTAGAGCTAGGCAGAAGACCATTGATGTGTGGTCCAAACTGATGTTCTATATCCTGTTGCAGTACTGATAGGTCCAACAGCATGCAGAACTAGATAGACCTTAGTCTGATTCAGCGTGCCTCTTCTTGTGTTCTTATGAGGATTAATTGTGCCCAGCTTTTTCACTGAATGAAAATCTTAGGGAATCATCCAGCCCCACTCTCACTCCATCCCCAGAGCATTGTACTCCTTCTGCTTTCATTCCCTTACCTCATGTACAGAGTTGCAAGGGTACATGCCACAATCAGGTGAAAGACTAGATTGTGTGCCTCAACAGAGCTTCCCAAAGGACAAGGTAAATCATTTCTGGCTTGCCAACAATTAACACATTTAAATGCATAGCACTTGCAAAAATCATTGAACAGCCCAATCACATAATACAGCATTTCCACATTTTAAAAAATCTATCACTATCTGAAGACGACTCATTTGCCAGAGTATTAACTATTGTATCCCATCTGTTTTCCCTTTTCTCCTCTTCCTGTTTTTCTAATATGCTGAAGGAGTTGCTTTTGGCTTTTTGGGTAAGCAACAATTCATGCTTTATATCAGAAGCTATATCAAGATGGTGCTAAGCACGCAATAAAGAAAAACAACAAAGCTCCTTTCGATGCCCTGGAAGAATGTAAAAATGCATGGATTTTCCGACAGGAAAAATCCTTTTCTCTGCAAATCTGGCCTGTGTGAGGAGAACTAGAATAAGGAACCTCCCAGGCAATTGATCATATCTGTTGTTTTCCACTGTAGAAATGTCTGTCACAGGGTGGGAGGCTGCCAGATTCTTTCTTAGTTATCAGTCACAGAAGGTCACTGTGTCATGCTGCTCAAGTCGTTCAGAGTAAGTTTGTTCTGAGTAGCCAAGGCACAGATTTGAGAATGGTTTTTTTCTCTGCATAATATGATTTTGTCTTGTTTATAACAGACTTCCTAGAAAAACAGTTGCATCATATGGTAAAATTATTCCTGACCTGCACAACTGAAGACTGTGGGTGGGAAAAGTCAAATCTCTCTACACACAGTAAACTAGGAGTCAGGGAGCAGGGTTATAGCAGAACCTCTTTTCCTGATCTGCTAGCATGCCCTTTTGGGAGTAATATGTTTTTCTCCCTTCATGTGGGTATATTCAATGTCACAATCCCCACCCAGAATTGTGAAGTGGCACAGTCCTGGAACTACATAACAACCTGTTTGTCAAGAGAGCTGCAGGCCTCCACAATATTTCCTCCCTTCATGGAAAAACATATAAATACTTCTGGCCCCAAGGTCCTTTCCAATGGCAGATTTACATGACAGATCAGTGTCACCCAGCCCTTTGGGACATGTGGCATTTGAAAGTTAGATAAACTGCAGCATCAGGAAGAACCACATGGAAAGAAAATCTTGCACATTTGGTCTATCATGGGAACAAGTTCAGCAACTGCAACAACTATGGTGTTATCAATATGCATAAAGGGCATTTCCTCATAACCAACTCCAAAGCATGCACGTTATTCCCAAATAAAGTGTATGAAATTCAGTAGCAGCCAAAGGGGTAATTCTGTTACTGTAAAACGTGATGATGGCCTTTTGTGGAAAGATTCATGTTGATCCCAGCTAGTTGTCATGCACCAAGGATGTGCTGAAGCTCTGGAGAATCCATCCCTCTAGTGTTTGCAGGCTTCATCTCATGCCCAGCCCTCTCTTGGAAAGCAGGCTGTGCTGAAAGGATGTCCAGAATTGCTTGCAGGTCAAAGGCTGTGCAACTGGCATCCTTCTTCCACATCATATAAAGCAGCACAAGCGAGGGCTGCTGCATGAGATGTGAACAGTGTTCTCACAGGTCTTGATTCCTGGTGAGTGCTGCATGAACAGTGGACACAGCCACATCAAAGTAGACTGGAGTCCAGGAAGCCAAGCCAAGGAATCCAGTGGATTACCACCCCCAAAACAGATTCCTCATGCACCTCTAACAATGCATGCTATGGCCTTGTTTGCCCATGATGCCAACCCATGGTTTATTTAACCTTTTTTTAAAAAAAAAAAGTCTGGGTTGTTGTGATACATGAATTCAGTCACTCTATTAAACCAGGGTTTGTTAACCAGTAACAACATAAAAGAAAAATGCATGGTTTGCTGTGGGGTGTGAACTTTGGGTTAGTTAAACCAAGTGTTGAACTGTGTGAAAGGCATGGATTTGCCTTCAGGGAAAAAATGAACCTAGAATCATTGGTTGTCCATGGGTAATCAGATGAGGCCCGTTGGCAAAGGCAAAAAAGACAGAGCCTTGCCTGTAGTTTTCTACCTCCCTTCTCCATATCTCCCAGTCCCCTAAAACCATCTAGACTTATTTATGTGGTTCTGCAGCAACAGCAGCAACCCTACACCTTCCTTTTTTATTTACTTGCTTTTCACATTCTGAGCATGTGCAGTAGCTGCCTGTATGCAAAACATTCCACTGTGTCCTAGGATTTATTATGTTTACATATGTGTATTTTCTGAAAGGGCAGTTTGGACATGCACGTTGCTATTTGCCGGGGAAATGGCTTTTGTGCAGGCCAACATGAGAAGTGCTCTAACAAAAGCCGAGAAAACTCAACAGTGCAGTCAGCCAAAAAGCAAAATCTAGTTGGTTGAGCTCACTCCTCCTAAAAGTTGATGGCTGCTGGAGCATCCTGGAGCCAGTCCCAGGGCAATCATATCATAAAGAAAAGAACATCTTTCCAGACATGCTCAATGGAACAGGAAAATTGGCAGTTATTTACTTTCTCATCAAGAGCACAGACAGAGATGTTATACAAAGATGCTTTTTTGTGATTTAATTACCTCTCTTTGGTATGGCTCAGTGTGTAAAAGTAGGCATCTAAATAGGGCTTGAAAGTTACTAAGCATGATGGGAGAGTGGTCAAGAAGAGACGAGTAGAGTTGCAAATGTGGGCATTGGGTTAATAGAGTTCTAACAGGGAATTTCTGTCTTGAAGAGATCAGGTAATGTACATGGGAAAAGGTGACACAGGTTTTTCATAAATATTCTAACAGTGATGAGAGTAACTCAGGGCGAGCCCCATATATTTATCAAGACTGGCTTAATAAATTGGAACTTGGATTAAAATGTCTAACTAGGGAACACTACATAATGAGCACAATAGTAATGCTGCTATATGTAGTAGGTTTTACTCACTCTCCTAAGTGGTCCCTCCTTTCTCAATAGGGAAAAGTAGGAAGTCAGAAATATAATATGCCCTGGAGGAGGAGTATGTTGGGAAGACCTAGAGACTTCCATGAGTAAGGAGTCAGGAGCACGCAATAAATGTATCATGTAGAGAAGCACAAAGAAAGAGAGGGAAAGATTATTTGTGTGAGGGAGAGAGGGAGTGGCATGCATTTCTGGTGCTTGTATTATAGGCTTGCACTTCATGGGGTTGGGTCCTTACATTTTTAAAAAAAGTTATTTATGAAGTAGGAGTCCTCATATATTTTAATAATTAATTTCTAGTGCTATTGTTCTCTGCATATTTTTACAAATCAGTTTATGGATGTGTGTGTTGAGGGTGGGGGCTGTCCTTGAACATACATATATTTTTAAAATCACTTTCTGGTGTTGTTGATCTTTGCATATTTTTGAAAATCAATGTATGGTGCTATAGGAGGATTATTTCATCTTTTTCAAAAGCCAATACTCATGTTGTTGTAATAATGCCTTGATTAGTCCAACTGAAAGATGGGAAAGCATCTGCAAGCTTTTGAGATCTCCCAATCTCTTCCTGTTAAAAAAACAGGTGCAGCAGGGAAAGGGAGGAAGCAACCCCAACTAGATTATGTGCTCACATCATCTGCAAGGTGAGGCTAGTCCAAAAGTGCAATGTGAGAGGAGGAGTTCCATCTTTTTCAGCTACTTAGTACTGCAATAAGGGTTGGCTTAAATTTTCATTTTATTATTTAGAACAACATCTAGCATTATCTCCTGCCTGAGTTATTAATCTAAAACTGCTTAATTCCTCTCCGTGGTACACCAAAGAATGGAACACATTTCTGTGAATATTTCCCAAAATTGAAGGTACATTTCCCCCTGTCTCTTTCTAGTACATATGGGGGTAGTTCTAAGGTCAGACATATAACCATGGGTAATGCTATAAAAAAAAAAAAAACCCTATAGAGCCACAAAGGCACATGGGATACAAGGAAGGGGTGATAGAAAGAGAAGAGAAACAAATAACCCAGGGACTGAGAAAGCAACGTGTATTTTGCTCAATTGTCTGCTAAACAATACTGGGTAGGACAACAATCCATGGGCTGGCAGTATGTGTGAAACAGGCCTATATCTGGGTAATAATATTTGTTTCTTGTTTAAATCCAACAAATAAGTTGGATTTAACAAGGAGTTCAGTAACAACATGACCACTGAAACCACATTTCGGAATGGAAAACTATAACCATTTGAACTGTCCCATAGAGAATAATTTGTAAGGAAAAGGAAATTTATAGATATGGGTTTATTACAATGTCATTGTTACTGCAATAACAATATTTGACATTGAGAAATAAGTTATTCTTCCCTGGCCATTATGTCTACCCTAGGACAGATTTCCTGAACATGTTGTGAATGTGCTATTTTCCTGATGTCATTTTTTATTAATAAATTCCTGCTGTTGAATAATGCTGTTAATTAACTTGCATCTTCAAAGCAGCAGAAATTGAAATTATGTACCCTTCGTCACTTTTCTGTTTACAAGGGAAGTAGTTATGGTTAGCATATCAAATCTTATGGGCTTGGTTCATTGGTATTTGGAATGAATACAGTAGTACTTACATCCATGAGGTTACAATACTAGCACAATGTAGTTCACTTAAGAGTCATTCATTCATTTTTAAGTATTTGTCTTATTTCCAGCAAGTTCTAGGAGGGTTACACAAAAGTCAATAATTTAAGAATTAAAAACATCCTTTCAATTTACATCATAAACCACAAAAACCACAGAAAAAATAGTGCAGCAGCAATCAAAACTATTATAAAATATTCAAAAACTCTAGACCAATTAAAAGTCAATTAAAATTGCAGAATGAATGCCTTCATAAAGGAAAGTCTTCTTCAGCTTCCAGAAGATTGTTGAAGCGAGACAGTATTTCCAGAGCCTAGATATTCAAGAACAAAAATTTATCACACTGGAAGACATACTATGAGTACCTCTGAAAGTTAATGAACCAGTTTGGCATCTCTCTAAATCTACAGTTTTATTAACAGGTACAATATATTAAATATGAGTGACATGGAAAAATCACAACAGGTATAATTTGCACTGACTTGCTTAAGATAGATACATCGGGAGAATGATGAACAGCCCAGCAAAAATATCAACAAATTTCCTCAGACAAAACAAAAAGCCAAACCAAACCACACCACTATATGGGCAATTAAAGAAGACAGTGACATGATATTTAGCATCCAAAAGATACAAATCTTCTATTTTTAAAATGTTCAAAATGGTACAGTAGTGTCTGTGAAATATCAGATCATGGCATCATTGTGTGTTTTTCCTAGCTGAATTTTCCCTGCTTAGATGTGTCTCAAAGGCAGTTTTAAATGGTGCCTTTGCAGATTGATGCAATTACTAAAGCAATAACTAATATGAAAATGGCAAAGTAGCTGGTCCAGATGAGGTGAAGAATCTAGACACTGGATCTGGACTTGTACTTGGTTGTGCAAAGACAGCTCAGGACTGGAATGTTTTCCACGAACTTCTCTGACTTCAGCAACTTCAACCTGTTCTCAGATTAGGCACCTGGCCACTGTCACTTGTGCACTGAAAACTCTAAGAATGGAGATGTGCTCTGTTTGGAGCCTCCCTTGATATGATTATATGACCGTTGATATTATTGCTTATATATATTTAACTTTGTTTTAGGCTATCTTTATGGACAGGCTATTTTCCAGGTAGTGAGAACCTCCTAAGTTTATTATAATTAATGTTTACCATTCTTCCATCATGTACACAAGGTAGTGTCCATGTGGTTCTAAGACAGTCTCCCATTCAGACACTGAGCAGACCAACACCTGTGTAGCTTCAGCAGAGCTGTTGGATCACATACCTTGAGACCACGGAAGCTAGACAAGGCTTTTAATGTGTGACAGAGCTGCCTGATTCATAAAATTTTATAGTGGGCTCCAGACATTGATATCATCAACCTTCATGCTCCCATATTTTCCCTATGGTTCTTAGTTCTTTTTTGTTTTTTATACTGGAATTTCTGTTTAAAAAGAAAATATGGAATAGCTTAAGAATGCCTTCGGATTGTCAGGACAAGAAACAGCATGTTTGTTTTATAGAATAATATACTTACATTAAAATATAAAAAACAGTAACAACACATTTCTAATTGTTGTAAAAGAAAGGGAAGACTTGTTACCCCATCACCATATGGTTTATGTATCTGTAGTTACTGTATTATCCTTGAAGGTTTATAATAAATCATGATTATCTGCAAATACATATTATGGCAAGAATAAGTACAGATGTTCAGCAATTTTGACACTTGCCAACATTTTCTATAAGAATAACAAACTATACATAAAGAATAATCTTTTAATGACTCATACTCCTGGAACTCTTCTTGTGTTCTCCTCTGGTTCAACAAGTAAAGTATGTTAAACAGTGCATTTTTAGATCATCACAGTCAGGAAATGCAGAACTGCAAACTATCATTCTACTGGGGCTTCAAAACCTTGGAAATTAGGTTTGTGGGTGGGAGAACCCAACAACTTGCAATAATTTGCTGTATCTAGTTGACTGCTGGACTGAATCACTGAAGCAAGGAGAGATTCAGTATATTTTATACAATCCAATGAGTACATGTATTGTTGTTGTTAGTTGTGAAGTCGTGTCCGACCCATCGCGACCCCATGGACAACATTCCTCCAGGCCTTCCTGTCCTCCACCATCTCCCGGAGTCCACCTAAGCTCACACCAACTGCCTCAGTGACTCCATCTAGCCACCTCATCCTCTGCCGTCCCCTTCTTCTTTTGCCATCTATTGTTCCCAGCATGAGACTCTTCTCCAGGGAGTCCTTCCTTCTCATTAGGTGGCCAAAGTATTTGAGTTTCATCTTGACTATCTGGCCTTCTAAAGAGCAGTCAGGGTTGAACTCCTCTAGGACTGACTGGTTTGATCACCTTGTGGTCCAAGGGACTCGCAGGAGTCTCCTCCAGCACCACAATTCAAAGGCCTCAATACTTTTGCACTCAGCCTTCCTTATGGTCCAGCTTTCACAGCCATACATTGCAACTGGGAAAACCATAGCCTTGACTATACACACTTTTGTTGGCAGGGTGATGTCTCTGCTTTTTAGTATGCTGTCTAGATTTGCCATAGCTTTCCTCCCCAGGAGCAAGCGTCTTTTAATTTCTTGGCTGCAGTCCCCGTCTGCGGTGATCTTGGAGCCCAGGAAAATAAAATCTGTCACTACCTCCATTTCTTCCCCATCTATTTGCCAGGAAGTGAGAGCACCGGATGCTATGATCTTAGTTTTCTTAATGTTGAGTTTCAAGCCAACTTTTGCGCTCTCCTTTACCCGCATCAAGAGGCTCTTCAGTTCCTCTTCACTTTCTGCCATGAGAGTGGTATCATCTGCATATCTGAGGTTGTTGATATTTCTCCCAGCAAATTTAATTCCAACTTGTGATTCATCTAGCCCTGCCTTTCTCATGATATGCTCTGCATATAAGTTAAATAGGCAGGGCGACAATATACAGCCTTGCCGAACTCCTTTCTCAATTTTGAACCAATCAGTGGTTCCGTGTTCAGTTCTCACTGTTGCTTCTTGACCCGCATATAGGTTTCTCAAGAGACAAATAAGATGGTCAGGTACTCCGATCTCTTTAAGAACTTGCCACAATTTGTTGTGATCCACACAATCAAAGGCTTCAGCATAGTCAATGAAGCAGAAGTAGATGTTTTTCTGGAACTCCCTAGCTTTTTCCATGATCCACCGTATGTTGGCGATTTGATCTCTAGCCTCTTCCTCTTTGAAACCCTGCCTGTACTCCTGGTAGTTCTCGGTCCACTTACTGTTGGAGCCTAGCTTGTAGGATTGTGAGCATGACTTTGTTAGCATGTGAAATGAGTGCAATGGTGTGGTAGTTTGAACATTCTTTAGCATTGCCCTTCTTTGGGATCGGAATGTAAAGTGACCTTTTCCAATCCTGTGGCCACTGTTGAGTTTTCCAAATTTGCTGACGTATTGAATGGAGCACTTTAACTACATCGTCTTTTAGGATTTTGAATAGCTCAGCTGGAATACTGTCTCCTCCACTAGCTTTGTTGTTGCTAAGACTTCCTAAGGCCCATTTGACTTCATCCAGTTCCAGTAATTATGTGTCAATGTGTGTATGGTTGTATCTATAGTAACACACTCACATTTTGTGCAAATCTGTGCCCTCTTTTCTTCTCTTTTGGTGGTGCACCTCCTCTCTTTGGACAATGCATAAATGGCCACAGCAAGAAGATTCCTGTGCTTTCATGCTCCTCAGAACCCCAAAACAATGAATCCTATCCTTGAGTATTCTTACTTTTGTGCTATTTTCAAGGCCACACTAGTCTTTCAGTAGACTGGGAATCTGAATTTTACCCAACATCTAAAAACGTTGAAACATGGCAGAGGGAATGCACAATTTGAAATAAGAGAAGTATTAGGGGCAAAGGTGTTTAACCTTTCCCCTGTGCACCATTTTTCTCTTGCATTCCCTTCCTCCAGCCATTTTTCTTCTGGACACACAGCTGAGAATGCCAGTAGGGGAAAGGGAGTGCAGGGGACAAGACATGAATGGGGAAACAATAAAGAAGCCCTATTCCACTAGGTACTTCCATCTACTAATTGCAGCATCAGTGGAGATCCAAATTCCAGACATGAGTATTTTATCATATATCTAGTTTGCATCTCAGTACCTCTCTTGACCTATAATAGCTAACAATTTTAACTTCTTAGAGCTAGTTATCAGATACCAGATTCACCCGGCCTCTTCAAAAGCAACTTTTTTGTCAAATGCAGCTGGTTAAAAAAAAAAAAAGCCAAAGAGGTGGTTTAGTGTACTGAAGAAGGCTCATGAGCTAAGAAAACCACATGGAAAAATGAAAGTGTTTTTCTGTGACAGCATCAGTTCACATAGAGGACCCTTTCATGTGTTATAGCACTCATGTAGAGGTACCCATATAAGGCAGCATCTTCAACAGTAACTACACCATAATCCTTGGCTTGTCTACTCTGAAGTAAGTACCACTGTGTTCATTTGAAACTATGTCCAGGGAGACATAAATTATGTCATGTGCAGGACTTACAGCCAGGTAAATATTGTATATGTAACATACTTTGGCAAGCATCATAAATGTAGATTTTACATGTGTATGTGACTGTGGTACAATGCACATTATTTGTGATTGTGCATGCACATGCACATGCACACACGTGTGCACACACATGCACACAGTGATTTGCATGGCACCTTACAAAATAATAAAGCAGAGGAAGAGCTTACAATGTAAAATTCAACATAAGAAAAATTAAGAAGAGATGGCAGAGATAAAAGAAAAAATTCAGTATAATTCCTTCACTTCTTCAGTTTAGTTAAGGCATATGAAGTAGAGGGCTGTGCTGCTGTTCCCAGAATTATTTGCTTCAAAAGTAGCACATCTGATGCCACAGCAAAACTTACTGAAAAGTGCTCACTTCCCTGCTGTTTGGTGTCTTTTTCTTTCCCTTGACTGCTGCTTCTTTACAGAACCCTTTTCATCTCCTTTGCCCCCACTGTGCTTGGGCTCATTTGCTCACATTGTTTTTTGAACCCTGCTGGCTGAGATGATGGCCCAGGAGCCTGGCTTACAAGGGGCTGGGACATCACCTCATCAGGTCAAGCCCAGAGATCTTGAGGAGACTCACAGAGCTTGGCACTACTAATCATATTGAGTGGCCAAGTGGAAAAAGCAGGGAAATCAAAATGGCAGAAAGAAATATATATGTGACAAATGCCCCAAATTGTCAAAAGGAGGCAACACTTTTTGACATTCACAAGAATGAAAAAGATAAATGGTTCCTGCACAGTCTGTTAGGCCTGCCTCTGTGGAAATGAAAACTGATAATGCTACAACAGGCAGACATCTGCTGAAAACATTTCCCCACTAAAATTGCTAACTGGATCCCTGAATTATAAAACAAGGACAGGAAATCTTGTGAAAGGCTATGATTATGTGGAGGTCTTAGGAAAACAAAAATATCTACCTTTTTTACTCTCATGGCTTATTATGATGTCATTAGAAACTCTCGGCATGCTGCGGGTGTATATATAGCTCCTTAGTTTGAGACATGTCATTTATTTTGTAAATTAACATCTAGATTTAAAACACACAGACATAAATGTGTGCACACATACACACACCATGTAACCTGGTAGTTGTGGGTTATGACACCACAACTTCTAGCATGGATTTATTGCAGCCACAGTTTTTTATATCTAAGAAAAGGTAGTCAAAATGAATATTTTTCTGAAAGAGTATTAAAATCAGTTCTCAGGAGAAAGCTGTCAACCTAACCTAAGCAAAGCAAAGCAAAGCAGTATGGCTTCCTTGAATACTGCATGCTACCAATCTTTTGCTGTTGCGATTATTTTAATTTTATTTTGCATGGTTGTCTCAGATTAAGACTAAATCCATGTTATGTCACCCAAACCTTTTCCTACATCTACAAATGACTTCCCTGAACCTCGGGGTGCACCATCAGTTTCTTCAGTTGGAGAAGTTCTTCGGTCCAACATTCTAGCTGTGGGTAAAGTGGAAGATAAAAGGGGGCAGGGCCAAAATTGCAGAAAGAACATCATACTTAAAGCATGTCCTGCTGGAAACTAAGTCTTAAAAGAAGCACATCATCATCTGAGAATTGGGGATGGGGAGGGGGGCTGCATAAAAGCAGGTTTTCTATGGTGTTCAGCTATGGGAGGGGGGTGCGGGGGGACATGCCTTTTGGAAAACACACTCTGAAGGCTTAGTTTGGCCCTGGTGCCTCTGACTCCATATTCCTGCCTTAAGTCATTACCAGTGCAATAATTGTGCTTAGCGTTGAAGCCTTTAGAGGACTTTCAAAATGACACATATCAGGTGTGAGAGCCAAGAGTGAGATGACATCAGTACCACTCACAATACAATGACCTTTCATTTGAAGAATTCCACATGTTTGTGGTTAGTTATTTTGGGATGCTGTGAAAACATAAGATTTTCAGTCTGTTATTTTGCTAATTTTTTAACATTTAAAATTTTCTGCTTAGTAGATTTACCTTGGAGTGTGTCTCTGAAAAAAGAAATCATTTTGAGCTACATTTTTTCTAGAATAGAAACATCAATGGTTTTATGCAATAATACTTAAAATGTTTGAAGTAATAGATCAGGCAGGGGTGTAAGGACAGAGTTTAGGTTTCTAAATGTAGCCAAGCCAACCATTTTAAAAGTAGATGCATTTCACTTTCCAGGTCATACCTGACCATGGAAACATTCCCATATGCAGTGGCCAGTGGGCTCACATCCATATAGGTGTAGGCCACTACTAGCCATTCACCAGCCATGTTCCTCTGTAGCCCTGCGCAAGCCCCCCTGCCCCCCACCGTGACTCCTCCCAGAGCATCACCGACTCACAGTTGCTATTCAGCAGCAGTGGACATTTACTGCTTTCTGCCCAATCCAACTAGGCACTGCTTGTTCCCACTGCAGTATCTGTACACTAAGGAACTCTGTGTGGAAGATATACATTAAAATAGATATAGGCTTACATCAACAGAGAACTTTAGATATGTTTCATTTAAACTGTGTGCTGATGCCACCTCCTGGCTTATATTGGTACACATTTTTCTGACTATTCCTGCTGTACCCTCTGGCAGAAATGCCAGCTCAAAACACTTGGAAAAAGTATTATTATAAAGATATCAAAAATAAAAATGGAGTCTTCCTTAGCCAATACTGTTACAGCACAGGGCACAGACTTAGGTATTTCTGCATCAGGAGAATCAAAATGTGACATCAAGGACTTGAAAAGTGGGGAAGATTGCCTCTCTGGGTTGAAGGATCACAAAACAATAAGAATTGATTCCACTACCGCTACCCTCCATATAACAAATCCCCCTTTAAAGCCATCATATCACATCTTGTGGCAGGGCATACATCAATTCCATATTGTGTGATGACAGGTGACTCACCAGTTGCTATCAGAGCCAAAGGAGACACAGTGGCCTCAAAAGAATGCATATTGCAGAAGCAGAGAGCTGCTTCTTTGGCACACTACTGACTGTTAGGAAAACATGGCAATACTTAGAAAAACTTTCCTCAATGTGGTGCCCTCCAGATGTTTTGGACTACACTCTCATCCTCCCCACTCATTTAACATGTTGGAAGGTTGACCTAAAGGATGTACCTTCGTTCAAGAGTATCTCTGCCTTCAGTAGAATTTAGAATGGTGGTAGAATAATGCCCCAGACTACTGTCTTCGAATTAGTGAAGGAAAGATGGACCATAGCTTAAAACTTATTTTCTTGGAGGGAAGTTACAGATAAAATTTTAACTGAAGGAAATCACAGTGACGAACTGTGCAGCAGTTTTGAAGGTGAGCCAAAGCAAAATACGGGAGACCAGCATGAAATCACCTGGCACGGTATCTTGCATGAAGAAAAAGACCTGCAACTTGTGGCCATGTATTTAATTTTTCAGCTGGTGGGAGAGGAGAGGGGAAAGAAGAGAGGTTAACCTGGAAAAAGCAAAGAACAATAACAAAACTTCTGGTGTTCAATCTAGTCTTTTTTCTTTTGCTTTTTGCCCATACTATTATTGGTCCATCACACTCCCTTACACATTGCCATTTATACTTTTCTAGCTATATGAAATTAGTTTAGATGGCTAAATGAAAGGAAACGCCATAAGACATTACTGTGATAGGAAATAAGCATTAGTTACCGTAAAGCCTTAGCACTGACATAACCATCACATAACAAACAGATCTAGATTTCCACATTAGCGTGAGGCTGCAATGCAGAGGGGACAGACACTTTCCTTTGTTTCAGGGGCCATTTCCCAGGATGAATTACCTTTCCCATTCCTCCTGTTTCTCCAGTAATGACATTTGTGCAGGACACAAGACCACATTTTTAACTCTGTATTCATCAGTATGGGCTTCAACAGTGGCAAATGCTTTCTACATAAACACTGCAACAGCATTCCAGGATAAGCAGAAGGGGGACTACTGCAGATTCTCCCCATGGGTAAATGTCAAGACCCTTCTGCTCCAATTCCCATCAGCCCTAGCTAGCATAGCCAGTAGGAACAGGTGACGGGACTCTGAAGGACAAAAGATCCAGAAGGACAAAAGTGCACAACTGATCAGAGATCCAACTACTCATTCATAACATTTCAAAGATAACACTTTTTATGGTGGCAATTTTAATCCAGTTAAGAAATAGTGTCTTTCACCTGCTCTTGCCATACTTTGATTAAATGCTAGAGAGTCTGATGGCACCTCCTTGGCCCACCCCAGCCTCTCCATGCCAGATGACCTCCCGCCCCCACCAAATCCTGTGCCTTCCACAGGAAAACAGCAAAGGAAGGCCCTGAAAGATCTCCCTGGATTCACAAAGATTTGGGCTGCACCAGCAGGGCACAATTACATCAAGGGTAGTGTCTGTGTGGAGGGTATCAATGAAGAGTCTTAAAGCAAAGGTGGGTACCTATGGCCTTCTGGATGTTCTTGGACTGACTCTAACTCCCACAGCCTCAGCCAACACAAGCAATGGTTGGAGATAGTTGCACCAGCATATGAAGGGCTACCAGTCTGTCCTCCCCATAACCCACACACAGCCTAGAGACATCCAGTGAAGAGATGAGATGATATTCTCTGGGACAAAAGTTGATTATTAGTGGGGCAGCTGCAACTTTCCTTAGAGATGATTTTAGTTCTTAGAATTAATCCAGTTCGCAAGGGGAAAAACAGAAAATCAGACTCCACAAATACCAGAGACCAGTGCTTCCGCTCACGTTGAATTTCTTGTATGCATATTGAATGAAGATTATTCTGCCCATTATAATGGCTTCTAACCAAAGGGAAGGTATTAGTGAAATGGAGACAATAAATGACACCCATTGACTTAAGCCACTTCCTTCCACAAAATCCCCAAAGAGAACTGGAGAGCCCTGTGTTTTTCTCTAGATTCCTTATTTTATTTGTCTCTTGCTTTGATTGGCAAAGAAAAAATAGTTTAGAATGAATTTTACTACCAAGAAAAGAAATTATTATTTTGTGAAGATTACATTGGAGATGTATTTCATACCTCTAATAACATGTTCTTCCCTGACAAAAAAAATATTTATTCAGCTGTTCGCCTCATGAAGCTGCCACAGAGACACGTGCCTGTGATAGCAAGGAAAACACTACCAGCTGGTACACGTGAAAAGACAAGACAGGGAGTGAAATGGAGATGCTTGCTTGGCTTCAGGTTCTGGAAGAACTTCTAATATCAAGCATATTTGCAAAATTGGATCTGGAGTTAGTCCTACTTAATAGGGAAGAGTAGACTTGGAAGGGGCCAGAGGGCCATTGGGTCCAACGCCCTGCTCAGTGCAGGACTCCATGTTACACCATCCCTCTGAGATGGCTGTCCAGCTGCATCTCAACTGGCCCATTACAATCAATGGGGAAAGAGTAATTAGGACTCATTACAGTCCATGAGATTTACATTAGTCATGGCCATCTTATATCCCACTGATGTCAATTAGTCTATTTCAGCCGTCTCCAACCTGTTACCCTTTAGATGTTTCAGATGACAACTTGCATCATTCTTGACCATTGGCCATGCTGGCTAGAGGGTCCATAATGTATAGAGAGTGCCAGGTTGGAGACAGTTGGTTTACTCCAATTTTGTCTAAGTCTGGATCCAACCCATTATTTGCATTTCATATTGGGGCTAACAAAGAAATAGCAAGCCTGAAATGAATGGAGGTTACACACCAGAAATGCTTGAAAAATTTGCCTACCATGTGTAGTTCTTGTCACATGATTCATCTGAAATAGCTGCTCAGCAGCCATGAACAATGTTTCATTCGCTCTGGGCAGGTTTATTTCATCAAGCAGATAAATGGGACATCTATCTAGTGTTAGGTATTGAGGGAGTGCCACATAGGATCGAGCTATATGCTATGTCCACAAAGAGCATGTCATGTGCACGGACTCAGAAGAGTCCTTGGTGCGTGCACAAGAGGAGAAAACTTCCCATGAGAACCAGAGGGTTGATGAAGATATATTTCTGGTGTCAGCAGAACAAGCTTTACTCCCCAGCTGCACAGACGATGGGAATGGAAATATAGGGATAAGGAAGTTCAGGGAGGTGTCAAAACAGAAGAGCATCCAGAGACCAATTTGGGTGTTGATGAGGAAACAACAGCGCCGGGTGACGATTTGGGATGTGGGAATTTAGGAGATAACATGGACGAAGCTGTTGAGGATGCTTGTTCCCGCAGATGCACATGCAGATTGGGTCAGTTAGAATTAAGAGTGATTGAGCGATGCAGGGAAAGGGGTCACAGTGCCCCGCCTCTAGAAGTACGGCCCAGAAGGATTCAAAAACTCAATGTAAGTTGAACTAAATTAGAATAAGAGGACAACTTCCTAGCTTATGTAATTGTAATACTGTGAAGAATAAAGACTTCTGTAGTATCAACTGGAGTGATTGCTTTCATTGGGAAGGAGTACCAGCCTCACGACAGAGCATACCACCAAAAATGACATGTAATTGCTCTTTTCCTAGAGAGGCCTTGCTCATATAGTGCAGTTTCATAAGAAATAATTAGTTTCTCTTTAGCTTCCTATAGGTTATCTTAAGAAAATGATTGTTTGAAGATATTTCTGTATAGCATTTTAATTTTCGTAGAACAGTCCTGCAAATTCAAGGATGTGTGATGTATCTGCAGCTGCAGGTGAAACATCTTGGAGATAGTGTTGCTGCTTCAAACGCCAGAATTTTCATGAGAGCTGAAACTGCGCACCATCAAGGTAAAGCCCAGAGAAACCAAAGCTCTGGACAGTGAGCCTAGCTAAAACTGCTGTACAAGGGAAGATCTGAAAAGCTGCTGACAAAGGAGGTCTGTGTGCCTGTGCTAAACTGTCAAGGGACTTTGCTATGTTTTGCTTTGAAACTCATCTGTTCCAGCTTCCTGCTATATTTCCTTATGCCAAGTTGGCCATTTCCCCCATCCAAATGAACATCCATTACTGACCATAATATATATTTGATTTTGTAAAAAAAGAAATGGTTTTCATCTGCTTTCACTCTTCCTCATCATCCAGAAGTGAGTTATCATAGATTGCAAACCATTTTAAACATCCATTGGGAAATGTCCTTCAATGGAGTAACCTAGCATGTTATTATAAGTGCTGATGAACAGCAGAGTGCATATATAATATACAATACTTCAACTTATTCATTTAAATATTATGTCAATATTTTATTGCATTACATTTATACCCTGCTTTTTTCCTCTTGCAAGGAACCCAAGGCAGTTTACATGATCCTCCTCTAATCCATGTGATCTCAACAGCCCTATGTAGGCTGAAAATGAGCTAGTGGCCCAAAGTCACCCAAGGAGCTTCCTGGTTGATTTAGGATTAGATTCCAAATTTCCCAAGTCCCCTGTCCAACATTACCCATCACTGGATCTGGTGCAATATCTAGCACAAATGAAATAATACATTGAGCTTGTACTGTGCTTGTAGTTTTTCTGGTTTATAACATTGCTCTCTCACTGCCTGCAATTTTAGGGATTATATTCAAATGTGAATCAGCTGTCACACATCATAAAATATGGATAGGGAACTTCCAGCCCAGTCCACAAGGCCTAATCTGACCCATGAAGGGTCTCCATCCAGTCTGGGGAGCATCCTTGGATCCCTGCAGAGGGAATCACTCAGGAAGAATCCCCACTGTTATCTCCATTGTCATAACAGGAATAACAGCAAGGATGCAGGTGGCAGGGGATTTAGCCAGCCAGGAAATCACCCACATTATGCCTTCCTCCAACCCATGCAGTAACTACAATACTGCAGTCACAGCTTGAATGGGTGCAGGGGGCTACACCTTCCTGCACTGAGACAGCCTCAGTCACAACAGCCACCTCTGCCAGGGCAGCATTGCTACATGTGAGCTTTCCACAGCTGAAAAGAGAATTCAGCCCTCTGCGGAAGTACTGGCAGTTGCATTTCAGCCAGAGACAGGGTGTCATCAGGGGGCATAGTCATGCCCCCAGTATCATCTGACCCACAAATAACTGCGGGTGGGGGGTCATTCAACCACCATTCCAGAAGTGTTCCCCACCCCCTGCTTCAAAAGGAGCTTTGGTATCAACTGACATGCAGAATGTTCAATGGCCTCAACTCAGTCAGTAAGATATTCTGCATGTCTACGTGAATCAGGCTGCTATTTACTTATATAGAAATCCTTTCCTCAGATGAAGTACAGACATCAGCTCTGACATTATGCAGCCTCTCCATTTCAGGCAGAACATGCCAATCCTGAGACTCTAAGAGCTTTTCTATATGAGGCTGTTAATGGCTTTTTTTGTAAAAAAAAAAAAAGGTGCCGGAACTCACATAATGGTCGCCACCGGCAGTAAGCACTCAGCACGCGACCACACACACCAATCCCAAGCCGAGCAGCATCCCAAGCCGAGCAGCGCCCTCACAATCAGGACGGACACACAAGTAGCCCGCAGGCGATTCAAAATCACTCCATTGGAAAAATCCATCAAAAAAAGGTGCTGGAACGCCTTTCCAGTGCATTCTATGACAAAAAAAGCCATGATGGTGATTCATCTAGCCCCGCCTTTCTCATGATGTGCTCTGCATTTAAGTTAAATAGGCAGGGTGACAGTATACAGCCTTGCCGAACTCCTTTCTCAATTGGGAACCAATCAGTGGTTCCGTGTCCAGTTCTCACTGTTGCTTCTTGACCCGCATATAGATTTCTCAAGAGATAAATAAGATGGTCAGCTACTCCCATCTCTTTAAGAACTTGCCACAATTTGTTGTGATCCACACAATCAAAGACTTTAGCATAGTCAATGAAGCAGAAGTAGATGTTTTTCTGGAACTCCCTCGCTTTCTCCATGATCCAGCGTATGTTGGCAATTTGATCTCTAGTTCCTCTCCCTCTTTGAAATTCTGCCTGTACTTCTGGTAGTTCTCGGTCCACATACTGCTGGAGCCTAGCTTGTAGGATTTTGACCATCACTTTGCTAGCATGTGAAATGAGTGCAATGGTGAGGAAGTTTGAACATTCTTTGGCATTGCCCTTCTTTGGGATCGGAATGTAAACTGACCTTTTCCAATCCTGTGGCCACTGTTCAGTTTTCCAAGTTTGCTGGCATATTGAGTGTAGCACTTTTACTGCATTGTCTTTTAGAATTTTGAATAGCTCAGCTGGAATACTGTCACCTCCACTAGCTTTGTTGTTGCTCAGACTTCCTAAGCCCATTTAACTTCACATTCCGGGATGTCTGGCTTGAGGTCAGTGACCACCCCATCGTGGTTATCAGGGATATTAAGCCCTTTCCTGTATAGTTCCTCTGTGTAATCTTGCCACCTCTTCTTAATCTCTTCTGCCTCTGTTAGGTCCCTGCCATTTTGGTCCTTTATCGTGCCCATCTTTGCATGAAACATTCCCTTCATATCTCCAATTTTCTTGAAGAGATCTCTGGTCCTCCCTATTCTATTGTTTTCTTCTATTTCTTTGCACTGTTCATTTAAGAAGGTATTCTTATCTCTTCTAGCTGTTCTCTGGAATACTGCATTCAATTGGGTGTATCTTCCCTTTTCTCCCTTGCCTTTTGCTTCCCTTCTTTCCTCAGCTATTTGTAAAGCTTCCTCAGACAGCCATTTGGGTTTCTTGCATTTCTTTTTCTTTGGGATGGTTTTAGTTGCTACCTGTTGTACAATGTTGCGAACCTCCATCCATAGTTCTTCAGGCACTGTCTATCAGATCTAATTCCTTAAATCTATTTGTCACCTCTACTGTATATTTATCAGGGATATGATTTAGGTCATACCTGAGTGGCCCAGTGCTTTTCCCTACTTTCTTCAATTTAAGCCTAAATTTTGCAACGAGAAGCTCATGATCTGAGCCACAGTCAGCTCCTGGTCTAGTTTTTACTAAATGTATAGACTGTATAGAGCTTCTCCATCTTTGACTGCAGAGCACTTAATGTGTACCCTGTCCCCAACAGTCATTTTTTTTTGTCCCTCTTAAAACAGCTTTCCTCTGTCATCCTGTTCTTTTTCCTTCCCATTTGTTTGTGAGTGTGTAAGCCTTACTGTTTAGCCGACTCCCACTGTCACACATGCCTGTGTCGTGTACATACTGTGGTCATGGTTGGGTCCTCCCGCACCATTTGAGAAATGCTGACTTACATAATGTGTACTTTGGCTTGCATAACATTACAAGCAACAGGGAAACACATGTGCCTCCCTGGGGGGGGGGGGAGCCCATGATTTAAATTAAGAGGAATAATATCTTGAAAAAAGAAGGCATTGAAGCCTACAATAAAAAGAGATTCTTAAGAAAAACTGGACAGTTGAAATATACCGTATTTTTTGCTCTATAAGACTCACTTCCCCCCCCCCCTCAAATAGAAGGGGAAATATCTGTGCGTCTTATAGAGTGAATATGTATGTGCAGTAAGTCTGTCAGATGTGCAGCCCATGGGGAAGTGATGGGGAATGTGCCTGTGATTATGTGTCCATTTGATTCAGAATATTTTTTTCTTGTTTTCCTCCTCTAAAAACTGGGTGCGTCTTATGGTCAGGCGCGTCTTACAGAGCGAAAAATATGGTAATTAGATTCATGCAAGCCTGTTAAAAAAGTTCTTAAACTACTTCAAGGACAAATCTATATTAAAGAGCATTCTGTGTAAGCAGAAATAGAGATTTAAAACATCTGGGGTGTTTTCAGTTTATATTAAAGATCAAAGAAAATTGATATTCTGTAACTGATTTAAACATTTAAAAATATTACATAAGTTGCTTTTGTATAGAATATAAGATGAAATTCTTATTGGCACATCTACATGAAATAGCACTTTATGGAAGCTGGGAAAAGTAGATACTTTACATAGATCTGCTGTAGACCAGCAGCTGTGAATACAGAGGGCCCCTAGACCTTTGTTTAACTGGCAAGAAGGATTTGTGCAAGCAATATCCCCAGTATAAAATATGGGTTGCAAAGGAGTGATGACAACTTCAGTGTATGAAGGCTGGAGATGGCCTTTGCAACTTAATGAATCCTGTGGGAGTAGAAGTAAACAAACACTGCATGGGCAAAGCAGAAGGAGGTCTGGCTGCATGAGACAAAACCAGAAATTACACTACTTTCCAGTGTAGAACTCAAAGACATCACAGGTGTACGGTACCTGCAGCAAAGGTGACTATTAAAACTCTGCCTTTCATTGCCGGAAATATGACAAGTCTTGTCTTCCAACATGGTTTATTTGGCAATTCCTTGACTAACAGTTTGCATGACTCTAGTCTGACTCACAAGTGATGGACAACTTGGTGATAGCCAAGATTACTGTACCAAATGCCTCATCCCCTGATGGTATCAGCCATGCTAATCCAATTTGCAAATGATACAAACGCTGTACTCTTAGCTGGTAAGGTAAAACAATTTTGCCATCCTACTTTAGCAGAAGCATGCAAACGTATTGCAGAGAAAAGGCCAGGGCCCTAGGCATAGTGCGCTGCTGCTGGCTGTCAGTCATCTGTCCTCTCAGCTGCTGAAACTGCCACACCCAACCAGCCAACTTTCCCTCTATTTTTATTTTTTAGTGGTGGTGGTGGTAGCAGCAGCAGCAGGCACTGCTGGGGGGGCGGGCAGCCAATGAGGGCACAGGAGCAGCATGAAGTGTGCTGTGTGCTCTTATTGGTTCTGTCTCCCCCTGCAAAAAAGGCAGTGTCTGATTGGTTAAGGTTGCTGCTACTCAAAGGTTGGCCACAGGCAGCATTCTGTGCACCTACTGTGGGTTGTTTAACTTACAGCAAGCTGCAGCACCCATGGGTGTCACATTGTATATGCACTATATCACATGAACTCAGCAAGTGGAGGTTATGTAAGGTTACAAAGGGAGTTGCAAATTCAAAATGGCAGCCACATAGGCTCCACATGTGCTGCTCCTTTCTGTGGATTAAGTAACTCATGGTGTGCTACTGTTGAATTACACAAACTGCTTGGGGCGGGGGCAGGAACCAGGTTAGAAAGGGGTGCCACAGCACTTGCAGGCTCAGCCCCATGCTTCCTTTTGCCAGCCAGGTGGGCTAGGAGGATTGGGCCAGTCTCTGCAGTAGGCTCAGAGGCACAGATGGGCCCTTTTGAGCTTCTGTACACTCAACTTTAGCCCTTCCAGGCCAACTCCTGAAAGGGACATTTGTTTACTGCAATGAAAGTACATCCTGAGCTCACAACTGAACCAGTACTGAATTATTGTTTTTCCGAAGCTACATTTGACATTTTTGGAAATACAGCAGCAAGTGGTGCTGTGGAGCAAATGAAGTATTTATATTGCCATTCATGGGCTGAAGAACACAAAACCACATAATACAAAGCAAGCCTTACTGGTATTTTCAGATAAACAGTTACGTGTTCTGATGTTAACCATTTAGATTCACCCTGCAACTCCACCATCTTTTCTGTAAAAATGAGCAAGTGTTTGTCTATTTGAATGCATATTTGTCTTCATTTGTGCCAAGAATGCAAATGCAGTTATTTTATTTGTGACTGAGAGACTGGGAGAATGAGGAATGACTCCAGGAACAGCAGAACACCTTAGCACAGATTTTGCTGTTCTTATTTTGTGTGGCTTCTCTGGAACTTGAAGAAATCTTCCCATAAATAAACATAGCTCATTCCACATTAATACGTCTCCTTTTTTGAATAGATTCCACACTAATAAACTTAAAACCTTGCTGTCCAGGCAAAACTTTCCTCATGCCCAAACCAAGATTGGAATCATGCTGTGCTGTAGTGCTAGCAGACATATGCTGCTTCCTTCTCCCTCCTTGCTTCATGAATTCCCTACCTGCTTCTTTCCATGGTTATTTAACCACAATAGAGCATTAAGTCTCATCAGCAGCCTACCGTGTAGCACTGACACTGTGGTTATGTGCCATCAAGTTGTCTCTGACTTATGGTAAGGCTATGAATGAATGCACTCCATAATTACCTGCCCTTCACAGCCCTGCTCAGCTCTTGTAAATCCATGATTGTGGCTTCCTTAGCATTAACACTACTGCACCCAAATTTCATATTTTAGGGTAAAAATTCACATTTAAAATTTGAAATTTCTTGTGATACTAAGAAACTAAGTGATAAAGTTGGACATTTTGGTAAATTTTGATTTTTTTGTTAAAAATTATTTGACTCTATTTTTTTATGATAAATAAAATTTGTCAACATTTCAATTAATTTTGAGATGCATAGAAAACCAAGGACTTATAGAATAACACAAGCTTGTAGAATGCCAGGAATTTTAACATGCCATGTGGTTATACCTAGCTGCAATCCAAACATCATTTGAGCAAATGTTATAAGGAGGGCTTTTTTTGTCATAGAACACACCGGAATGGTGTTCCAGCACCTTTTTTTCCAATGGATTTTATGAAGTGATTTTGAATTGCCTGTCGGGCATAGCAGATCAGCAGCAAACATCCTTAACATAGGGCCTGCGGGCTGCTTTTCTGTCTGCTATCTGCTATCTGATAGTGAGATAGTGAGGGCGCTGCTTGGGACACTGCTCCGCTGCTCAGCTTGGGATTGGTGTGTGTGGTCAGGTACTGAGTGCTTACTGCCGGCGGCGATGTGAGTTCTGGCACTTTTTTTTTTTTTTACAAAAAAGCACTGGTTATAACCATACTTGCGATTGTACCAGTTCAAATTTTAATCTGGTCTTTTTCCTTATGTGTAAAACTGCCACAATCAAGAAGAGTTTAACAAGGGCATATTATGGAACAAGTGACCCCCTGCAGTTATTTCCAAGGAGATATATGTGTGTATGTATACACACACACACACCTCTCTCTCATTTAGACGTCTCTCTTGCTCTCATTCATATATATATATATATATATATATTCCAATATTCTCTTTCATATATATGTGTGAGAGAGTTTGCAACTTCCTGAATATTGGAATTAGCTTTTACAGCAGAATCAGATCTCATATTCACATTCTATTTATATCCTGATAAGTTTGTTACATGGGAGCTCTCCTTCCATTGAGGGAATAATGAACTGATCCCTAAAAATGACTCCATGATTTCAATTGGAATATTTTTCTCAAGCATTTTTCTCAAGCAGTTATAGTTGAACATCTATGTTTAGGACTGAAGAACAGAACTGTGGGTTTGTTCAAAGAAAGGCAAGCAATGGGTATACCTCTGGATCTGCTGGGTGCTACAGCTCCCTCTGCCACCACCTAAAATCCTAATCCTGAGGGACCATTTCAAAGATTGTGGGATACAGTATAGCTGAATACTAATAGAAGCATAATTGGCAGAAATTGGATCCCATGTGCAAGCAAAATTCCCTTTTTGCTTCTGCAGGGCACCACTGGATCCAACCCAGTTAACCTGGCAGGGATGTCAGAAGATAGTGTTGTTGCCTCAACATATTGAAAGAGTTGCTAACTGCAGCACAGGAATGGATCTGAAGAGACCTGAAGAGGACCTGAAGAGATTCTGACCTGGAGGGCAGCTTACTCTCTGTGGCTGTTTTTTCTCATCTTGCAGGCAGAAAAGGCAAGCACAACTGTGGAATGTCAGAACCTCTGAAGAGGTTGATGGCAAAGTTTGGGAATCCCTGCTGTAGAACTACAACTATAAAATTGCTTGGACAAACAAAGAACACTGAAGTCAGTGTGGCTAGGTCTGTGCTAGCGCATTTTAGAGGTGAGAGTAAGATTTATTGTGATCACAAAAACACAACACAGCATGATTCATAACTATCTTAAAACACAAGTAAAATATTTTATTGGGCCAGATTACAAAAAGACTATTTAAATGGGATCTTGTGTGCTGTGTTCTTAAATATAGCAATCATCTCATTCCTTTTTCTAAATCTACTATAAAATATTTTCAATCATACAGAAGTCCAGAAACATGAAATTGAGACTGAAAAAAATGTGCTGTAAAGGAACAGAAAGTCATGAATGCAAACCTAAAAGCCAGAAATGCACTCATGTTGGTTGCGCATGCATATTCATAAAGGACAAGCAATATGTGCAGTTAGAACTGCATGATGTTGCAATAGAGATGCTGATGTTGCAATAGAGATGCTAGGATCTAAAGAACAGCTATGTCTATACATATGGGGGAGAACAGTACATGCAACTGGAGCTTTGCTTTTACTTTTGTCTGCATCCGTTCCCTCTGCTGAAACCAAAACCTCTGGTACAGGAGCTCCAACACTAGAGGCTTGTATAAATAAACATTTATCACAGAAACATCACATTAGTTACACAAGGTGAATCCACAACAAGTCACTGCTTCCTATCAGCTGTCTTGGTATTCACTACAGAAAGCCAAAATCAGTTCATGTTAGATCCACTCTCAGCCAGCCTGACTTTGTACAACATCACATGCCTTGCATAGCTTTTCCCCCTGGCCAAATAGAAAAGAGGGTTACCCGCTCAAGAGTTACAGAGTTGGAAGGAATTCTGAATTTGTATAGGACACCAGAAGGTAATTCAGATTACCACAAGTATAGAATAATATTGATCTGAGTGCTTATGAAACAAGTTCACTTTCTATAGCATTCCACTGTTATTTCCTTGAAGCACAAGAGTTTAACACATGCAGTGAAATTCTCAAGATTTTGTAACATGGACTTGGAATGCACTCTGGCATAAAACATACTGAACAGAATCCAGTGCAGACATATGTTCCAAATTTACATGTCCATATTCTGTCTGTCTTAATAGACTCCAGCAGTTACCTAGAAAGACGATTCACAGAAAAGCATGTGCTCTATTTAGATAGTAAAGACAACTGAAGGCACATCAGAAAATCTAGGCACTGAAAAGTTTATGCAGGAAAACATTTCTTATTACATTGTTAATATATATCTTCCCCTTCTAGATATTTTAAGTGGTTCACCAAGTCTGAAGACAGAGGAATTAAGATGTTATTTAAAGCAGGAAGCAGGTCACACCTCCGGTGTACATTGTGAGGACTTCTGGACATATATAAACTCTGTGCTGAACTTACAATAAATATTTGGAGGAAAGGCCAGTAGGGACAGTCCCATTCTCTGCATCCACATTTTTACTCAGTTTTATGCCTTTGACAAGTCTGCATATTAGTATAAACACTGTAAAACCTACTAAACTTACTAGCAATGTCTAATGTGGTGGCTGGCATTTTTCATACTTAGGATTGGTTTTTCAAGTTTCCTAGTCAATGAGGAGATGGATCCCAAGGAGGAAACCATCTGTTAATGCCACCTCTTGGTTCCCTCAATGGAACAACTAGTTAGTTTCAGGCCCAAGCTGATAGGCAAGGAATAGCCCAGCAAAGCCAGAGACCTTCTAATCCATTCTGCCTGAAGTTCTTCTCCTTGTTTTCTTCAAGAGAACAGTTATTGTTTTCAAGCTCCATGTGGTAAAAGGAATCTGGCTCAGCTAAATTAACTAAGGGAATTAACTAATTCCCATATAATTTTTGGCATTTTTGTAAGAGATTTTAAAACAATAACCACTGGAACAAGCAACCTTTTATCTATAGTCTGCACATTCTTTCCTTAAATTAAACAATAAACTTCAATTCTAGGCACATTTACCAGGAAGTAAGTCCTATTTAACTTAGTGGGACTTAGTTCCAGGTATATAAGATTGTACTGTTACAGTAATAGCACTAATGTAGTATAAGCTACCCCTAAGCCCATACAAAAAGTCAATACAGTGCTACCTCGGCTCATGAATGCCTTGGCTCATGAACAAAAATTACTGAAAAATTTTTACATGGGCTGTGAACACCACTTTGAGTGGCGACCAAGATCGCAGCCATCTCCCTCCCCCACACCCATGGTGGGGAGATGGCCACGATCACAGTTCCATTTGTGCAGGCAAGGCATCCGTGATCAGAGGCATGCGGCTGCACGAATGACAAGTGGATTCTTGGCAATCTCACCCGTGGCTCTGCTTTGCTGCACCCGTCTTTAGTGCAGCCATGCTCCTCCAATCATGGATCGCAGTTGCTTTCATGCAGGGAAGGCGTCCATGATCAGATGCGCACTGCTACAGGAAAGATGGGAGCAGCAAAGCAGAGCCGCGGGGGAAATGGCTGAGATTCTGCCTGTCTTTCCTGTAGGAGTGCACCTCTGATCAGGCACACCTTCCCTGCATGAGCAGAACTGCGATCGAGGCCATCTCCCCACCCCCAGCACAGCATTTGCGCCCATCGCTCCCTCCCCCAGTGTACCCATGATCACACCCGTCTCTCCCCACCACCAAATAGCACGCCAGGATGATGGACACCTGCAGGGATGACAGGCACATGCAGGGATGACAGGCGCGATCTCGGTTGTGCTGGGGTGGGGGGCGGGGAGATGGCCATGCTTGTTGCTTGGGGTGTGGGGGGGAGATGGCTGCGATCTTTGTTGTTGTCACTTTGCTTCACATTTTTCTGATTTAAAAAATGGTTATAGAATGGATTAACCTTGTTTACATTGAACCTTATGGGGAAATTTAACTTGGCTCATGACCAATTTGGGTCACAACCAGAGTCCTGGAATGGATTCAGTTCGTGAGCCAAGTTCCACTGTATATACCTCTGTTCCATATACTCCACACATATGTAGATTGTCCAAGGTTGGGACTACTATGATCATAATGTTGTCATAACTGGGGACATTAAACATATGAGGAAAGGTAGAGTACTAGCCTTGAACCTCTCCCCTATCATGTCGTTTGACTTCTACTCAGAGGGTGACTTCCTGAAAAGGGGAACTCCTATATCTTTAGAGGTTCTCATGTGATTGAGGATGCTGGAAAATCATCTTGTAAGTCAGTGTGGCCAACTTATAGAATGTGATATTTAATCCTACAACTGTCATTCTTCGCCATTAGCTACATAGCCTCTTAAAAGAAGTTTATGTATCTCAGAAGTATCACTTATCCTTTATGTGTACCTGCTCTGCATTTCTGTAAGGGCTTCTCTTGCCAAGTAAAACAAAATTGGATTGCTGTAAGATAGTTACCAAGAACATGCTTCTACAGATCATTTCTGTTCTTCTTAAACAGAATAGGGATCCTGGGAAACCATAGGGATCAAGTCAAGTAGAAATAACAGCTACTATACCAGTTCCACCATGGTTCAGAACTATAGAAATATTTTTCCACAGCTCTTTGCAGTTATTTCTAGCCCCTTTCCTTTTTTCCTCATCTACAATGAGTCTAGAGATCTTAAACACAAGAACTGATTTCTGAAAAACCAAATTATCATTGAAAGACTTAGAGCAAAATTACATTTTCATAAATAATTTGTCAAGCTAATTGGGCAAAGAGCACGTGTACACATCAGACATTTTTGCAAGATCAAGTTTGAATCAGACAGTGCTGAATATGTGCCAACAAAACATAGTATTTTGTGTGGTTCCTGGAGGAAATGATCCAACGTTATCTGCACATGCAAATTATTTGTGTGCTTATAGGGCAAATAGAGAAAGATTTTCCAGATGTTTTAGATCTTCACCACACAAACAGTTGTACTGAGCTGTTGCCAGCATCTGTCTGTCTTACTTTTTCTCTTTTTGCAGAGCCTTTCCTTTGGCTCTGGTCTTTTCCTCAGCACTTTTTGTCTATCCAAAGTATGTAGACGGTAAGCTTAAATCATTCATTTTGTTTATGTGGCAACAAGTTCAGAGTTCTGGCTGAAAAAAAAAATGTTCTTGGCCTTGGACAACATAGGCCTGGAGATGCCTCCATCTGTTTTAAATATGCCACAAATTGTAGTATGGAAACCATTGCCCTCAAATAGTAGCCAATTTGCTAAATTAAAAAAATGCACAAATTATTTGATTGTGAGGTATTTTTCATGCTTGTATGTAGATTAGTTTCAAAAACATCCAGTCCTTTTGAGGAAGGCATTTCATATTTGTTTGAACATATCCTATACATCAAAAAAACATCTGGATAATGGAGGCTAAATAATGATAGTGGTGACCAAATAAACTAAACATTTTGTAATGCAGATAGATGGAAAAAAATGGTTTCAATTACACACACACACACACGAGAAGAGAAGAGAAGAGAAGAGAAGAGAAGAGAAGAGAAGAGAAGAGAAGAGA
>JAIXND010000624.1:62298615-62502031 GCA_023646645.1 Varanus salvator macromaculatus | reverse complement strand
TTCCTTTCCTTTCCTTTCCTTTCCTTTCCTTTCCTTTCCTTTCCTTTCCTTTGCAGTTAAATCTCCTTATGCTTAGGTTGCTTTTCATTCTTGCTGTTATTTGGTTGAGTCTGTCTTGAGAGTGACTTGTTTGTTTTGTAAGCACTACCTCTTTCCCTATCCTTTACCACTGGATTGTCTAAGTTTTATTTTAATTTCCTTTCAGCGTTCTCTGTGTGAATGTCTCTGCATGCCTAAACAGTAGATGCCCAAGTTCTACTTTCTTGACATGTCCACACCCACCTCATCTGATCAGCTTTGCAGTGAACTTTCTGTGACTTTTATGCCAATTAAGTCCTAAACAAGAAAAGCTTCAAAGTGTATTCCATGTGTGAAAACTTCCTAGCCTAGCCTTCTTTTACCTAGTGCCTTCCAGATGACAAATATCATGCTGACTTGGAATGATGGGGTTTGTAGTCTAACTCCTCTGGGGAATCCAGATTCAGAAAGAATGCCCTACACCTATCATTCTGAAGTTTGGCAGCTTTCTTCCCTATGGACACCTCTATGACATAATTGTCATTCAAACTGCCCTCCAGAACACAGGGGGATGAATGCAAATCTGTTTTTAAAGCACTCCACATTGTAAATTCTGCTTTTGCATACAGCCCTTGAAGTCAACATGCTAAAATTCAAAATAGTTCCTTACTTAGTGGTACCTCTACAATTGTGCTCATAGGAATTACCTACAAAACCACAGGGACATATCAAATTCAATGTTTAGCCCCCCATCTCCAAAATAAATTTTTAAGGAAAAAAAGTACAAGCCCCTTCCCAACTACTCATACTCCTCAAAATGGACACAAATGCCTGCAAATTATACCCTATTCTATCAAGAAATGTTAAAAAGCTACAAGTAGTTCACTTAAAAGAAAAAATCTAAATGTAAATGGATACACACAAAAAGTCCTTATTTTTCTGTGACAGGCTTTGACAGGCTTCATTTATCAGAAGGCTATGGTACACCTGTGTATTTCATCAAATTCTATCAAATAGCAAAAAAGGTTATGGTAATTTGGCAAATTCAGATAATAGTCAATGGAAAGAAGAAAGCTTATTATTTCCAAAGTGACATTCAGAACAGTATCTGAATAGAACTGGGTGGCCTCTGAACTGGTTCAAGACAAATTGAGCTGTTTTCTGAATCTCCAAATCAGGGTTCAGATCAAATTGTAGGCTGGTACACATCCTTGTTTGCCTACACAAAACGTGCCAGTTACAGAGCTGAGCTGCCCCTAATTCCTGATTGTCCTCTGACACAGCATCATGCCACTGCTCATCCATGCTTCCAGCTCTGCACTGGAGAGGGATGGGACACATCCTTTCCAACTGCAAAGCATGAGAAACACCATGCCTCTAAATAGCCCATATTACATAGTTCACACCTCTTAGGTACCCAGTGTGGGCTGGGTTTTGTGATGGGCAGGTGAAAATAAGAACCTAAGAAGATTCCTTCTACTGAGTGAGACCATTGGTCCATCAACCTTGTCAGTGAGCAAGAGCAGTTCTTCAAGGTTTTAGATAGAGGTTTTTCTCATCCCTACCTGAACAGGCAGAGGACTGAAGCCAAAATCTTTTATATGTACAAGTTGTCTGCCACTGAGCTGAGATTCGTCCTAAAATTGCAATTATAAACCTAAGCAGTCTAGACAAGGAAGGTTTTGATTACACCTTCCCAGCTAGGTGCCATGTGTGGTGGATGTTTCCTCAGCATTGTCATGTTTATATTTTATTACCATGATCCATTCACAACTTTTCTATCCCCTTGATTTAAGTGGGCAATGGACTTCTGTTGGCCCTGACAGGTTACACCCGAGGGTACTTTGGAAGTTGGTGGGGGCGGCGAGGATTGCATTTGCCCAACACTGGAAGAGTGAAGAGCCAAAAGACTGTGCAGAAATGGACAGATTGACTTTGTCTCTGAGGGAGAAAGAAGATACAGACTTCTATCAACCTGGGACTCTTTTTATCATTGGCTAGAGAAATGGGACTATGCATAGACTGAAATATGTTTATAGTTCAACATAAAAAGAAAAAAGTGGGGGGGGGGCTGACCCAATAGGTCTGATGTTTTCAATGATTGATGCTTTTTAGTTTCTTTTTGTTAGGTATCTTAAGAATCAAACTTATTTTAAAAAAAGAATTTGGTGGGGGTACTCTTGTGCCTGTTGGCTTCCATTTTTGACACCTCATGGAGATCGGGTCAGGTTCCAGAGGAGTGGAGGGTGGTGTCAGTGGTCCCAAATTTCAAAAAAGGGTAGTAGAGGGGACATGGGGAATTACAGACTGGTTAGCCTTACATTCATTCTAGGAAAGACAGCTGAAAGGCTCATAATAGCAAGAGATCTAGTAACCCTAGATAGGGAAGGGAGGTTGGCAGCCACACAACATGGCTTCCACAACATCAGGTCCTGCCAGACGAACCTTGTGGAATTCTACAACAAAGTTTCAAGGTGGCTAGACAGAGGGGACGCAGTGGATGTGGTTTATCTGGATTTCAGCAAGGCCTTTGATAAAGTGCCACATGACATCCTGGTTGAGAAATTGAGGAGTTTTGGGATAGACCAATGCACTGTCCAGTGGATTAGGGCATGGCTGGCAGACCAAAAGCAGAGGGTAACTATTAGTGGGGAATCATCGGGATTGCAGCCAGTGATGAGTGCGATCCCCAGGGCTCTGTCCTGGGACTGATTCTGCTCAATCTTTTCATCAATGACCTGGAAGACGGGGTAACTAGTCTGCTGATCAAATTTTCAGACAATACTAAAATGGGGGTGGTGGCCACAACTGAAGAGCAGGTACTCCAGATCCAGAAGGATCTGGACAGACTATGGAAGTGTGTGGGGGGCAACAGGATGGTGTTCAATGTGGGTAAATGCAAGGTCTTGCACTTGGGGCATAGGAATGGGTGTCATAAGTACAGGTTAGGGGGCAAGTGGCTGGAGAGCAGCTCTTGTGGAAGGGATCCTGGGGTACTGGTTGACTGCAGTGTGATGTGGCAGTCAAGAAGGCGAATGCCACCCCTGGTAGCATAGACAGAAGCATGGCTTCTAGATTGAGAGAGGTATTACTACCACTCTATACGACTCTGGTGTGCCTGCAACTGGAATATTGTGTTCAGTTCTGGGCTCCACATTACAGGAGAGATGTAGTCAGGTTAGAATTGGTGCAGCATAAGGCCACAAGGATGGTGGCCGAATTGCAAGGAAATGTGTATGAGGCGAAACTGAAGGAACTGGGTCTTTTCAGCCTGGAGAAGAGGAGACTCCAAGGGGATCTGTTGGCAATGTATAGAGGAGGACAGGATGCATTCCAATGGAGCAAAGCTTAGGGAACCAAGGTTCAATTTGGATGTCAGGAAGTACTTCCTGATAATTAGGACCCCAAGGGTATGGGAGGGGCTTCCTCAGGAGGTGGTTGAAGCCCCATCAATGAGGGTGTTCAAGGCTAGGCTGGACATGCACATGGTAGATATCATGAGCAGAGCCAGCTGAAGCCAGGGGTCAGACTAGAAGGCCCAGAGGCTCTTCTAACTTGCACTGTTTCTATGTTAACTTTCTCCCTGGAACTGAAGGGTTTATCTGGATCATGCCCATGTTGTTTTCTGTAAAGTTTCTCACACTGAGGCAGGCACTGAATCTGTGCTGCATTCTAGATGATGGAAGCCCTCAGTGTAAGTTGTCACTTTCAGGGGAAACCTCTGACCAATCCTTCAGAATGACTATGATCATACATTGTGGTCAACTGCCAGAAGTAGGAAGAGAGGATTAGCCCAGCCTTAATTTTACTCAATGCTATTTTACATTTTCTTCCTACCATATCCTTAGCTGGTCATCCTCTTTCCTGGGAGATATGACAATTCCTCCCTTGGGCATATACTGCTATATAAAAGACCGCAGTACACACACATCCCTCCTGTGAGCTTTCTGGATTATAAACATCTATTAAACATGGCTCCCTTCCAAAATGCAATTTCAGCACTAGGGAGGTTTTTTCTTCCTCTTCTGAGAACTGAATGAACAGAAGCTCTGCTTCATCTGAATTCTTGAGCCTCTGCAGTCTGGCTTGTACTCACTTTTCCATTACCAGCACTTTGCAAACCTTTTTCATAACAATGCTGTCTCCATCTGGAGGGAGTAGACAGAAGATTATTTTTTTCCATGTGTGGCTTTAACCAGTCATGCAGCTACCAATGATCATGATATGCTATCCTGGAAACAGTTTTCATTTATAATGCCAGCACAGGAGAATCATTAGGGATTTTAATAGGGGAAATTCCACTTGGTGGTATGTTTGTGCTAGTAAATCTATGTCAACCTAGCATGTTATTTATTCATCTGTTTGTTTATAGCATCATCAGCATGTTGAGAGATAGATATAGATATAGATTGATATAGATATAGATGTGGGGACAGCTACAGAAAGTATAACTCTGAGTCCTTCTGCTGACATTTGAAAGCTGCAGCAAGCAAATTATACTCCAAATAAATTTAAGTATGTTTTGTTTATTGCATAATTCTGTTTCCAGATGTTAAGTTTCCAAATAATGTTTGGCAGCAAAGCAGCAACTGGAGCCAGAGAAGAGTATGGAGATGAAGAGCTGGTGAGCAGAAGAGCCTGAATGGAAGAAAGTTCCATGCACCTGCCTTATGAGAACCCCGCTCAATTTTCTTCAGTTTCTGATCTTCACTTAGGCATTACACAGATCTCCCAGAAGTGTTTTCCACAACTACCAAGAGGCTTAGAAACTTGCTTTTAATGCAATTAAATCAAAACTGTCAACATACCATCTTTGTGGCCTCTGATGTCATATCCACTGACTGGTACTTTGCTACAGCTCAGTGTAACTGATGGCCTTTTTCTGCTCTTTCTTTTGTATTAGCATATGATGACAAGAATCATTCCGGTCCTAAATTGTTGATCAACAACAAAAAGCATATTTCAGTGATGCACTGCAGTAACACCCCAGACCAAGCATATTTCAGTCATGACCATTCTATCTGTCTCAGACTATCCTCAGAGCATGATCAGAACAAGCAGAGATTAGCACACAACCTGATAAGCCATGGTGGCTTGCAACAAAACAAGCCACCTCTAGCTTATAAGCCACCTTGGTTGTGAGGACAAGCAGAGGGGAGCCCCAGGTTGTAGGTCAGCTTGGATAGAGACCATAATGGCTTCAGAATGTAAAACACAAAGCTTCAGCAAGAAAGGAACACACTGGCTAACAAGAGCAAAGGCTAGGACAAGTACAGGATTTTTAAAGCCTGGTAAATTGGAGGAAGGCCAAAAATGGAACCCTTCCCTGAGTCATGCTGGAGCAGCAAATATCCGCTAGACCTGTTCTTCCATCTGAGCTGAATTGGGAAATGAATCTGGAGGAGAACACAGGCGTCAAATCTCAGATGTACAGGCCCCAACCAGATCCCCTGAGGTCCCAATCTGACCCTCTGGAGTTTCTCAAATGGCCATGCTCCCTTCCTCTAGATCACTCCATTCTTCTAGACCACTTTCCTTGACTACTGATCCTTTTGTACTTTCCCACCTTTCATGTGGTTTCATCCCCTTCCTAAAGGATCAATATGTCTCTCCTAAGTTAGTTCCTGGCAGTAAGAGCTGTAATATATGCTAACATATGCTGATTTAAGCTGTTCTGGCTCCACCCCATTTGCCTTCAGCCTGAGATGCCACTGGAATGCAACCCTGGGAGTTTCTCCAAAATGAATTTAGTTTTCAGCCTGAAAGAGGTTCAACACCCAGGCCACAGGACAACCAATAAATATGGGCAAAGCTCATTTAAGGCTTATTCTAGGACCACCACATATGCAGTAGCTGCATGATCCCTTCAGTCAGGAGACATAAGTGGCCACATGATCCAGACGACCAAATGCAAGCATGCCATTAGTAAATCCCAAGGCAGTGAGGATTAAGTATAAAGCTTTAGCTGCAGACAGACAGCAAGATTAATTGCACGTGTTTCAACCACCTGAGACAGGAGACGACTGCATCTACTCAATAAACGGCTACTTCACATTTTTAACAGGCTGTTAAATTGTTACTGACCAGAGACCAGAAGAAGTCTCTGCATGCTGCCAGCTTCACCAAACAACTTCTGTTAGAATAATCAGTCTGCAGACGATTCATTGAAGAGTTGTTTTCAGGTTCAAAAATGTAACCCCAAATAAGGGCAGGACAGGTTAAATAAAACATTTGCTGCACCAGACAAAAGATGATAAATTGGCTGGTGACTGCCTCGAAGGAAATTCTTGACGATTTTGTAGTTTCTTCTAAGTGAAAGGACACATGTTTGTGAAAGAACTAGTCCTTCTTGACCCACCTCTAAATGCACTGGAAAAGCCTGGTGTCTGATACAGTCGCATCACCAGTGCTAATTTTAGTTGTATTTTCAAATCTGTGGTGTGTTTTATTTATTAGGTCAAATATCCTAGCTTTGCAAATAAATTTCCTCAAAATATACCAGCACAATTTGATCTCTCTTGTCCAAAATATTAGCCTAGTTCACACACAACAACCAGGATGGTTGCTGCTTTTAACCTTGTGCTCTGATTGAGCCAGCGTGCTGTCACTATGGCTTGGGTGCTGCAATTTGGCTCCATTTGCAAACAAATGCTGAACTCTGGCTGGTCTCACACCAAGCAAATAAAGCTGGAAATTAGGGCTAAGCCCTATCTTCTGACTCTGGTTTGTTGGGGGAGAGACAAGCTAGAGCTCCAGATTCAGCCATTATGCTGAACAACTCAGGGACAAAGTGCCCCTGTGTTGTTTAGCTACTCCTCTAGGCAACAACAGTCCAGCCATGGTAACTAACTCATTGGCTCATTCACAACAAGCCAAGGTTAAAAAAAATAAAAGCCCAGGTTGTCATTTCATATAAACCAGCCATTCTTGAAAGCTCAGTGTTTGAGGGATGGTATAAAAAGTTGTTTTCCCAAAACCTGGGCATATATGTCTGTGAATCTAATGGTATTTTTAAATTTCCTCACTGTGTTTGAAACACCATGTTCCAGCTGTGGAGTGCATTCCACTCACTTTACATGTTACATACCCCTTTCAGTCTCATGGCCACATTCAAACCAATGTCCACTGGGGCCAGATCCAGGGGGTGGAACAAAGTATTCTGAAACTAGCAATCAAAAGCCTGAATTGGCAATGTAACTGTCAGTTCTACCATTCCTTCCTTGATTCCTGTGACATGAATAGTCAAGTAAAGGTTTCTGCTTCCAATATAAATTCTTCCTTTACTGTGTCTCAGCAACTTATTGTGAAGAAGGTACACTGTGAATCTTGCTTTCCTGCTATCATCTTTCCCTGCTTCTTCCACCTTCCAATGCCACCCAGCTGTCATGCAGCCACTGCACTCTTCTTCAGGGAAGGAGTGAGAACCTTCAGAGCCAAGTGACCGTAGCACTATGCAAAACATCAAAGACCCTCAGGGGTAATGCCCTTGAACCTGCCTCCTGGAGAGGTAGAGAACGCAGCTTCTGAGGCAGAGGGGGTGCTGGGCCAGCACCTACCCCAGAGAATGCTGGCACTTTAAGATCATACTAGGATGGTAGCAAGAAGTACGAGAGCTTACTTACTGAAATGGTCTTCTCATGAGTTGGTTCTCCTAATGATGAGAATGTTGCACAAGCTGACATGCTGCAGCTGAGCCATGGATGGGGCTCTAGTCTCAGTTCTCACTTGTATCTTGAGAGTTATTGAGGACCATGTCTGACATTCAGCTCTGGCCTCTGCAACCTTCCTGCAGGGTGCCTCTGCACTATTGACTTTTACCTGGTTATTCTTTTTGACTATATCTTATCGATCTTGTGGCTTTTGACCTTGGCTGTGCCTCAGACTTCACTTTGGAAAAGCCCCTGTGTGTCTGGTAAAACTTTGCTTGTATGCATCACTTTATTGTATACATTCCTCCATTTCCCTAGCAAAGAGCCAGGACTCCGTTTAGAGCAAAATAACCTCCAGATTTGGGGAGTCCTTAAGCAAGAAACTCTCAATATCCTAATTTGCTGCCATTAGACTGGGCCCAATCCTCACATCTGTCCAGAAGGGGAGGGCAGGCCTGTGAATAAGCAGCTGTTTTGCTGCTGCTCCTTGCTTCCATCATGGTTCAGTCATCAGCTCTGTCTCTTTGGGTTAGAAGAGAGTACCAAGAGAGGGAAGCAAATCTCTCTCTCTCTCTCTGTGGCCGGGGGGGGGGGGGGGGGATGGCGGATCAGCAAAACCTGAGCCTGCTGAGGCTTTCTGAATACCATCACAAGCTCATTCTGACTTGAGCCTGTATCAGATTGTGGTGTTTTTCTTTTTTCAAATGACAATCCATGTGACTTTTTTCCAGATATGTACACACATTGGCCATATCTTTGAAAAGTATACATTCTTCTCCCACTGAAAAATGCACACATTTTTCAAGTGTGCATTTTTCTTGCACATCTTTTAAATAGATTGTTGTTGTTAGTTGCAAAGTCATGTCCAACCCATCGCACTGTCAAATGCAATTTTTGCAAATCTTTAAAATATGCAGATTTCAGTGGCAGATTGTGTGAATCTGTGATTAGTCCAGAAGATGTAAATGCTGATAGAAAATTAACTGAAAAAAGATTCTCGTGCATCTATAGCAGCATTAGCCTAAAGGATAAGCACGGCCAGGAGATTAATTCTGGTCTTCCTGTTAGACTGGCTTCCAACATTGGCCCTGTCACCTTCATCTTCTCAGCCATCCAACTTACCACCTGGCTTTCTCCAGCTTCCTCAACTATCCACCTCATTATCACCTTCCCTATTGCTCCAGATTTCTGGATTTTTGTTGTGAATGAGCAAACATTGTACCTTACTTGCAGATAACCTTCGCCCTTTTCAGCTTAATGGCTTGATATGATCAGGGTTTTTTTACCCTTATCTCCCAGACTGAGACAGGATACAGCTGCTCTGTGTTTTAGCAATGTTTTTGGTTATGACAGCAGCCAATCCATGGGTTGAAGTACTGGTGTGATCCAACCACATATAAAGCAGGGTGAGGGAGGAGGATAGAGTGAAAAGGTGTAGAGTTAGGGGTGCTCAAACCTCTCCTGCACACTGTTCTGTAACCTAGAAAGAGTCCTGAGAGCACTGGACAACCTAGGAAGAATTCTAGAAATTGATGCTATACTAAGTGCCAAGATTAGGGGGCAATGGTATCCATACCACACACCTCACTTCCCTTCTAGGCCTAAATAATTCCCTGATACCTGATCACACCCTGTCCCAGACAACAAGGCCTTATTTAGGCTATGATTTGAGTCTGACAGTATGAAAGTCACAAGGAATATGGCCTGCTTTCTCCCTCCCCTGCCACACTAGAGTGCCCAAACTAGAGAGTATATGGGAATATGCATATAGCAACCACAGCTCAGAACAATTCCAAAGGTTGATCCCTTAGACATCACAAAACAAAGGAAACACATTATAAAAAAAGAGGATGCTGATTTGTATGTATGGTGATATGTATATAAAGATGCACATTTAGAAATTATTACTAAAATGTAAATAGATAAATTATTTGGCCTTTGTGGAGAAGACTATGACCGATGTGTTCTTGCTCAGTCCATTGTCCACTATTGATGGGCAACTGTAAGTTACCTCCTGCTTCCCCTTAAGACTTCTCCATCTTTGAACCAAATCCTAAACTCATCAGAGAGTACCACTCCAAATAAAAGGCCCTTCAAAGAGAGGACCATTGCCTGAAAAGCAGGATATATGACAACTGTAATCCTGGGACATGTCCTACTTCAGTTTGCTGAATATTACTCCATGGGAGCCAATAATCAATGTAATAGTCCAGTATATAAGATTGAAAATATCCTGCACCATTACAATCACCAAGCTGTTGATTGCAAATACATATGTACAGCTTGAGAACCACAGAAATATGCAAGAAAATGTTAGTACTGTGCTATATTACAGCAGCTTTGGGGTCTTAAAGGAACTTCTGGTATCCTTTTTGTGGGTGTTATCATGGTTCTGAAGCTTAAAATATTCCTTAAAAACTAAATCATATCAATAAGGCTATGGGGAGGTAGACAGGGATGTGCCTCTTCCTGACTTAGCAACACAGGAAAATGAAATTCATGCTTAAGTAGCCCAGTTCAACCATTTGCCTCACTGCATGATAATTAGATCTCTGTAGGGAGATGGAGGCATCTAAACTAGCCCCATCCCAATACTCCCATCTAGACTGTGCCTCCTCAGCCTCTGATCCTGTTGCATTGCACAGCAAGGACCGAGCGGGCATTTTCCTTATGCATGATGGGAGGCCTTACTTCTTCACCATCCTCAAATATGTGCTGATTTCTATACATATGCAAGCAAAAGCTTGTAGAATTTGATTGATAGATAGATAGACAGACAGACAGACAGACAGACAGACAGAATGCCCCTTCAGGTCTTGTTGGCTCATTGGAGGCAGGATGTGTGACCCCAGCCCCTTACACAGTTGCAACTCTCCTCCATTCAGGTGAATGTCCAGATGGGGCTAGTATCACACCACCTACTATGGTATGTATGAAACAGCCCTGGAAGCGATTGCTAGCAATCATATCCTCGACCAAGAAAGAGGCTTTGCAATAAAGTCATTTCCATCCTCAGTGATGTACATGATATTTTGACAGACTGAGATCCAGAACTGTGGTTCATCCTTAAGAAAGCGGTCTTGCTTTAAGAACAGAGAACAGCTGTCTAAAACCAAATCTCTGCTTGAGTTGTTCCATGAACTATTCACGGAATATTTTAGAAAGAGGTATACACAGCTTGGTTCTGTTTTCACAAGAGACTTGAATTGGAGAGACCAACACTCGTAATGGAAAATGTCAGGCTTGACTCTATCCACCTCATTGTTTTGATGGACTTCAGTTATGCACCTGTTGTGCACAAAGATTTCAAGTAGCGCCCTGAGAATTCTTTGGTTCAAAAATCTCTCTCATTTCAGGGGAATGTTACGCAAATCCTTGTGTTCTATTAAACATGTTATTCCATGTCCTAAACTGATATTTTGTTTCTTGCTCTGCTACTTGCAATGTAAATGGTTTTGCATTGCCATTTTAAAATCTCATCAGATATTCAACTAGATAAAATTATACACATGGAGCAAGTCTTACCCATACACAAAAAAGAGTTGTCTCGGTCCAGTATGGAACAGATAATTGAACCAAAAACGTTCCCATGTAATGCAAAATATCCAAGATTAGGCTTACCACATGTCCTCATGTTTTCTTAAGGATAAGTCTTTTGAAAAATCTAGTGAGAGATATAGAGAAATTGTTTCTTTATTTGCTAGAGTTAAGATATTTAAAATATCATCAATCTGTTTACAAATAAATAGTACATTCAGTTATTTTAATATTAAAATAATATTAAATGTTTAAATACAGTTAATTTTATATTTTAATATTAAAATACACTTATACATTATTGCTAAAATTAATTAGAATATTAAAATCAATGCAACACCATAATTGCATTAACTTGGTAGTACACTCACTCAGAGAAAACCTGGGTAAGGAAATAAGTCTTTAATTGGTGTCCAAACAAATTAATCAGAGTTTCCCAAATAGCAGATTTTAGTTAAATTAAGTTAGCCTCACTCAAATTATGCATGGAATAGTTATGTCCTGATTGGACTACTGTAATATGCTCTACTTGGGGCACGATACAGAAGCTTCAGTAAGTGCAGAATAGGGGCACTCATGTTCTTGTTGGGACTAAACCAGGGGTGTTGGACCTCTTTCAGCTTAAGAGTTGAACTGAATTTCAGAGAAGCTTGGAGCTCTTAAAATGGGTCAGGGGAGAACAATGGCACAAAATCTAGGAAACTATCCAACACTCAATGGTTAGCATAAAGAAGGTGGGTGCAGGAGAAAAGTTTGGAGCTGCCTCAGGAACACTGCTGAGCTAGATTTGGCTCTCAGTTCTGAGGGTCTACATCCCAGGACTATATCTCACCAATTCTGTACTAGCTACACTGGTTACTAGTGCATTTCTGGGCTCTATTCAGACTGCTGGGTTTGACCTTTAAACCCTAAAACCAAGTAGGTCTAGGTCATTTGAAGGAATGCCCATACTGTCGTGAATCCTGACCATGTGCTAAGATAATGAGAGCCCTACATGATGGCTTGCCATTAAAATCTATTGTGTTAATAGGCATTAGAAACAGACCCTTCTCGGTGGTAGCTCTTCCTGCATGGAACCTCCTTTGCAAAGATATATGGCTAGTTCCACTGTTGTTTTTAAGAGCTCCTAAAAACATTTTCATTGATTTGTAATCAAAATGTTTTATTACATATGATGGTCTGTTTGTTTGTGGTTTAATTCTTCATTTGTTTACATTTTAGTGTTTTTATGAAGTTGTTGTCTTGATATAGAATTAAATATTTTATACTGTATGCTGCCTTGGGAAGACTCAGCTTTTGAAAGGTGATTAAGAATGTACCAAATAAACGAACAGGTTCTCATTTTACTTGATTGCTTTATTAAGCTCAGGAACCTCTATGGCCATATTATTATTTAACTCAGGCCTGTACTGTGTTGTCTTCCAAACCTGGACTACAGAATTCACAGGAGTGATTTATTCAAAGGGTTCTAACACCATTCCCTGCTATTAGGGCTATCAATAAATGCTAGCTCCTTAGCCAAAGCTGGAGAGGGGAGGCTGTGCTGTACTTCAGGGCATAGTTCACAGTCAATCTGCTTTTCCATGGATGCAAGACATGTCCAATTATCAGCTCTCTGGGGTCCAAATGTGGCTTCCTCAATATCTTTAAAGCTGGATGTGCTGTGTATGATAAGATACTGCAGTCTTTGTTTACTAGCTATTATAGTGTGTGTTTTTTTAGAATGCCTAATTTTCCCTTTGACCCCACATACCTTTTCCTCTTTCTTCAATATGTGTTGGGAAGCATATTTACCTGTACAGATTACTTTTTTTATCTAAGGGGTGTTTTCCTATGGCTATAATTCACCCCTCTGTTTGTGTGAGTGATGCCAACAGGCTGCTTTAGCACTGGTGAAGCTGGGATGCTGATGCCCATCACTAGCTAACCTGCAAACTGGTAGTCCTGCCTCTTTTGCCCCATGCTGCTTAGGCAGGAGGTGTTGAAATACATGTGACAAAAGAGGGAGGAGGAACTGGCCAGGAAATCCTTAGGAACTTTGAGAGAGATCAAGACTTCAGTATTGTATTTCTTCTTTGCCTCTGACCCCCAAAGTAACGCACGCAATAGGTTCTGCTCTCTAATCAGTGTTCAGGAGAGACAAACGGGTTGATCAACAGCTTCTGCATAAAAAACTCTATTTTGCTGCAAGGCTGAGCAAACACGCAACCTTACACTCATTCCAACATGCCCACACAAGTGAGACAAACTGGAGCCACATTCACGGGACACATTAGGCAAGTATCAGAAGGAATGCTAAACTGTTCCATTAAAGGCCCCTTTAAGTATATTCAGTATACCATAGCTTGGAAAGGACAGGGGTGCCCTTTCCAAATGGCTACAACAATACTGTTGCATTCAATAATTGATGTGTTACATTTAAGTTGGGAGCACATCAGTCCTAGATATCTCTGACAACAGGAGCATTTCCTCTGATGCCAAGAGCAGGTGGCAAGCAGCAACCTGGACTGTGACCAATTGGTTGCTGTGACCAGTAAATAAAGCCATGCTTCTCCTCATTGAATTAATGAGAGCGTATCCATTCCTGATGCTCTGCATTACAAAATTACATAATAGGATAGATTTTTCATGATGGACCTATGAAAGGGTAAAGACTGATTACCATTTAGTATAGAATTTAGTACCACATGTCAGAATCCATGTTAATATTCTTAGGTCTGGTATTTCTTCAGTCTGGTTTACACTCTATTCAAAATAGTCTAATAGTACCTGGCACAAAGAATAAGCTCTTTATTTGGATAAATTTCCTTGCAGCTTCCAGCATCATGGAAGACCTCCAGCAAAAGCTGTGCCAAGGGCAGCTGTACCAAAAATCACTCCACAGTAATTTGGTATTTAGTATCTCTATGGAATTTTCATAGCTTCTTCTGTAGAGTGAGCAAGCTATGAATATCCTACAAGACTACAAAATGTATCCCTATCCAAAGGGAGAGTCAGTAAAGCTTGATTTTCCAGCCCTTCTGGTGAAAATATTGGGCAACTGAAAGGTAGACTGAAGCAGCTACCTTGAATATGCACATTACATCATTCTTCAAAGCAGTCTGCAATTTTAAAATCCCTGTGGAATCTTGTGATGGCTTTTTATTTCTATAAAAGGATAAAAGAACCTCTATTTTGCCATGCCATTAATTTATGTTACATTCCTTATAAGTCCATTACTACAGAAATCATAATTTTCCTGGCAACCCAGTATTGTGGTTTGAAGAAGGGGAAATCTAGTATCCCAGTAGCACTTGCATTTGTGTGGATTGTACACAAGATGTAATGTATACATATTCCATAATCAGGAGGAAAAACATCTAGAAACAGCTATGATTTGCATAAACTGTAGGAACTGGTTGTAGCAAAGAAAAATTAAAACTCTAACCTATATCCTGCAACCTGCATTTATGGAAAGGTTTCTGATAAGTTGACAATATTTGCCTCTCTCTCCTCATGTGACTGTCACCTCCCACCCTGATTACCTGGTGCATCCTGATTATGCCAGTTCCTCTACAAAGAGCCAGTTTTCAAGTTGACAGGTAGCTCATTCGTTCATCCTGTTTTGATCGGGATCAAATGTCCCCATGGACCAGATTTATTTATTCATTATATTTCTATACTGCCCAATAGCTGAAGGTTTATAATCTGGGAGTAAAAGGCAGAAGTGTACCCTATTTGAAGGTGTTATATGTTTGAATATAACAGTTCAAGCCTGAGGAGGAGGAGGAGATTTCATTGCATTTTAATCCTGCTTTTTTCCTCCTGTGAGGAGCCCAAGGTAGTTTAGCTCCATTTTTTTCTTCAAAACAACTCTGAGAGGTGGGTTGGGCTGAAAATGAGTGACTGGACCAAAGTCATGCAGTGCTTCATAGCTTAGAACCTAGATCTCCCAAGCCCTCAGTCCAACACTCTAACCATCTCACCACACTGGTACTCAGGTACCATAAGAGAACTATAATGAGAGAGAGCACAGGACCTGAAGTTGCCCATCACCAGCATACAGACAGTGGACTGAGCAAAACACACAGGTCATTCGGTCTCACTCTTCAACACTATGGTGAGATGTGTATTTTGGTGTATTCTTGTTAAATTATATTACTTTATACATCTGCATCTATACATATAAATTAGCACATGGAGATTTTATGCAAATCTTTCTTCCTTATGGTCTTCTTTTTTAGTGATTTGTATCCCAGTTTTTGGCAATTCAAAATTAACACCCTAGTGAGGAGACCAGCAATTATTATTTTTTGAGATCCATAGCTGCATGATACTGTCATTAAGATCACGTTATCCTAATGAACCACATTTGCATTGTGTAAGCTTCCAAGTTCTCAAGAAATCTTTGCCAGGTTAGGTGGTACAAAATCAAGATGTGGGGAAAGGAATTTGGCCAGAAGTTGTAGCCATAAAAAATCACAACAGGGATATCCAGTCTGAATTAGATAGAAGTGTTGCAAGTATCAGATTACATTTAGTAATGCATTTGAGATGCAGAAGCAATGGCTGATCTCTATTTTTGGCCCCCTTCCCATTACCATATCATATCCCCTTGCCCTTCCCACATCACACCCTCCGCCCCTACCCTTTTCCCTATCCCTACCATACTGGTGATCTCCTGGAACAGATATTCCTCCACGCCTGGCCTGGAGGAAGGAACCCCTCTCAGCCAGCCATTCAGTAGGTGGCTTTCTGAGGAGCCCTGCCAGCTGCAAATGTCAGAGGCTGACAGGGTTCTCCAGAGCATGTACTGGAGCCTGTACTGGCAGACCCTCCTGGCAGAACACAGAAGTGTGGCATAATGTAGTGCTCCTCCCACTCTGCCACCCAAAGAGGAGGATTCACACCTCTATGTAGGAGGCCTGAATGTGGGACTTACCCCTAGGTAATGTATAAACTGTATGAACTGGAGGACTTACCTCCAGGTAACGTATCTTTGAATAAACTGGCAGCTTAAATTATGTTCTATTTCTTTTGTTATTATGGTTTTGATTTTTAATATACTGGAAATTAAAGCATACTATTAAGAAGAATCACTAAAGCAGAAGGGTAATTGGTCTTATTCATGTTTCATATAACCATCATGGAAAATCATTTAGTATGGTAATATTAAAGCACTGAAATCAATCCACACAAGCAAGGAAATTAAAGTTAATGCTGTAACTCCATCCTTCACCCACTCTGCTGAATTAAATAGTATTTTTAGACCACCCATAACAAACTGGATCCTGAAATTCAATGGCTTACTAAAGTTACATCAGGAACAGAATTTCTAAAATTATTCTGTATTTCAGTTATAGATTTAATTTAGATCAATGGCATAGTTTGTCAGTTACCTTTACTATTAGTCATTATTCTAAGGACATCTTTTTTAAAAAAAGAACCTTTCCTTGAAATCCAATGACTTTGGAATTAAGCTTTCTTAATTAATAGACCTGTAACTATCAATTTAACTGATATTCTTTTCTCAACTTTAACATGGAAAGCACAAACCTATGGAAAATAAACAGGCTAAGAACATAATCAGCTTTTATAAACTAAGATTCATTATATCCGAATATTGAAGATTTAAGGTAGAATTGAACATCCTTGGTTTGCGGGGCAGGGCACCAGCCGCCAGAAAGGTAGCAGCAGACATCACACTGTCTTCCTCTTTCTTTTTCTGGAGGCTTCTGTTGTGGACAAGGGGGAGCACTTGGAGTATGTGCCAACTGCTCCTGCGCTTGGCGGACCAAATGCTGCTGCCTGGACTCCTTTCTGGCAGCAGCACATCATTTTGGAGCCTGCACAGGTGCAGCACACAGCCTCACTTAATGCCCTGGACCTGCCACAGGTTTATGAAAAAAGGCAAAGGGCATGCTTTGTTTAAAAGAGTTCTGAAGAGCATTGGACAAGTAACGCCCTGTGGGCAATGGAAGAGTTAATGGGCTGGACTGGCTCAATTCATCTTTGCCAGTCTGGGGGCTTGGCTTGAACTGGTGCTGAATCTGCCTGGCAGTGGCAGTAACAGCACTACATGCTGATTTCATCTTAAGGATGGAGCCTCTGAACTCTGTGGGGTGTGGGGGGGAGAGACAGGAAGGCTGTAATCCTACTAATTCCACTGGATCTCTTATCAGGTTTTGATACCAACAATTATGGTATCCTCTTGGATGAACTCTGTGGGCAACATATCAGAGACACTGGGTCACAGCAGTTTGGTCTTACCTGCTGGGCTGATTCCAGAAGTAACACTGAGTGACCTGGCAATTGAGTTATGGGGTTCCATAAGGTCCTACCCCCAGTGTTAACATCTACTTGAAGCCACTGCAAGAAGTCATTAGGTGATTTGGGAACAAGTGCTATCAGTACACTGGTGACACAAAGCTCTGTCTCTTGTGACAACTGAATCAAGAGAGGCTGTACAAGTCCTAGATCAGTGTCTAGATTCCATGTTAGGTTGGATGAAGCCCAGTAAACTGAAGCTGAATCCTAGAAAATTGGAAGTTCTGTGGATGAGTGAGTCTGGAGTATAAGGGAAAGGTTGCAGTCCAAACCCCCTCTTGACTCCAGCTGTTTGGTGCCTCGGTTTCCCCATGTGAGAAATGGGTTTCTTGCTCTCCCACCTCCCTTTATTTTAAATCTTGAAAAAGTTGGCTCATCAACAACACATAATCTAGATATGTGCGGGGAAGGGGGCTCTTAAGCCATTTGTTTGTTTGTTTGTTTGTTTGTTTGTTTGTTTGCTTGCTTGCTTGCTTGCTTGCTTGCTTGTTTAAAGTCTGCCCTCTGTTGGTTCTGTATGCTGCAACCCAAGCAATCTCTCTTCTTTGCAGTAATTGACTCTAATTGTCTGCTGCCTCAGTATGCTTGTTTCTTTTCCCACCTCCTTTGCTTTCACTAACTAGGCTCTGCCTTTAATTTCTGAATGGCACATCTGCATGTCTTGTAATCAGTATGTTTTGTGTCTAGCCAACATAATTCATTCTAATTTTGTAACTCTAATCCTAATGGCTTATTCCCTCTTCCCCTCAAGTAACATCTTAAAATGTTTACTCTCAAAGATTCATTGAGAGATGTATTATCTGTAATGCATCTTACCATACTTCTCACATCCTACTCCCTTTTACCTGTTACATAAGACTGTTCATCCTTTGTGTTAGGCAGTCCAGTAGCTGGTGGTTTTGAAAGAGGTTTTTACTTTCCTAAACAAGATTAAAATAAAAACAAAATATTTTGGTGATTTCTAACACCCACAGAAATAAGATCTTTACACGTTGTTTTCTGTTACCGAACACAGGCATGTTCCAATGGCAGGGCCAAGGAAAAACCACAGTAGCCACTGATGGCAAACCAGAAACTTCACTTCCCATCAGCAAAGAGCAAGTAGTATATTTGCAAATAATATTTTAAATAAAAACATCAGGATAGTGTATTTGGAAATAATATTTTAAATAAAAACACAGGGATAATATTATAAGCTTATTTTGTTGTACCATGCATGGGTTGTGATATAGTGGACCATCTTGTCTACAATGAGTCACCTTCCTGCCACAGGTCTCAGTGATGTGGCTTTCAACTAGCTTCCATCTTGCTTGTGGAACTGATGAGTGCACTCGAATAATGACACAGAGCTCACAGAAACATGGAAGCCGGTTTTTTTTCTTGTTGAATTAGAGTTATATACATATACACAACTGAAATGAGCAACTAAGACAGCAATCTCAGAAAATGTGGAAGAGTGTCCCAGGGATCATTGGATTGCTCAAAGTTCTCTAATGCCAGACACTGCAGTCTGGCCTCAGGAGAAGGAATCAGAAATCTGACTCTGCTCTCCTGCTACCATTACAGAAAGAACTGTGCCAGGTGACCTCAGGTACAAAAGACAACCTTGGAGGAAGAAGAAAGGTGGTAGGAAAAACAGAATGGAGAGACCAAGATCTAAAGTGCTCTACTAGTCAGGCTTGAGGCCTCACCTGCAAGAGTCTCATCTGGCTCCTGGGGCTGACACAGCATTGAGTGTGATGCCCCCTCTATAGGAAGGAACATCACACTTCCATTCTAAAGGAAAGCCCTGACACTGTAGATGGTGCCATTATTTGCTTTATTGACCCTTGTTCCACCAACAGGTCATTAAAGTCAGTCCGAGTCCTTTAAGGATTTTAATTCATACAGAGCGATGAAAGTTCAGCAATCAGGATTGTCTGGGATTCTGGTAGAAGTGGGTAAGTCACTTTGTGCCAGTTCATCCTTGCGTTTCTCTGGTCACTACCGCCCAAGAGTGGACATTTGGCTTGTGCTGGGAGTGACAGCTCAGTTGCCCACATGCTAGAGCTGGAAATGCTTCCTGAACAGACAGACTTTTCTCTGGCAGACTTCTTTGTTGGAGGGGAGGGGAGATTAGTACAATTTATTGCTTGCCTGAAGCTTTATTTCTCCAGGCCACCTTGCTGGAAACAGCCTGGGTTCACACAACATACAACACAACCAATTTAAATGCTTTTCCTTTCCTATTATGCCTTTTTTCCTTCTCCTCCTGTTGTCCCCTCCAACCACTTTCCTGAACCTCTTTGCTCCTGCTTTATCCTCTTTGTTTCAGCCTCCTCCCCCCTGCTTCTTCTTACCCCTCTTTTGTCTCCAAGAGTCCTCAGGCCAATTAAAGAACCCTTATCCCAATCCTCCTTCCTTTGGTTCAACCAGCTTCAGCTGTGGCTTTTTCAGTTGCTGGGCAATCAGGGAAGTGTGGGGAAACCAGAGAGCACCCCTGGTAACATGCAGATAATACAATGATGGTGGAGTTGGTCAGAGCCATGAGGCATGACAATGAAGGAACTAGAGGCAGATTGGTGCCTAGTCAGGCAAGCAGGAACTGGTGGGGCAGGGCAGGTGTTGCTCAGTTTGTCACAAACTAGCTTAGAGGGAAAGGCTTTGGAAGGCCTGGTGCCTCCGCATTGGTTTGGTCCACCAGCAGCACTAAGGCCAGCAGTGCCACCTTGACATCACTCATTCCCTAGAAAGCTTAGCTTCACTGGCCCCTTGAAGTCTTGGAGGGCAGTGGCAAGTGGGGTAAAGCATTAAATCTGGTGACCCCGGTTCAACATCCCTCTCCCCCAGCACTTTATAATCCACCCTGAGCCCAAGTGAAATAAAATACGTAGTATTTGTTAGCATATTTGGAATTTTATAAATTATGTTATTCAATGGGAATCATTATAGAAGTATAAATCCACCAAAATATTTGATCCATCAAGCCAGTCTCCTGTATTTTGAAGCCTAACATATTCTGGAATCTTCATAATAAAAAAAGACCATTTAACTAGAGTCATTTCTGAATCCTGCATTCCAGAATGCACATTTTTCCTTGCCAAATGTTACTTAATGTCAGGTTTTCAATTCAGGAAGTTATTAGTCAAGTTTGAAATAAAACTGGCAGTCCCTAAGCCTGTGTGGTGTGCACCATTCAGAATGCAAGGGACTTTACCACCCTCTAATGTTTACTGACAATTCCTTGAAGTTATAACACAAAGATACTCAGAAAACTCAAAACACAATCAAACTAACAACTTCTGCATGTAGTGAAAAATAAATAAATATGCATTATTTTAAACATGATGCAGAAAAGTCAAGTGACTTTGGAAGTTGTTTTATTATTGGATGAAACTTAGCCAGAAGTGCCAGTCTATCAATTTCACTGTTTCTGCTTAGCTGGGTTTTCTTAATCATCATGGCAGATAGGAAAATTTACATTTCTGGTACTAATGGCTGGGTTAGTTATTACAACACCCTACACGTGCATCTGGATATATTCTCTAATCTTGCTATGACCACAGCAGTGTCCCTTTAAACTGATGACTGCGAAATCTTTCACAATTTCATTGCCTTCATTGTTGATGTAAGAGCTCTTATTTTCTGAGATTGTAACAGCATCTTCAGAGAAGGGGTTAGGAGGTATTTGGGGGACAGGAAGAAACTAGAGCCACTAAGATATAACATATTGTGGAAGCACCTGAAGCCTTTCCCCTTCCAAGACACTATAATTAAACAGCTAAAAATGGTCATTAAGCTGTTTGCAGTGTGAAAGAAGTACCAAGGCAATTTTTGCCTTTGAATTCCTTCCACCCTGCATAGGATGCCCATAATACTCCAAGTCTGGAGAGTTACAGGCAGTAAGGCCCATTGAACGCAATAAAACTTATTTCTAAATAGATAAACATAGGATTACACTGTGCTACTATTATTCCTCTTAGCAGCTGAAGTACTAAAACTAAGACTGAAATGATTGGTCAGACAATCATTTGTTTTTGTTCTGTTCAGTTGCAGTTTCAATAATATCCTGCGTAAAACATATCAAGTGCAGCATACTATAAGGATTTTTCTCTCTCTAGAAACACTTATATTTTATGCTTGGCAGCTCAGGACAGTGAAATCCTTAGAATTCTTTATAAGAAATCATGCTGTGATTTTAATATGAGTGAAAAAAAATAACCTACAATATTTTTCTGTACTATCTAGTGCTTGAATCTCTCTGGGCAATTTATGTAGATTAAAACTTTAATACCTTATCAAATATATTAGAATCCTTAGAATACATTAAAATATTAGTATGGTTGTTAGAATGATTAAGTGATAGTGCAGGGATGGGACTTGGAAGGGCAGCATTGAAGAAACTAGAAAAGATCATCAAGTGTATAGATGTTTTGCTGGAGACCACGGCCAAGATCATGTACACTGTTGTATTCCTAATCACTTTGTATGGGTGTGAAAGCTGGACAGTAAAGAAAGCTGACGGGAATAAAATCACATGTTTAAAACATTGTGCTTTAGGAGATCTTTGCAAATACCCTGGATTGAAAGAAAGACAAACAAGTGGTTCTAGATCAAATCAAGCCAGAACTTGTCCTGGAAGCTAAAATGACAAAAATGAGGCTGTTGTACTTCAGGCTCTTTGGGAAGGTGAGAAGGCAAGGCTCACTGGAGAAGACAATATTAGGGAAAGTTGAAGGCATAAGAAGAAAAGGAAAACCAACTATGAGATGGATGGTTTCTAAGAGGAAGCCACAGACTTAAGTTTTACAAGAGCTGAACAGGGCTGTGAAGGGCAGGAAATTTTGGAGGGCATTCATTCATCAGGTCATCATAAGATAATGGTATATAATAACAACAAAACAGAATATTTTGTCCTTAGCTGCAAAATGGAAGATGCACTGAACCACTTGGTTGATATCCTATTCACACCAAGGGACACAACTGTATTGGAGAACATTAAAGTATTTTTCTCCTCTCTGCTACCCATAAGCATCTATAGAAAGTTGTCCAACATTGCTGTCAGGATGGGAAATACCTAGCAGGCATTTACTATCCAGAAATTGGGTCACCTTCTCAATGTGACAAGTTCGCTGCTTTGCAGACAGTATGGTTCTTGGCTCTAATAAGGCAGGGGATATGTTTGATTATAACACCAGAGTTTGACATGTAAGAACCCTGTGCACCCTTTTTATTTGGACCAGTTTAAATCCCTGTCATTTATAATATGAAGAAACAGCATGAGGGACTGCAAGCAACCAACTCCAAGTTGGACCTCCACTTATGTTGGCTGGTGAAAACCATTTGGGAGAAGCTTAATTCATAGCTAGCTAGGAATATTTAGTCTTTTAGTAATTCAAAAGTGCCAAAACAGATCAAATTGGCACTCAGTCCTGACAGGTTCCAGCCTCAGACAAATCACTTTATTTAAAATAAAATAAAGTTTTCAGACACAGGTTCTCTGACAGGGAGACCATCAAGAATATGCAGAATTAGAAGAAGGAGCTAAAATTCTCTTAGCAAAACTCATTTTGCCTACAAAACTCTTTTTGCCTACTATAAAAGATGGACTTCATAAACCATTAATAAGATCACAGCCATTCATTCTTACTAGCAGCATTCCTTGAATCAGTGTGGAGAAGCTTCCTCAGACCAGTTGGTTGCAATCAGATTGTGTGATCCATGAAAAAATAGGCTTTAGGGACCACTACCTATGGAATGCCCTCCCTAAGAGGGCTTGAATGGCACCTACATTGCTATCTTTTCTCTCTGGCATTTAAGAGTCTGAATTTTTAGATGTTACCTTTGCTATTTGATATGTTGTATTGTATGTTATTCTTTTAATTCTTTGTTAATATTTTCTTTTTACAGTTGTAAACCTTTCATAGAACAGTTGTTAAGAGGTAAAAAATATAATAAATACAATCACCACCTTTGACTGCAATCAGGCATAAATACCCTTCTTACCCTGGATCCAGATTTGAATGCATATGACCACAGATAATGTGACCTGAAGTAGCCTTTTGCTGACAGGGAACCCTACACTACAATAGCAACTAGAAGGCACTTGTGACCTAACATGAGCAGCGCATATATGGCATGTTCTGGTTGTTTTTTATTTTAAAAGTGAATTAGTGAGGCAGTAAAGGATAAAAAGTGCTGCTGCTCATTTTCTCAGACTTTAATTCAAGTGATAACCAGAATCAACAGGTTTGTTCAGCTGTGGCCCATACAGACAGTATTTGGCAAGAACTAGAGAAAGGTAAGTTATATATATCCAGGCCACTTTTCTTGTGTGTGTAACATGCCATCTCCTACTTACAGCAACCCTATGAATGTGAGCCTTCCAAAATGGCCCATCCTTGCTCAGCTCTTATAAGCACGAGGCTGTGGCTTCCTTCATGGAATTGATCTATCTCATAATTGGTCTTCCTCTTCTATCTTCAAGTTTATCTAACACTCTTATCTTTTCCAATGAGTCTTGCTTTCACATGATGTGCCTGAAGTACAACAGCCTCAATTTCAACATTTCTGCTTCCAAGGCAAGTTCTAGCTTGATTGGCTCTAGGACCCACTTGTTTGTCTTTTTGTCAGTGCAGGGTACTTACAAAGCTCTCCTCCAGCACCATGCTTCAAAGGCATCAATTTTCTTCCTGTCAGCTTTCTTCACTGTCCAGCTTCCAACAGTAAATCTAATTTGACTTAAACAGAGCCACATGAAATAACTTCCTAGGGAAAGACATTCTATGGTCCCTGGAAGCATATTTCAGGGACTAGAGGATAGTTCAGAGCTCCCCTCCAAAAGCTACTATGACCTCAAGGAGAATGTGAATTTCAATCCCCTTCCCCTACCTTCTCGCTTATACCAGGGAAAGAATTCGTTCTTGCTTACTACCTTTAATAAGGACTTCTCAAAGGGTAGAGTACATCTTACAGTATGTACCTTGTGCCTGAAGGTGCATGATTCAAGGGCATCTTTTTCTAGACAAGAAGAAAATCCATTCATATTGCAGGGCAGCCCTGGAGTGCTCACTTCACTACTGTGTACTCTGTGCTCATATGGGGAGTTTTTGTAGGCAGAGGATGGGCTGCATAGTGTCAAGGGAATGCTCTGGTTTTGTATACTCTGGATTTATGAATACTTCAGGATTTGTCCCCCCCCTCCCCCCGCAAGCAGGGGAGTCTCCTGAAATGAAAAAGAATAAAAATAACAGTACAGTGCTAAACCACTGAATTTCTTGCAGGACTGATCCTTAACAATGAGATACAGTCTATGGAAGAACCTGGGTAAGCTTCACCTTAAGGTAAACCCTACAGTTTCACATTATCTACAGATAAATCTTTGTACTTTTTTCCTATTTAAAACAATTGAGAAACATTCTGGTGCCCTTCCCTGAATAGATAGTTTAGCTAAATGTCACAAGTGTCAACATCTCTCCTGTACCCATCACTGATTTGCCTCAGGTAAGTAGCAAGCTAACCAGCCAATAAATTTAGCAAGAAATACTTTGCATCTATTATACCAAGAGCCCTGAGAAACCCTGAGAAATAGGGTTGGTGAATAATTAACACGTTATAAAACTAACACTAACCAAAAACTGTTGAAAGAGTGGTGAGTTAATCCATTCCTTTGATTATTTGCAAATGCCTCTCTTTTCTCTTGTTTTACAATGAACTGATCTGGGTCCCAGACATAAACTTTAAAATGTGCAGTCACTTATGACATTCTCTATTTAAAAATACTTTAAATGTGTTTAAACATTAAATATTTTGATGTTTTTTAAATACTTTTTTAAAAGTTCATAAAGTAACAGCCCAACTAAAGATTTCCCTTGCATGATCAGGATTTCAGATTTGCATTTGCTTTAGATGAGAATTTACACATTCAGGAAGTTTTTCAAATTTGGGAGAAAAAGAACTACAGATTTTAAAAATGCAAATGCAGGAGAAATCAAAATTGACAGATTTGCTGGGTCTGAAAGGAGAAAGCTATGTTTGTTTGACTTATGGTGTGCTACTTTATCCATGTGGGCAAGAAAGCAGTACAAGCAGCATCTCAAATCACTGGATGAGCATTCAATAGATTCAACACATGGGTGTCCTCTTCAAACCTTGCACTCATTGTATGAAGGTCTGGGGTACAGTTGGTGGGCATAAAGACATCCTACCCTTCTATTCACATGTTAAGAATATAAGAACATATGAAGAGCCCTTTTGGATCAGACAAAGGGCCCATCTAGTCCAGTATTCTGTTCCCATAGTAGCCAACAAGCTACCCATGGGATCCCACAAGCAGGATATAAGTGCAACTGCACCCTCCTGCCCATGTTCTCCAGCAACTGATTTACATAGATATACTGCCTCTGATACTGGGGACAGCATATAGCCATTAAGGCTAGTAGTCATTGATAGTCTTTCTCCTCCATGAAATTGCCTAATCTATTTTTAAAGCATACTCGGTCCTGAACATGCCATTATAACACCTTGACGCTTGGTATCTCAATCATGCCATAACTCAATTTGATGCAAAACTCTGGCCTGATTGATTTACTTAAGTATTAATTAGGACTTTAAGTTTGCCCTTTCCATTTATAATGTTTTCTGATATTTACTTCAACTTTGATTGCAGCCCTGGATGACTGACAGAGCAGTCACAGTATTTCCTTCAAACACTATTACTGCAATAAATGAGCTGGCCACCTAGAATGATACACTGACAATAATCCAGTATTTATCAATGGCAAAGGTGCATGGAATGTGAGGAGAGGGTGGGATGCTGAACAGCTGTGGTTTATCATAGATTAATCACACTGAAACTGCAAAATAGACAAAGGAAGAGGACCCACATACTGGTGCTTAATGACAGATTCTGGTAGATGCCAGCAACTACTGTATGAGACACAACCATATGCAACCCCTTAACCTTAGGTGCAACTGTGCCATAAGCAGGAGTCAGAGAACTTCTAACTGATTTGAGCTATCAGAAAGAGATAATAAAGTCCCTTGATTGAAGGAGTGATCTTATGCATGTTTAGACAGAACAAAGTCATACAATTCCCAGCATTCTGTTGGGAAAATTTGGATAAATCCTGTCTGAAAAGCATTACTTCTGTGTGCTTTTTTGCATTGTGGGATCAAATCCTGTACTCCTTCTCAAAACTAAGCTGTCACTGTTTAAAATGGCATTCCCCGCTCCTTTCTCTCACCTTTAGCTGTAGGCTATAGTACAGCTATACTATACTGTACTATATAGTATAGTACTATATAGTACTATACTATATAGTACTATATAGTACTATAGTACTATAGTACTAAATTTGGACAGGCCATTTAGTCCAAATTTACATTGTATACCTTCACAATGATTAAATAGTAATTGTTGAAATTCAGTTTACAAGGAAGTATCTTTTGATAACCCAGAGGCTCCATGTGCCCTGGCCAATTCAGAATGTCTAGAGTAGATAAGAGTCTTGAGTTCATGCATAGTTTCAGTAGCTTGAATTTACATGTCTAAGCAGACCTGGAGATGGGTTCAAGCTACTGAAGTGTCAAAACAGGCAATTAGAAATATTGTAATCTCATTGTTACTGTGTGATTGACTGACATTTCTTTATCTGTTCTGTACGTGATGACCTCAGAATCTTATTGTAATCTCTGCATTCTGTCATCAATTGCCCTGTACCTGTGTACCTATAAAATACCCTGCAATGGTGTTGAAGCTTTGCAGCAGAGTTCACTTCTGCCTGCCCTGTAATGCATGCATTATTGTGAGTACCGCGGGAAACTTGGGGTAAATACAATAAAGCCTCAGATGGTCTGGATGCTTGGTCTTTCCCACGAACCCAAGTTTTATTCCCTCTTCTCAAATTGAGATTCTGGGATTCTGACAATTCCTTAGCCATGAGTGCTGGCTGGGGGATGCTGGAAGTTGTAGGACTTCATGGCATTGTGCCCCCACCCTATAGAAAATGAAAGTTCTGTATAACTTTGGCCCCTTAATGTACCAAGGGTTCCTCTCTCTTAAAAAGCATGTTTTATTACAGAATGCTTACTGACTTACGCCAGCCAGATAAATCCATAAGGAGCACATTTAAAGAGTTATTGATATAATTATCAAAAGCCATGGACATTGAAAACAGAAGGCCTATTTATTCCCTTCATTCTTATATTTACTTACTATTTACTTACCTGTTAAATATATCTACCAAAAATCAAGTCAAGGTCTAGGCTAGCACCAACTCAGATAAACATTGATGTTGCTGTACGGTGAATCAGAAACAAGGCTGCATGACCCATGTAATTTGCTGGCTGGTTTTAGAAATGAGAAATATTGCAAAATGAAGATTTAAAAGCTACAACTGTGAAGATTTGATAAAATCCACTGACTACTCCACCCAGGAATGCATAAATGTTAAAATGAAAAGAAGCAAGAAGACGTACTTTTAAAGGAATTTCTTGTTTACAATTTCAAAAGTCTAGTATGATTCATTCATCAAACTGAGATGTTAGCTGTTCATAAAAGAGGAAAGTTTTGATTTTTAAAAAATCAAGAAAGTTTCCCATAAATTAGAATAACAAAATGATACATCTGTGTGAACATTTTAAAATTCTACTGCTGGCTATAAGAAACCATACAACTTCTTATAATTTCATATGCTGAAAACTCAAAAACTAGAAAGTAATTTTAAAAAAATATTTTAGAGTTTGTCACATGACAGCTATTGAAATTTGAGGCAGATACCACTATCTTTATTTATCTCAGAGAAATGTCTATAAAATTAACATTTTACTCAAAGTGTGATTTATTTTAGCCTTTTCTTTTTGGAGAAGGTGTTTGTATTAGAAAAGAGAGATCCTCATATTGTTTAACCCTCAAAATAATAATCCAAAAGATTTTGGATATTAATTATCCATTCTTAATCTGGCGTTATCCATTGTTAATCTGGCATACCCTTTCTCAGCTACGGAAATCTATGCACTTCAGGAAAAAAAATTGTACAAATTCACACCATGTGTCAATCTGGTGAACAAACTGAAGATCACAGGATATTCATTAGATTTCCTTGAACAAAATTTTACTATTTTCCTTTACAAGGGAAGTTGAAAGTATGGTAAAGGGCACATGTTCATGTACTTGAATTGCTATTACAAGGTAGTGCCTCAGGGTGAAATTAATAGATTTAAACAATCAAGAATGAATGTGAAAATTACGCTATGAAGTTTTCCATAGGTGGAAATAACCTGTCACACATATTAACATGAAGTAAATTATCATTAGAAAAGTTTGAAGAAGGCAGTAAAGCTGATCTTTAAGTTCTATAAGCTCTCCATATGGATTTTGCAGTGACATTTGTTAGATCATTAACAGCAGTTTTGGCTTCCTTATAACATATTGTACCAAGCTTCTATGGCATGATATGCTTATTATAGTATGATGCATAAAACAGATGGCAGCACTTGAACTCAGTGATATTTTCTGGAGTATCAGCAAGAGTAAAACTGGAAATTGAATTGGAAAGAGGATGGAGAATATCTCAAGAGATTTAAAGTATTTTGACCAAAAGCATCTTTTCTTTTTTCTTTTTTTGAAAGATTTCTGGTGATTTTATATACTGTCACTATATATATTTGTTGTTGTTAGTCGTGAAATTGTGTCCGACCCATCACAACCCCATGGACAACATTCCTCCAGGCCTTCCTGTCCTCCACCAAACCCCGGTGTCCACCTCATTCTCTACTGTCCCCTTCTTCTTTTGCTGTGAATTGTTCCCAGCATTAGGGTCTTCTCCAGTGATATATGAGAAGGAAGGACTCACTGGAGAAGACCCTATATATATATATATACACACACACACACACACACACACACACACACAATATATATATATATATATATATATATATAGAGAGAGAGAGAGAGAGATAATCTCAGATTCCTATGATTAGCCAACAGAGCAGGGGCAAGGAATCTCAGATTTGGGGCCAAATCCAGCCCTCCTGGGGTCACACTTTGGCCCTCTGGGGTTGTCCAGAAGATCATTTGGTTGTTTCCTAGCTTCTGTGCAGTTTTGCCTCATTCTAAACAGGCTAAAATTACTCTCCTGTTGCTCAGATCCTGGAAGTAAAAACTTTAAGCGACAATATGCTGATGTCATATATTTTAGATGCCACTGCTTTTGCCTGTAGTCCTGTTTCCTTTACACTTCGCCTCACTCAAAAGTGGAAAGTGGGCCAAGCGCATCCACTGAAATTGCATTAAGCCCCTGGCCCAAAAGAGATTCCTCAACCCTGCAATTGTTACTTGTGTAGCATCAGAACATGTACCAAAATCCAGCTTTGTAACAAAGAGAAAGAGAAAGAGAAAGCAGGGCCACCCCACAGCTCCAGCAAAAGACTACTCCTCTCTTTACATTATTTCCATTCCAGCAGGTCCCACTAAGAAAGCCAATAGCATCAGTTGCATTATATCCATTGCAACTACATTACACTTGGTCATAATAAAAACCTTATATTAAGCACTGATAGCTTCTTTGCTTTTTCATTCCCATTTTTTTTTTTTTTTTGTTCCTTGTCTTTACAGATTGCCATCCTGAGGAAAGGAACTCTTATTTTTTATATGTTAGCAGTTTTCAGAGCCTTTCTGGCAGATAAGCAGCTAGAAATTATAAAAGCCTAAATGAAGATAATTAACCATATAATTCATGTGCATAAACCAAGTTAGGCAGTCCAAACAAGTTCTATAGGTTTCAACAGAAAATGTTCCGGCAGTAATCCTTAGCACACTTGTTGAAGAGTAGGTCCCATGCTTGCAGAAAATTAAGTCTAACTATGCCATTGGGACATACTCCCAGGTAAAATTGTAGCCATGGTCTACTACTTAAATCGCAAGTACTTCATGGTGCTCATCTTTGGCTAATCATGAATATACTAATAAGGAACTTGGGAGTTTTATGCTAACATGATTTTAGGACAATGAATAGCAAATAGCAATGTTTCTTTTAAAAGTACATTTTTTGAAAAAATATCAGTCAAATATTTTGAAAAAAATCAACTATGGGGCAGTTATTTAGCTCCTACTCATGAATCATTGCCTTGGCATTTTGAAGAAACACATGCAGCCCCCCAAAATAAGAGCTTCTTGATTCCTTGTGTCCCCCTTGTGTCTCCATTTGTGTCTACATTCCCCACCAGTCTTCTAGCTGGAGCTGTGAAAGTGTACCGCAGCCCTTGTCCACCAAAGATTCCTTTTTTGATTTTCCAGTTTTCTCTTGAAAATCTCTGGGTTTTTTGTCTTAACCCAACCTCTCATTCAGCAAACTAAATTGTGGCGTAAATAACTTTCAGTCTCTATTAACCTTGCCTTTGATAATAGTAAGTACCACATTCCAATACTTCTTGGTTATTTTCCCACATCTGTAAGAACAACATTTGTGGCTTCCCAAAGACAAACTGGTTTTTTTTCTGACAAAGTCTTTATGGACTAGAACCCACTCTTTCAGAAGTATGACGTGTCTTGCACTCCGTTAGCAGATCCCTTCACTTGCATTTGCAAGCTCTTGGCTTGTTATGGCCTAAACTTTCATAGGATCACTTATTTAATATATTTTTATATAACTGAATTTCTAAGTAGTGTACCAAATTTAATGTTTGTAAACCACCCAGAAAGCCCTCTGGGCTACTAGGGTGGTATATAAATGCAAATAACAAACAAACAAACAAATAACAAACCAAAGGCCTAGCTCAGCCTTCTGAACATGGTCATGCCCTGATGTTTCATACTGCAGTTCCCAGCAGTCCTCACCATTGGAAATACTGGCTGGGGTTAATGGAGTTTAAATCTAAAACATACAGAGGGCATCAGTTTGGAGCATGTTATGTAGCTCAGTATTCTGTGACTCACCAGATGTCTATTGGAACAGGGCTGGCACTACTATAAGACAGAGTGAGACAGTTACCTCAGGCAGCAGATAGCGGAAGCAAGGTGTTGGAGGAGGGAGAGCTGCAGGCCACATGGGGTGCCCGGCACCCCCTTAAACTAGCCTGCTGCTTCCTTTGTCAGGAAGGAAGGATGATGCTATCCTATTGCCAGCTTCAATGGAAGATTCAACTCCAAATCAATCTTTGTACATGGAATTGCATGTACAGCATGGGGCACAAATATGTACTTTGCCTCAGGCAAAAAAAACATCCTGGAGCATAAGAATAAAATAGCGCCCTTCTGATCATATTGCCTAGCAACTGGTATTTGGGGGCATACCACCTCTGTTATTGGAGGTGCCTTACAGCTTTCATTACTAGTAGCAGAAAAACACACGTGTGTTTTGGTCTTCTGCATTTAATGTTCTGAGGGCAAACAAGTGCCCAAAGCACTGACAAGCTTGATCTCAATATATGCATAGACACCTTTGTCTCCTTTTTGCCAATGTTCTGCAGTTTCCTAAGCACATTCCTTTCTAATGAATTCTGAACCTCCAGTATTCCAGGCTCCCTTAACTATATTAAGGACCATTCTTAAGGACCTGCCAAGCCTTCTGGTTCAATCAGGTCCCAAAAAATGAGCCACAGCTTTGACACTAAGCAAGAGAAAGAGTGGTTTTCATGCAGTGTTGCCACCCTTTCAACATGTTTATACTATTCCGGGTGCTCTGTCCACAATAACTAAAAAATATGTTATGTATGGAGATTGTCCAGATTTTTTGTGAAGGCAGAATTGTGTGTCTAAAGAAATTTAATATGCTGCTTTCAGTCTACAAAGAGAAAGGAAAAAACCCTTTGTGGCAAGCAAAGAGTACACTTCTTGAAAAGGGGATAGAAGATGGCAATTCGTTTGGCATCATTAAGTACCATAATATGCCATGTTATTTGGTTTGTCATCTGCCAGTGGAGGATTTGTGTTTGCTAGTTTGTTTTTTGTTTTTGTCTGGTGTAGTAACCATAGGTACTCTGAGCCTAGTCGAATCTGACAGTAGAAGGGCACATTTGGGGGTTTATTTGATGGATTATATAATACCAATCTGGTCAATTTGATGGATTATATAATACTAGTCTGGCCAATTTGATGGATTATATAATACCAAGCTGCCCAATTTGTTGGGGGCTCATGTTTCCTCTTTTACAGAGGACAGACCTCTATTTTGAAGGCATCTTTTATTTGAAAGTTTGTCCTGTTCAAGTCTGGTTTAAGTTACCCATCAGCAACACTGGACAGCAGACTAAGAACAGGTTATCTGGAAAGATATGTTTTTATTTAAATTATGTTAAATATTTCTAAATTTTAATGAAGTCATTTAAATTAGCTTATTTATTTATTTGTGTGTTTGTTTTCTAAACTGCCCAATAGATGAGGTTCTCTGAGCATTTTATGCCAGCACATTAAAAATGCAGTATGAAATATGCCATATTAAAACCATATGTGGATATTATGCATCTAGGTGTTCTTGTTTTTGGCAATTCACATGTGAATTTCATGTTGCACATGCTATCTTATATACCTATGTTGAAATAACACAAAATTCAGGCCTACATTTCCAAAATCCTATGCAATCTCAGGTATAGACTAGAATTCAGATGTGCCATCTCCATGGGGATGTGTAAGGAAGGTGAAGGAGCAGGAGGCATGCCATGCCAACAGGGAGGACAGCAGCCACCTTTGTACTGCCATTCCATAGAGCAGTCCACTGGGTTCCGTTTTATACTGCTGCCCACTTTTAAAGTATGCTGTCAAAGAGCTTCCATCATTTATGAAGCTAGGTTGCTAAACCAAGTCAGTAATTTTAAACATTTGAAAGATCAGTTATTTCTCAGTGTTTTACAACTGCATAAAACATCAGCCAAAGAAATGATTCACTGGTGCAAATCAAAATGTGAAATTCAGGCTGTACCACATGGTCCTTTGATTTTGGGCTTCACTGTCCCTTTAGGTTTCTCATGTCGCAATGCTGAAGTGATGGGAGAAGTCACCTCTGCCAGACTTTGCCCCTGCTTCTTACATCTTAGATAGAGAAGACCTACACTTTCACTGTCTTCTTACCTGACCTTTCATCTCTTTTCCCTTCTGCCACTAGCACTCAACACTGCCTCTCCTTGGGCCCTACATGAGAATATACTCTAGCCCCTTTGACTCTTCCTTCTGCAACAACCATTATTTCAACCCTGCCTTAACTCTCTTTTATTAATCCAGGGATGAGCAACTTACAGCACTCCAGATGTTTTAGTGTACAATATTGAGGAATCGTGGGCATTGTACACCAATCTTTTTGAAAGCCACAGTTTGCCAATCCCTGTTTTGGTCAGCCCTCATGCTTATTTATACCTACTCTAGCACCTGCAGCATACCATTTCGTATGTCTGTAGGCCCTTGTGGTATTTTGTCACAACATTTTTTCCTAGTAGTCCCTTCTTTCCTCTGTTTATTTCATTTCCTTCCCTGAGACATGTTCCACTGTTATCTGAGATACTGGAAAGTTTATGAACACGGTGTGCCATCACAATATCTCTTAACTAATTATTGTTAGGCCTGCTATACACATGAAACAGAATAAGTTATTAGGATCCTGAGGTAGTCAGATAAAGTGCGCAACTTTAGGTTGAAGGTGACATATGCCACATATGAAGCCTCCAAGGTTTTGATATAGAAACAGTATGTACTTCATAGGTTCAGTAGAGTTTAGTATCTAAATATCTATAAGCAAAATTCTCTGCTTCTGAATCCAATTGAAAAAAATCAAAGCATACAATTTTAAAAAGTAAAAACTGAAAAGTAGGACACAATAAATAATCTTAGCATTCTAATTGATGTCATTAAGTGCAGTAAACTAAAGAGGCACAAGGAATAACTTTCTCTATTAGTAAGTGTTTCAGTTAGCAAAGTATTTGTCTAAATTTTGGATCATATAATAAAATCAAGTAATCTAGGTGGCCTTAACAAAAATCCTGTATTAACAGCTTGATTCCTAGGCTAGTATCCCAATAAGTAGTCTGCAGATGATAATTTAATTTTGTTTGGGCTGGATAAAAATTAAATACTAATTAAAATATTAAGAAGCCAAAGTCTTGTTTAGGTTTTCCTGTGATATGAATTGGTGAATACAGGGCTGGAATAGTGCCAGCAGTTCCTTTAATTTTTAATCTCAGAGATGTTTAAAACACCAGAGATTAAAAGTACAATACCCACTCTTATTGCATACTTTATATATAAAGAATATGGCATTTAGAAAAAAGACTTATGGGTGCAAATATGATATGCTTTAGTACTTTTATCTGAAATTGTGGGCCAGATTTCAGTAGAAGTAGTTGATAGTTTGTATCAAGAAAAAACAGTTCATTTGCATAAAAGAATAAATATTGGGTAACATCCAACATCACATGAATGGATGTCTACTCACAAAATCCTTTTCCCCCTTCTCCTCTCCCCTGCCCATCCCCCTATGCCCCAAATCTGCTCTGGAAGTCCCCCTGAAGAGTTGGAGCAGATTTTACAGGTGTGCAGGAGACTGCAGGGGTGAGAAGGAATATATTCTGCTAACAGTTCTACAAGTAGATGGACAATTGTACATCACTAGATTTCACCCAAACAAGTTAGTTCTCTATATCTTTATCAAGTTTTTGTATCTTAAGAACTTCCAGGTGACATCCTCTGAGATGTGATGTAACTGTATGACACTGTACATTATAATTGTCATTAATAGAAGGATGCTTATATTATTAATTGGAAGAACAGCACAAAAATAATAAAATGGAAATTCCAGACTATCTAATAAAATTTCAGGAGCCTTGGGAACTTTCCAGGGAACCACTGAGGTGTCTGTGGCAGGGCGGAGAGGGGAGAGCAATATGTAGCAGTCCTAAAAGGTTGTCACTTAGAGTGGCTCCATATTGTTTGAGTTACAGAATCTTTCATTACTTTAATAACCCTCAGAGATTCCTTTCACAAGTCAAAAGAGCAAAGTTGCCCAGGAAAAGCATTCAGTAAAACATAGAGTAAAATCCCAAACTAATCTTTTGGAAATCTTCTTTCCAGCATATACCCAGTAATAAGTATCAATTTCTGCTTCTCTTGGCTTTGCTAACCACCACAAGGAATTCCAAGGATTATAGGATGACAGCAGTACTTTTCAAAGTAGGCACATGATGCATCTTTATTGGCTGGAAAATGGCCACATATATTTCAAGAGCAATAAAATGTAAAGCTGCAGGTGGTACACAAAGGACAGAACAAGGTTATCATGGGAAACTGGATATTTAATGCACAAAGAAAACAGCATCATTTAGACAAAGTAATAGTGCCACTAATCTGTGATCCTGTGTTTTGAGCTTGTGGAAATAAAAATGTCTAGCATCAGAAAAGGGGTCAATCCATCTTTCCAATCTGTTGTATTCCAGTGGGGCCATTTAATGTACTGGTAAAATGGAATCATGACTTTCACATCAGAATAATCATCTTCCTTGCCTATGATATGTGAAATACTGGGCTGACTATGAAGGAAATAGGAATTTAAACTGAGCATCTTGTGGTTTGAGCCAAGGACCTAACTTAGCAAGCTAACAAGAATTAAGTGCATTCAGCCCCACATTTGGTTCCAGGTCTGAGGGGAGGCCTGCCCCTTTGGCACCACTACCGTGGTCAACTAGCACCTTTTCATCAAACTTCAGAGATCAGAATATTAAAATACAGGGATATTCCCAATTTCCTGTCTGTTTCCTGGAAGATGTTATGATAACTTGTGAGTTTCTTGTCACTGTTAGCTGGTTTCTTTCATTGTGTGCATGAGTGTGAATATCAAATCAGCCTTCAACCAAACAAGCCAGACTTTAGCCACATTTGAACAACCCCCCAGGTAGCTTATTGATGAAAATTAAAGCAACCCCCCCTCCCCCATGTTGGTTCCCTAGGCAAGGGATGGGCAGCTCTCCAGGGATTTGGGACTTCAGCACCCAAACAAACAAACAATCCTCCTTCCCTTCTCCCCTTTCACATGCAGATGTGAACATCGGCAGCTTCTGCTTTCTTTTTGAACTTCAATAATTCCCCATTATGGAGACCCACGGTTTGTTCAAAGTGGAGTTCCCCATATTCAGGGGCTGGTGGGTACGTTTAAATTTTGGCAGTGTTGTGGACACTCTCAGAAAATGGCTGTTGGAGTGGGGGACTTGACATTCACTAAATTTTCACCACCATGAGCTATCTCTGTTCCTGCCTCATGACACTATGTGTGTGTATGTCTGCTTGTATGTAAACAGTTTTGTTTGTTTTTATTCTTTGGTAAACCACTTTGGGATTTGTTCCAAATCAGAAGCATATATATAAACAAATATAAATAATGCATTAATAAAATGTCTGCCATGGTAGAATGTCCAGTTCAAACCACCCATTTTCTATAAGTCAAACTAGTAAGATTAAAATAAAAGTAACTACAGTATAGGATAGAGGTGGTATCTGAACTCCAATGTAGAAAACCAGTCTTGTGAACTCAGTTTTCTGCTTCAAAACTCATTTCATAGAAGACAAACTGCTGAGGCTCAACAGAAAGTAACTTGTTTGAGGAACTGCATACATGGGATTGGTTAGGTCTGTTTCCCAAATGCCATATTTTCCCCCATAAAGCACAAAAAATCTGAAAACATGCTTTATTAACAACAGGTAAAACATGAATGAGCACTCTTCATAATGTGATTGCCACCATCAGTAGTTTCTAATTTTTATTGTGTGGATGTTTGGTTTGTGTTAGATTGTATGCTTTACAATAGAATATGTTTTATTTTCTTGCATTATAAATAATGCACCTTGTCTGTGAACTTTCCAGAAAGCTTCAGCTATGGGATGGTACAGAAATAGCATTAATACATAAATAGACTACTACATAATATTTTATAAATGGCATTAACTCTATTTTTCTTTCCACTAATCCCCATGAACAATTTGTAGTATAAAAACTATTCCAAATGACCTCTGTCAGAGGGGTTCTTTGCTTTCCAAACTGACATACCTTATGTTCCACAGCTGAGTACCATTTTGAATAAATGAAGATACTCACTTGGAAAGTAAATAAAGTTCTCCACAGAAGAGCCAGCGATATAATAGGAACATCAGTCCCTAGCACTGAGTTGGCTTCTAGTAAGTAAATATATTAATCCAATGGCATCATTCTTATTTAAAAAAAAAAATCACATTTTCAAGGTAAACAGCTTTAAATCCTGGGGAGGTCACATCTGGTTTGAATAGTCAGTATCTGAATATGTGAGCAAAGCAAAAATAAAAATGAAAAGGGGTAGAGAAAAGTGTAAACATCAGCTGAGGGGAATAATTTGACCTGATTCGTTAGTAAATGAAGCCATCTTGTGGAAGAAAGCAGAATAGCAAACCAAATTAATCATTGTGCATGTGTATTTATTAATGTGATAGTCAGACGTGAAGAAGGAAATTAATTCCACATGACTTTCCACTTTACATTTGGCACCAAAAGAAAAAAAGCAGGAATTTTTGTCATGCCATACTGCCTGTGAAACTTGATTTAAACTGTCAGGATACTGAATTGGCTTAACTTAGCAGCAAACATGTTATATGCATTCAGTAGTCTCTATAGAGCAAACATGGTGATTGATGGCAGATGGAACCTAACTGCAGATAGACTGCTCACACTTATTCCAGGAGTTCCTACTTCGTCAAATTTGCACGGTCTCAACCATAAGGCACTCACTCCAAGCAATAAAAAGGTAGGAGTGTTTAATATGGACACTTCATCACAGCTTAGAATTTATTTATGAATAAAGTAAATTTAGCACTACCACATTTGTCTACCTTAATTTATCCACTCTAATATACATATTCTATCTTAGTTATCAAACTAATTTGACAGTTCTAAAAACTTAAAAATCATTGCGTGGCAAGTGTCAAAGACAATTGTATTCAATGAGTTTTTAACTTATGTACTAGTGAGAGGGCTAAAATAATTGCTGCTGTAGTTTTGATTTTTGATATGCTTTTATCTATTGTTGTGATTTAAGTATAGTATTTGTATTAGAGTGCAATCCTATGCATGGATAAAAAAGGAGGAAAGTCCTACACTTCCTAGCACTGCACTGATTTAGAATGGGGATGGGGAGGAAGAGAGGCTGGAATACCAATAAAAATCAGGGGAAGGTCCCTCGCCATACCCCCTTCTCTACCCACCCCACCCCCCACTTACCAATTTTGACCTTGAAGATGAAGGGCAACTGCCACAGTTGTTTCTGCACTGGGTTCAAGGAAGGCAGGATGAATCTCAGCTGGATGAGTCACAACTCTGAGATTGTAAGTCCTGCTTTCTCTCAAATGAAGTCCATAAGCCATAGAATTGCAACCTTAGATATCTTTATTTGTGTATGTTGTTATTTTCAAGTTCATTATTGTATGATGGCTGGAATATCTTGCAGACCTATAGGATATATACAATTATAATCTCACTCTTGATCTAGTCTCCCTGAGACAAATTCAACACTGGAGTGGTAGATCTATTCATTTAAACACAAGTCTACTGATTAAGACCAACAGGAAGGAACTAATTTTTAGCGCACATAGAACATGCAGATCAGAAAAGATGACCCTTTCTCAGACTCAAAACTTACTTCCTCATAGTCTTTCCCACAAGCCACCAAAGAACCTTGTTTTTTGGTTGTGTTTATATGCTAAATATTTTTTTAAAATTCTCCCAGCAGACTTCACTCTGTTTTTCCCTTATTAGTACCACAGGACATGGCTGTAACTGCCAGTTCAGTGTTCTTGGAAAGGCTTTGTTAACCATAAGAACATAAGACAAGCCATGCTGGATTAGATCAAAGGTTCATCTAGTCTAGTACTCCATACACACACTGGTAAACCAGCTGCCCACAGGATTACCCAAGCGCCACAGCAACTGGTATATGTTAGGCAGACCACCTCTGGTAAAGGAGGCAGCACAGAGACAGCAAGGCTAGTAGCCATTGATAGCCTCCTCCCTCATGAATCTGTCCAATTCACTTTTCAAGCCATCCAGATTGGTGGCCATCACTACTTCCCATGGCAGCAAATTCCACAGTTTAACTATGCACTGTATGAAAAATATTTCCTTCTATTTGTCCTAAACTTCCCCCTAGGATGATCCTGGGTGATATCAGGGAGAGAGAGAGAACTGCCTCCTTCTCTACTTTCTCCACACCATGTATCCCCTAACTCACCTTTCTAGGCTAAACAGTCCCAGTTGTTGTATCCTTTCCTCATAGGGGAGTTGCTCCAGCCTCTTGATCAGTTTTGCTGCCCTTCTGTGTACTTTTTTCCAACTTAATATCATTTTTCAGATAAGGCAACCAGAACTGAACACAATATTCCAAGTGTGGTCAAACCAAAGATTTGTATAAGGAGAGTAAGATTTTGGCAGTCCTATTTTTTAAAATTCTGTTCCTAATTATGCCTAGCATGGAGCTTGCCTTCACAGCAGCTGAGCACTGAGCCAACATTTTCATCAAGCTGTCTACCACTACCCCAAGATCCCTTTCTTGCTCAGTCACTGCTAGTTCAGATCCCATCAGCCTATACATGAAGTTGGGATACTTTGCCCCAATGTGCATTACTTTACATTTGCTTACAGTGAACTCCATTTACCATTTTGATACCCATTATCACAGCTTCGAGAGATCCCTTTGGAGCTCCTCACAATCCTTTTAATTTTAACCACCCTAAAAAGTCTGGTATCATCAGCAAACTTGATTCCCTCACTACTTAGTCCTAGTTCCTGGTCATTTATGAATAGGTTGAAAAGCATTAGTCCTAACACAGAAGTCTGTAGGAGTCCTCTGGTGACATTTCCCCATTGGGAAAAAAAACCATTTATTCCCACATTCTATCTTCTGTTCTTTAACTAGTTTGTGATCCATAAGTGGATCCCCCCTTTATTCCACGAATGTTTAGTTTGCTCAGAAACCTTTGGTGAGGGTCTTTGTCAAACACTTTTTGGAAATCAAAGTAAACAAAGTCTACTGGATTGCACCTGTCTACATGCTTATTGATACTCTGAAAGAACTCCAATATGTTAGTGAGATGAGACTTCCCCTTGAGGAAGCCCTGCTGATTTTTCTTCAACGGGGCTTGTCCCTCAATGTGCTTACTGATTCTATATGTAATAGTGCTTTCAAGCAGTTTACCCAGAACAGATTTAAGATAACTGGCCTGTAATTCCCTGGATCCCTCCTGGATCCCTTTCTAAAAATTGGTGTTACATCGACCATTCTGGCATTTAAATTATGCAAGTTCAACTAACATTGACCATTCTCCAATTCTTCAGTACAAAGGCTGAGAGACGTATTAAATATTTGAACCAGGTGATTTGCTAACTTTCATTTTGTCAATAATGTTGAGAACTTCATATTCTGGCACTACTACCTGCCATAATTCCTCCAACTCCCTTCTAGACTACACACACTCAGGAACAGGTATCTGATCTGCATCCTCTGCTGTGAAGACTGCTGAAAAAATCCATTCTGCTTCTCTGCAATCTCATCTTCCCTCTTTAGTGTTCTGTTATTTTCATTATTGTTCTGTTATTGTTTCGTTCTGTTATTTTCATTATTGTTCAAATTGCTTTTTTAGCTGCTTTCTTTCTTTGGATGTATTTAAAGAATTCTCTATTATTGGCCTTGATGTTGTTAACCATGTGGGACATGAGCTTCCTCTCCTTATCCTTCTTCCTGTCATGTGTGAACTGGCCACACTCCTTCACCCCTGACCTTAGTCATGGCAGTTCTATGTAAAGTTTTCTCCAATGTTAATAAAGGCAAACACAAAGGTCAGTTTCCACTGGAATTCCAAACAGGTGGTCCATTCCAATGGAAGAGATTGTAGTGCTGCAATGCTGCTAGCACCAGCACATCACCTATTCATGTGAACATTGTACAAACACTGCCTTGCCGCAGCAGGTTAACCTTGCAGATGTAAAACAGATTGTTCACTAGGGATGTGCATCACATTTGGACAAAGCACAAAGCCTAAGCAGCATATGTATCACATGGGCAGTTTCTGGAACTTCCCAAGCAAAATGGACCAAGCCACAAGAACCTAAGTCAGTGTAGAATAAAGCCTCATTGCTGATTTAAGCTCAGTGATGAAGACATTCTGTCTCTACTCCAAAACCTTTTGTTTTGTTTCTCTAAATTTCTGAAGAGCAGGCAGGGAGAGCATACAAGAGAATAACTGACAGATCTGCCTCTAATTCAAGCTTATGCATTTTGTAGGAAAGGAGAGAGTGGATTGTGACATAGTCATCCTTCCAACACCAGCAGGCTTATCTATCTATCTAGATATCTACCTATCTATCTACCTATGTAGCCTTGTATTGGTAGTGTTACCAGACTAATGCTGAAGAAGATTCAACAGGGAGATTATTTGCCTTACTTAACCAGGTTCATTGTTCTCCTGTGTTTACTGACAGCTTCTCAAACATAGAAGAGAAAAACATCAAAGCCATGGCAGGATGTATGGTCATATGCTCTCAGGCTGTGAAGAACTGATGTATCACTTTTCCAGGTAACTTTGGAAGCACATAGCATATCCTGTGGCCTCTCAGGAAACTAATACATTCATAGATGAGGGTGTGGGGAATAAAAGAGGCAGTTATTCTTAGTGTACTTTCCAGGGTCAAGGTGGCACCAAGTCATCATATGAGGATGGTGGGACCTGGGAAATGTGGTCTCTGGATATACAAATGGCAGATGAGGGAGAGCTTATCACAAGACTGCCATCTCCAGGTGTTCAGGCAGACTCTGAGAATTGACCAGGTTTGGCAGAGCAGTGGTGGGGGGACATGGTAGAAGAGCCAGAAGAGCCTAACCCACTCCTCAACTCCATGGTATAGTGCAGGGACAGAAGCAGTAGTCAGCTAGAGAGTCTGCATAGGGTTAGGAGGCCTGCTCATCTCCACAGAAGCACACCCAGAAGTGATGAGGCAGTGGCAGTCGCGGGTGCAGGACTGGCTGCCTCCCAGTCTGGCTGCCCCTGGGCTCATATAATTAAAAGGTGGGCTGGATAAATGGGCATGGCAGGCCAGATTTGGCCCACAGACCATAGTTTGAGGATCCATAGTATAGAGTTTGGGTTTCACTTCTGTGATGTAACCAAAAGTAGATACATGTATTGTGTAGAAAAGCTCTAAGACTCCTTCCAGAAAGCTATGCAGAGACCTGTTAAGGACCCATTAAGTGACCAGTACCTGTTTAGACACTGAAAACTGCAGCCAGTAATGAAGCTATATTCAAAAGAATCTGTTATTCAGGGCCAAACTAGGCATGACAGCTATAAACCAATATATCTGTATGATATATTCCAATGAATCCTGGAAGGTAATGCAAGCCCAGGAAGGCAGGTGATGGAAGCTTAATCTTGCTTCCACCTTCTTAATCCTTCTTCTTTTGCCCACAAAACCACTATTTAAGCCATCTTTCTTCTAGACAGATTTTGTAACATGAATTATTATTAATTTTATTCTATACTGCCCAATAGCCAAAGCTCTTTAGGCCGGTTTACAACAATACAAGTAACTCATGCTGAAAGAAAATGGCATAAAAGCAGATAGACAGAAGTTAATTTGAGATCTGGTAGTAGATCTCGAGCTCATTTTCAGTAGATTCACAAGGGTGTCTGATTTCCAACTGTCAAATAACATCAACGGGAAAGGGGCTTCTCCCCTGCCCTGGCCCTCAGTTAGGCTGCATGAAATTAAGAAAGGGCAGGGGACCAGGAAGCAGTTTTTGTGTGAAAGTACTGAGAGCTCATTTCTGAAGCTGAAAACAAATTCTTGATCTGAGACATGTGTTCAGAGGGACTCTGTTCCCTAATGCTACCAGGTGCATGTATGCCATACTCCCACATCCCCTAACGCCATTATTTCATACCTGAGCCCAGCAAGTGATTGTTCAGTTGATAAAAATGTAGATCCTGGAAGTCTGAAGTCTACCCATTCCTGCCTGAAAAGGAAGTTTCAGACAGAAACTTGGGAGGAAGAGGTGTTCAGCCTTCTTCATTCTCCTGCTCACCCTCATGCTACATTTTCAAGGCAGGACCCAAATTCACTTACACAATTGTCATAGCACAGGTATAAGCAACTTCTAGAATGCCAACAGTGTCTGCAGAAAACCTGTCAGCTACTGGGATAGTATTTCTTACAGGTCACTTAAGCTAGTGCTGTTTCAATTGTGTAATCAGAGCATAAATATCAGATACTGTCTCCAAAGTCTCTTGCTACCCACTCCTCTTCTGCTTTGTAGGAATTCAGCATGGTCTGCATTGTAACTTGTCACTCATTTGTCTCATATATATATATATATATATATATATAGTATTAGCCTTTTATCCTTCCTTTTGTATTTATATTCTGCCTTTTATTTTAAATAACTCAAAGTGGTTTACATCATTCTCCTCCTTCTGCTCTCACTCTCATCCCAACAATAGCAGCCTCTGAGAGCTTGCTATGAACTAACAGTATATAAAAGCTTAAATAAATAAATAAACAGCTCTGTCAGGTAGGTTGGGCTGAGAGTCTATGACTGGCCCAAGATCACCCAGTTGGCTCCATGGTGAGCAGGGACTAGAATCCAGATCACCTGAGTCCCAGTTCCATGCTCCTAGCCACTACACCACTTTCTCTCTCTTTGTATTTATCACTGCATCCCTTGTGCAATAAGAATAATTTATATGCAACCAGATAGGAAGCCAAATAAACATTCAGACTGCAATTCTATGAAAAGTAAGCCCCAATGAAGGGAGGGGTCTTGTCTCTTAGTAAATATGTATTGGCTTAAGCTGCCCAGATATGGAAACATTGTGGCCAGTCAGACCAGGTGGAAGACACTATGCAGCTATCTTGTCTCTCCCTCTTTAATTCCTTTTGTGTGGTAAGAAAATGGAAGGGATTATGACATCTGGACACCACCAGCCCGATAAAATCTCATCAATAAGGCAGCAGAGTGATTGTACAATAAAAGCTTCATCTAGAAGAGCCCCAGCTCAACAGCTACCTGGAGAAAAGTATGTTTGCTCTATCCACAGATGCATTAGCAATACCCTGTGGGTGGTTAAATCTGTTAAAAACTTTTAAAAGAACAAGTGCACTCCACATCAATTTGAAAGCCATTTTTATTGTCATGGCTTCGTTCACATAAATTGTAGTGCCTGAAAATTCTTTATTAGAGATCCCTTGACACCTCTTACTGTTACATAAAATGCTGTACCTTATGTAACAACTTGATTTTTTAAAGTGTGTATGATCATTGTTGTTCTTGTTGGAGCCATGACACTTGAGCAAGTCTACAAAGTTGTTATAAATTGTGGTACAAAGCTCACACTGATTATGAATTGGATTCAAATATGTGCTCATGGAGCTTTGCTGGTTTGGAGAAAGGGAACAAGACGACAGTTCTCTCAGATTTCCATCCCCCATGTCTGTACTCCTCAGCACCACCTCCAATAGTGATCTATTGGTTTCTACCTGCTATACAAAATACAGCATAAAGTAAGAGTAGCCAAAAGTTCTAAATGAAAGCTCTTAACATTTCATATGACCAAAGCACACCTTTCATTTTTCAACCTTTTCCAGAATTTTCATATCTTTTCCAGCTATTTTCAGCTACAGTTATTAACTAATATACTAGTACCAATATGCAACTAACATCAGTTATCTTCCATTCATTTGTATATTGTGCTGAATTAACTGCTGCAAATAGAAATAACAAAAATTCTAACCAAAAAACAAAAACAAAAAACAAACAAAAACACCCTGGTGAATTGTGCTTCTCTTGGAAACTCTGGTTCCCCAGTCCAAGTTGCTGTTCCATCAAAGCCTTTTTCATGCAATTGTCTTGACTCATTCATGGACCTTTATGGTGGCATTTGTGTCTTCACACATCATTGCCTTCCATCATTGCCTTCCATAACCCTCCCATCTTTTCCTGTCACTTCCATCTTTTTTCTTACTACAGAAAACCCATAGCTGCACAATACCTCTTGGTAGTGCTTGTTGTTGTTACATGCCATCAAGTCATCTCCAACTTATGGTTGCCCTGTGAATGAACGCCCTCCAAAACTCCTATCAGACCAACTTAGCTCTTGTAAATTCAAGGCTGTGGCTTCCTTTATGGAGTCAAACCATCTCATATTTGGCCTTCCTTCTGTCTTTGACCTTCCCTAGCATGAATGTCTTCTCCAGTGAGTCTTACCTTCATGATGTACCCCAATGTATGACAGCTTGGGTTTCATCATTTTTACTTCTACAGAAAGTTCTGCCTTGATTTGATCTAAGACCCACTTGTTCATCTGTCTGTCCAGGATAATTTCAAAGTTTTCCTCCAGCACCATGTTTGAAAAGTATTAATTTTTTTCCAGTAAGCTTTCTTCACTGTCTACCTCTGACATCCATACATAGTGATTGGCAGTGATAGGAGATCCCATAGATCTGGATACATCTGTGATGTCAGTACTTATTGAATGATGGCAGATAGCATCCTTTGAAGGACCATGTGCATAAGAGTACTATAATACTACTATAATAAAGCAAATACTCATAGGATCCAAATTAATCATCTATTAAAGTGTTTGTTGAGAAAACTATCATAGCTGATCCTAATGGTATTTTCCTGGAAATGTCACTTTCTTTAATAACTGTAAATATTAGAGTGCAAAATCTTCCTCAGATCTTTATATTAAAATTATATTATTAATTTGATAAAATTTGCCCATTTAAGTAAATATGTACAACAGCTTTTCCTGTAACCTCTATATGAAATTCTATATGAAGGCAGATAACTACCTGCACAACCAAAGAGATATTAAAACAATAGATATGATGAGGGATAACTTATTTCCTAAACAGATGCCATTTCATAACAGAACACAAAAATGTAACTGGACTGATTTTATATGACAATGACCATCAAAAATAGTCTTATCAATTAATACTCTGTACTTGTTCCATCTGTAAACTGCAATAGACACTTGTCCTTTGGGAACTGGAGCAGGACAATTTATTCCACAAAGATCGTTCCACATTCTACATGTAACAGAAGGTTAACATTCTGTTTCCGTTAATCTGGGCTAGAGTTCAATTGGCAATTTAGAGGTGAATGACTCTATCCTATTAGCAGTCTCTCGAGCCATCTTGTCTCCAACTGGCAAGCTCAAGATTATCAGATAAGCATGGTGGCAGTTACCATCCTCTTGGGAAATGAATTTGTGCCACATTTCAAAATACAGTTTGAATCTGAACAGGAACTCATTTGCATAGTTGCCAAGACATTTCATTTACTGGATCCTTTATCTCAAAAGAATAAAAAAGGAAGTTATCCTGTAAAACTAAGAAAACTGGTTGGTTTAGTAGTGCCTTGTGCAGATAATTAATGAAGGAATTGGCAAAGGGCAAAATAAAAGGGGAAATGCAAAATGCAAACAGGTTAGCTTTTTGTGGGGGAGGGGGAAGCAATCTGGAAAGACAAAAAGATGAGAAAAATGTAGTTTATAGAAACATAGTAACAGAGCGAGTCAGAAGGGGCCTCCCGAGCCATCTAGTCTGACCCCTGGCTCCAGCCAGCTCCGCTAACGACATGCCCATCATGGGCATGTCCTGGCTATGTTTGAACACCCTCACCAATGGGGCCTCAACAACCTCTCGTGGAAGCCCATTCCACGCCCTCGGGGTCCTAACTGTCAGGAAGTGCTTCCTGGCATCCAAATGGAACCTGGGTTCCCTGAGCTTTGCTCCATTGGAGCACATCCTGCCTTCCTCTGCAGGGGAGAACAGGTCTCTACCCATCTTCATGTGACATCCCCTCACATACCTGTATATTGCCAACATATCCCCTCTGAGTCTCCTCTTCTCCAGGCTGAAGAGACCCAGTTCCCTCAGTCTTGCCTCTTACGGTATCCCCTGCAAACCAACCACCAACCTTGTGGCCCTACGCTGCACTGACTCTAACCTGGCTATATCCTTTCTGTAATGAGGGGCCCAAAACTGAACACAATACTCCAGTTGTGGGTGCACCAGAGTCATATAGAGTGGTAGTAATACCTCTCTCGATCTAGAAGCCGCACTTCTGGCTAGGTAACCAAGGGTGGTGTTTGCCCTCTTGACCACTGCATCACACTGCTGACTCATGTTTAGCCTGCAGACAACCAGTACCCCGAAGTCCCTTTCACAAGTGCTGCTCTCCAGCCACTTGTCACCTAACCTGTACTTATGACACCCATTCCTATGCCCCAAGTGCAAGACGTTGCACTTATCCACATTGAATGCCATCCTGTTGTCTCCTGCCCACTTCCATAGTCTGTCCAGATCCTTTTGGTTCTGGAGTACCTGCTCCTCAGTTGTGGCCACTGATCTGCGAATTTGATCAGCAGACTGTTCACCCCTTCTTCCATGTCATTTGTGAAAAGATTAAACAGGATTGTTCCCAGGACAGAGCCCTGGGGGACACCACTTGTCACTGGCCACCATCCCGACAATTCCTCATTAATGGTTACCCTCTGCTTTTGGTCAGTCAATCATGCCCTAATCCACCGGACAGTGCTTTGGTGTATCCCAAAACTCCTCAGTTTCTCCACCAGGATATTATGTGGCACTTTGTCAAAGAACTTGCTGAAATCCAGGTAAACTACGTCCACTGCATCCCCTCCATCTCTAGCCATCTCGAAACCTTGTCATAGAATTCCACAAGGTTTGTCTGGCAGGACCTGTTTTTGCAGAAGCCGTGTTGTGTGGCTGCCAGCCTCCCTTCCCTATCTAGCATCACTAGATCTCTCTCTATTATGAGCCTTTCCATTGTTTTTCCTACAATGGACGTAAGGCTAACTGGTCTATAATTCCCCATGTCCCTTCTACTACCCTTTTTGAAAATTGGGACCACTGATGCCACCCTCCAGTCCTCTGAAACTTCACCCGTTCTCCACGAGGCCTCAAAAATGGAGGCCAGTGGGCGTGAGAGAACCCCTGCCAACTCTCTAAGTACTCTCGGGTGTAACCCATCAGGGCCTGGCGCCTTTGTAATGTCCAATGCCCTGAGGAGCCCCTCGACTTCAAGGGGGGTGACTCTAATCTCTGCCCCTAAGTCCCCAGCCTCATCTAATCTCCTATACAGATATCCCCCGTCCTGCTTTGGGGAGAACACAGAGGCAAAATAGTCATTTAGCATCTGTGCCTGTTCCCTCATGTCAGTCACTGGATCATCTTCCTCCTTATTTAGTGGTCCCACCACTTGTCTCCCCTTCCTTTTCCTATTTACATGCTGAAAGAAGCACTTTTTGTTGTTCTTGATATTCTTGGCAAGTCTCAGCTCATAATCAGCCTTAGCCTTGCGAAGAATCCTTCTGCAACGGGCCTCCTCCTCCCGGTATACCCTTTTGTCTATTTCCCCCAGTACCCATTTCCTATGGAGGCTCCTCTTTCGTCTAATCCCCCTAACCACCTCCTTTCGCATCCATGGTGGTACTCTCCTCCACCTCCCCACCTTACTAACTAGAGGTATCATCAATGCTTGTGCCTCCAAAACCTCCCTTTTGAGTGCCATCCACCCCTCCTCAATTCGCTTACTTCATTTATTTATTTGTTTGTTTATTTTCCGATTTATATCCTGCCTTTTTCCTACAAAGGGCTCAAGGCAGCTTACCTCTCCCCCTCCATTTTATCCCCACAACAACCCTGTGAGGTAGGTTGGGCTGAGAGTCTGTGACTGGCCCAAAGTCATCCAGTTGGCTCCATGGCCGAGCGGGTACTCGAACCCAGATCGTCTCAGTCCCAGTCCCATGCTTTTAACCACTACACCACACTAGCTCTCACACTGGCTTACCTTCCAGTAACCTTCAAGAGGGCCAACTTGAGTCCCAGGAGACTTTCAGTCTGGCCTTCAGTTGGCCAAAGTTGGCCCTCTTGAAGTCCCAGCTTCTAGTGCTTGACCTGCTGCAAGTCCCCAGTCCCCTGATCTCAAAGCAAAGGATAGAGTGATCACTCGTATCCAGAGCTTCCCCTAATCTGTACTTCATCTATCAGCTCCTCTCTATTGGTCAAGACCAAGTCAAGGATGTTTCCCCCCCTTGTCACCTCTCGGACCCTCTGTGTGAAAAACCCTCCCTCTATAGCCTCTAGGAAGTGATGTGACATGACCTTATTATGATCATAATAAAAGATTGAAATAATGGAATTTTATATATATAATCTGATAGCAAAGTAAGGGATAGAATGTTTTCATTGTTTCATATTATCACAGTACATTTAACTTTCTTCTTAATATGTTTTCCTAATGAGTGTTATACACACACATAAACATGCTGATCAGCCGCCTGAATTCCTGATGCTGTATCACTGAGCAAATTGAGTGATTTGTCTGGTATGTTGTCACATGGAAGGAGTTATTACTTGGTTCTTAGGCAAGTAAGCAAAAGCAGGTGGTTGTATTAAAGTCCATATTATATACCGTATTTTTCGCTCTATAAGACGCACCTGACCATAAGACGCACCTAGTTTTTAGAGGAGGAAAACAAGAAAAAAAATATTCTGAATCAAATGGTTTACTGAACTATTTAATAAACTATGGGATGTGTTGGGATCTCTTAATCCCAGTTGCTTTACTCTCATGTGCCTCTAGCATACTGTGTGCATGACCCCCCCATCCCCCACAGACTGTGCATGTAACTGTTAGGGGATGAAAACATCTTGTATAGAATCCATCTCTGCAGTCCCTTCAATGCCACATGTATTTCCTGTAGGTCTGAATAAACTGTAAATATTCTTTTAATTGCACACCCCCAGCATACCTGCTCTCTCTGGTTTTTCTTGCCTCTATCTTAGACAGAGAAGGTGAGCAATGAGGAGAGACCTAAATTCAATCCTCCAACTTTTCTCTCTCTTTTTTTTTCATATTTAAAAGTGATGCTTAAGAAACTCGGGCTGCATCTACGCATCCTTTTGAGTCGAGAGAAATGTTCCCTCAGTGGTCTCTTGTGTGTCATTTCTTCCTCTGGACCAAGGGCATGAAAATCTAACATTTGCACAGTTGCAGAGATCACTATAATAATTGTGTTTCTTGTATCCTCAATTGGGAAGGGAACTTTATATCCACATTGTTTTTGTTAAGCATTTAGAAGTCCCAGTTAATTATCCATGAGGTATTAAAAGGCCCAACCCTTGAAAGACAAAACTGAATTGTGGGGAACTTTCCTTCCATTCCCAAAAGGTATTTCAAGCTCACTACACTTCTGCTGTTGAATCTTTTTTTTTTTTTTTTCAGAACAAAGGAGTGATGGGTGTTTTCATGGGGATTAACCCTTTTTTTTCAGAGAGGAGGAAAATGTCCCACTTTCCACTTTTTCACACCATGCATAATTTTGAACATTTTTGCCATGCTTCCCATTACTCATCATTTTCCTAAGAGAAGCAATCCTGGTTGTTGTAACAAAGTCTGATAGGGGAGCTGCTCCAATCCCTTGATTGTTTTAGTTGCCCTTCTTTGCACTTTTTCCAACAACGTCATTTTTCAGGTGTGGTGGCCAGCACCGTACACAATACTTTAAGTATGGTCATATTAAAGATTTGTGCAAGAGGAATATGTTCTTGGAAATTTGATTTTCAATTCCTTTCCTAATTATGGCATTTCCTCCTAACATTTGACATTTTCATCAAGCTGTCCCCCACATTCTCAAGACCCTTTCTTGGTCTGTCAGCACTAGTTCAGATTCCATCAGCTTATACTTGAAGATGAGATTCTTTTCCCCCAGCATGCTAACTTTACACTTGCTTACACTGAAAGCATTTGCCATTCTGATGCCCTTTTTCCCAGCTCAGAGAGATCCCACTGGAATTCCTCACAATCCCTTTTAAATGTTTTATTTTAGTATCATCAGCAAACTTGGCTACTTTATTGCTCACTTCTAATTCCAGATCATTTATGAACAAGTTGCAAAGCACTGATCCTAATGCAGAATCTTGTGAGAATACCATGCATTCTCAATGTTGGCTTTCAATTCTGTAATCAGTTACTGATCCATAGGACAACATGTGTGTGCACACACAGCCCTTAGTCCATCACTGCCAGGTTTTCTCAAGAGTCTGTTGATGGATTTTATCAAAAGGCTTTTGGAAGAAACAATGTCTATTTGACTGCTCAGTCCATGTGTAGTAGTGACACTCTCAAAGAATTCTACTGGATTAGCAAGACAGGCTTACCCCTGCAAGAAGCCATGTTGCTTCTTTTAAAGCAGGGCTAGTTCTTCTATATGTTAACTGAATCTATCCTGAATAACACTTTCAACCAATTTACGCAGAACCAACAGAAAGCAAAGCAGCATATAATTTTACAGATCCCTTTTTAAAAATTGTCCTAGAGTGCTGGTACATGGCTAGAGAGAACCAGCCCTCTTTGGAAAAGGAGGGAGACATTTCAGAGTGGTGGGGAGGAGATGCAAGGGGTGTCCTTGGCACCAACAGGATATGACAGGCTAAACAAGTGGACCAATTCAGAAGTGTCCAGCATTCCTGCTGTCTAGCCTTCACGCAGCAGGGGCCACCTTCAGGGCTGAATTCTTTCTGAAAGGAATGGAAGGAGGGGAGCTTAAGTTTGGATCCAGCTCTTTACATTGTCAATTGCTTCTCTCACATCTCAAAGAGAACGCTGCTTCAATGTATACTGTTTCTTAACCTGTTAAACTTTAATAAAAGGATTGTGCATCTGTGCCTGCCACGGCAGTGGCGTCGGGGGGGGGGGGGGTGGATCGGCGCGGGATGGCAATGCGGGATGACAGTGCGGGCGACAGAGGCTTTAGAAGGATTGTGCTTCTAAAGCTGTGCCTGCAGCGGCAGTGGCGTGTGGGGGGGTGGCGGATCGGCGCGGGATGGCAGTGCTCGAGCGGCGGTGGCGCAGAACGATGGTGTGCGGCGGCGTGGGGCGGCACAGTGGTGCGCGGCAGCGGCGTGGGGCGGCCGCGCGCAGTGGTGCGCGGCGGCGGTGGCACGGGACAGCGCGGTGCGTGGCGGCGCAGAGCAATGGTGCGGGGCGGTGGGGCGACGGCGGCACGGAGCTTCCTGGTGGGGGTGATCAGTTCCCGGAGTGCGAGGTGGAGCAGGGCACGCCGAGCACATACCGGCCTGGTGGTTCCGGCGGGCGGGCAGTGTCCCGGGTGTCAGGCACATTCGCTCTATAAGACGCACAGACATTTCCCCTTACTTTTGAGAGGGGAAAAAGTGCGTCTTATAGAGCGAAAAATACGGTAATAAAAGAGTAGGGAAGGGAGGTGAATAACTAGTGTGGAGATCAGAAACCAAACAGAGGGAGAAACACAAGCTTGGAGATTAAACTTTGTCACGTGAAATGCAACATCTGATGGCAACATGTAGAATTTGCAATTAAAAAATGGTATCTTTCAGGCAGAAGGTTGGGCAAACAAACGAAATTAAGAAACTGAACTCATGAACAGCTACTGGCTGAAATAGAAGCAAGGCAAGAAACTGGAATGGCAACCAGGATCCAGATTTAAGGATTAAAAAAAAACATGTAGAGGTACATAGATGGTACAAATAAATAGCATTAGTGAGTGATGAATATCACAGGGTGAAGCTATTATACAGAAGATAAATTATAGTAAGTATAAAGAGTTGCCAATGCATATTAGAACAAAACTGTATGTCACAATCCACCTCTAGCCAGTGGTTTGGATATGTAGCACCACAACTAGACAGTTTTGTGAGTAATGAGAATACATAATTGGGTGTAATTTGTTAAATTCCATGCATCCCAATGACGCAGGACAGATTCTGCCATTGTGCTTATCTAGTTTACAGTTCCTACAATGATCACTGGGTTACAGCAGAGTAACACCAGCATGCATATTATAAAGTAATTTTGGAATACTTAAGGAAGCATTCAGCACTTCTCTCTAGCAGCCTGTGTCTTCAAAGAGCAGCTCAGTACAGTAGTAATCTTGCTCTTTGCAGTTAATTTTTGGATGTTCCATGCAATTATGAGAAAGTTTCCAAAGTAAATACTGAAATGCTATGACTTGAGGAATCTTGACACATATTCATTAATTGGGCTATGGAATCCTACCCAGAATGAATTTCCTGCCATTTATAGTGAACCAAGGTTGCAACAGGGGGGAAATGCCTACTTAGTCCAATAGCTGGGCAAGTTGTAATAGGAAGTGTATGTGAGATGATGGCTGCTAATGTTAAACCATGCTGCACAGTTACCACATGGTATGATATCTCACCTTGTGCCCTGGGTTCACACATTCATGTGGTTTCTATGCATGCATGGTTTCCATGCTTTTCCATCCTCCCTCCCCTATGGCTGGAAATCAATCTCAGGGTGCCCGCATCACCTGCTTCTCCCTGATTGGCCCACACACTCTCCTGGCCATGGCCCCAGCCAGCCACATTCTCCTGTTTTGTTTTGTTTTGCTATTTATGTTGTTTTTACCTTCTGACTAGAGCAGCACTGTTGCACTGGAACTGCACTACAAAGATGTTCCCTGTGCTCCCCTGCTGTGTGCTGTGATTCTGGGTTCACACCTAACCACAAGTCAGTCCTATTATGAGAATACAGTTAATATGGGATAGGGATTGACAAGTTGAGAACGTATCAGGCTTTTTATTTTTCAACTTTTATGCAACCATGAATACATATGGTATCATAGGAGACCTACAACTTCTCTTGCTCTTGTCAAAATATATTGTTCCATTTTGCTTTATATCCACTCTGATCAACAAACTCAATGAACTGGAGAACTCATCTCCAAGATGTAATTTGGTTATTGTTTATTTAGGTATAGTAAATTGGTCATTGGTACAGGCTGCTTGTTGAATTTAAAACTGCCGTTTTATTTTCACTGTGATGGTGTAAGCCAGTGATCTTCAGTATTTTTTAGGCAGAAACCATTTTGGCTTCAAGCACCACCACTGAGCTCACTTGTGGGCCCTTTCCAGGAGTGGGGGCCTATCCTCTTCTCCTCCTAGTCAAGTGGTGACCTTGTGTGCCTCTCTCAGCTGGAGGCCTTTTGGGGTCACCTCCTCATCCAAGCAAAGCCTCAATAGTTGGTCACCAGGCAGGCAAATTCTAACAGGGTCACTTGATTCTTAGCTTATAATGGCTCTACTACTCATTACTCTGGCCCTCTGTAAATGACAATGCATAATCTATGAGTCATATCTAAGTGATCTTGCTGAGACACTATTTCATTAGTACCCCTAAAACACTGTCCTAAATATGCAATCCTATGTGTTGAATCATAAGTGAGAAGCCTCTGTTCATGAAGACTTCCAAGTATCTAATGCTCTGGTGGTCTGAGCAGCAGTGCTGTGGATGATAGCACTTCTTCTTTCAATCACTGAGGATTTTGCAAGGGATTTCAAAAGGGAAGGGAAGGAGGCTCAGGATATTCAGGACACTGAAGTCTGGCTGGCATTATTCTTTTTCCACTGGCTGCAAGGATACAGGGGAGGGGGTTTGAACCGCTGACGCCCCCTTCCAAAGTTAGAGTGCTGTTTCTGACCTTAGTGTGGGGTGGACCCCAGTATTCCATGGCCACTCACAGAATGTCTAGGGCTGCTTAGTGCTTATTAGTGACTATTTTTATTTACTGTGCATTTATGTCTGATTTTAATTGTCTTCTAGAGGAGTTCTTGCTCTTGGACCATTATAACATCACATGTCTATATGAAATACATTATATAATTAAACAATAAATGTGACAGGGAAAAGAGGCTTTAAAATGTTTAATATTTTGGTATGCATTTTGTGCCTAATAAGGAGACCCAAATATACTCATAGTAAGCTTTACATTCATCAAAGCAAGCCCAGAAGGGGTTTCAACTACTAGAGCAGGGACTACACTCCTGTGCATGCACAAGATGCTTCTAGATAAACTCCTTTCTCTAGTATCCACGGTTCACTCATGTTTTAAAGAAAATCCAGATGACATTGTTGACACATCACTGCATACCATGATTTTCATAGCTGAGTGGTGGCTTTTTAAAAAGAAGTCTATTTGGCAGGAAAACACAATAGCTGCTGCAGCTTGTGTAATGTAGACTGGCAAAGGCTCCTGCACTTTTAATTTAAAGTTCCTACTTGCAAGTTAGTGCTTCCTTTTAAGCATATAATGAATTACAATAAATTCATTGTAATAAATAGCCCTTTTCTAATGGACTCTTCTGTCAGTTTCTTTTCCCATATACCTCTGAAGGGACAGAGGTATATGAGTACTGATTTCTTCCCATTATTTTTTTCAGTTTTATGCAGCAAAACTACATGATTTGAGAACCAGTGTGGCACAGTGGTTAGATCACTAGACTGAGATACAAGCAAGTCAAGCTCTAGTACTCAACTTGGCTATGAAACTCACTGGGTGAGTTTAAGCCAACCATTGACTACCTCACAGGTTTGTTGAAAGAGTAAAATAAAAGGAGGAGGATTGTGTAAGCTACCTTCAGTTCTTTGCAAGAGGGACAAAGTGGGATATAAATGTAAATCTAATAATAATAATAATTCATCATAATGAAATTTCAAAAAATAAAAATGTGAAGAAAACAGTTAAGTATACAATACCCCACATACAGAATAGGAACAAAAAAGATCATTACTGAAAGTGATTAGCTGACCATAATTGTCAGTGGTTATTCAAGAGGAATTAAGAGGAGTTCATCACTAATCCACACTCAGCAAGAAACAATGTTGGCTTAATTCACAGCTTTGCTGAACAGGACTGACTTCTCAGTAAATATTATAGCAGGAACCTGGCCATAGGGAAAGGCATTGCCAGATAATACAGCATTATATTAAATCAGTGTGGGGAAACAAGTGACCTGCAATTCCCTTCAGCCCTACATAGCATCACCAAAGGTGATGGATGATGCCAGTTGCCATCTAATAACATTTGGAGGGGCACACATGGGTTATTAAGTGCTATTTGAAATCACTGTGTAATTCCTCTTCCAGCTAATTGCAGGAAATAAGTATCTCAGCAGCACCAAATGGCTCAATTGTCAAATATACTAAAGATAAAAGTAATCAAAATGAATACAACAGGTTTTTATTTGTAGCAAAATGTATAAATGTATACAGAAGAAGACTTACGTTAAAATACAGTGATGTATTTTAGTCCAAGGGATAACAATAAATATTTGGTCAGTTCAAGGAAAGGGACATGTAACTGTTTTGTAATGCCTCTGTTGAGGGGAAGGTTTAGCACTGTTGGACACAAGTGATGCCTGAATTTCTTGATTCCACTATGCACTGGATTGTCACCAAGGTCTTGGGCAACTTAAGCTTCCCAGGAACGCAGAAATGGGAATAGGACAGCACCAAAGAAAGTTCTGAGTGGTATGCGGGTTAAATGCCAATAATGTTTGCATGCTGTGCCAAACAGACTGTGACTGAGCATTAAGAGGTTTGTTTTATTTCAGGCAGCTTAGGTCTTCCTCCACAATGACTATGGAATTTTCATTTAAAGGGCCAAGACTGTTTTGGCAGCCTAAGGCAACAATGGTGTTGTGGTGGCTATGCTGTGCTGCTTTTCATGGCTGGAGTGCTCAGAGGCCAAAAACAGCAATGTGGCCTCCTCTGGATGCCAGAGAGCAAGTTCTTGGGATCTTCCTGGAGAACTGGGTCCTATGGGGTAGAAGTCTCGTGATGCTTTTTGGTAACCAGGTCCTCTCCCTGAACCATTAATTCAGGAGCCTCTTTTTCTGAAGCTGAAAGTCAGAATCTTCTAAGAGCAAGGGTTCAGGGTCCTGAAAGCAAAAACACACAACATTCTCATCCTATCAACACATAAATGTAGCTGCAAAATGCTTTCCTGTACATTTAGCATCTGATTACCAAAGCTTATTATGAGAAAATTGTGTGCATTAGGCTAGTAGTCATGACTAAACAAACCAGTTCTACTCTGCTACCTTGAGAATTAAATGCAAGGTCATGTAAACCTTTCTGCTAAAATAAACACTTGTGAATCTCTGATATATCTGCATGTCTAATCTTGTTATCTACATACCTGTTATTGTTAAACCTGAAGAATCATTATACATAAAAACAGTAAACAAAATTGGAAAAGTTTTAATTTTTGTAAATTTTTCAAAATTTTAAACTATACAAATATAATAGAGAGGCAGGGTTGTTTTTTGCTTATAGCTAAGATGTATGATTTTGTCATGAAGTGTTTTACTGCATTTTAAATAACTGAGCGCAATGTTTCATTTTGCTGGTCAATCATCTGGCAATCAATTTTGCATCTGGCAACAACTTGTGATACAAGACAGCATATAATGATCTGTTGAAATGTTAGGGCCCTCTCTGCTTGGCACTGTGTGTATCTGTCTGTGGGAAGCGACCCACTGGTGGGTCTCAGCCCCCTTTTAGCTGGGTTTCAGTGCTGCAGACTGCCTAAGCTTCTTTGCTTGACTGCTCTATGTGACACTGTACAACTGCATAGTCAGGTATATCAAAGGAAATTGATGAAAAAGCAAGGCTTTTTGTTACTGTAATTTAAAAAATACTGGGAATAAAGAGGAAAGGGAAAAAATAGGGAAGCTGTTATAAAAGAACTGCATGTAAAAGAAACAGATGGGAGGGATGAAACAAACTGGCAACTGGGGATGGGGCACATGTTAAGTGTGAAAGAAGAGGGGAGAAGAAATGATAGGGGATGAGTAAGAATACCTTGAGAGTAATCAGGGAGGATTAAAGAAATACAAAATAAGCACTTATCTCCATTTACCGTAAGAATACCTATCCCTTTTGTGTTGTTGGAATTTGGAGAGAGTATTATGAGCAGTTGCATAAAATGGCTGAATATCTCAAAGGAAGGAGGTTTTATAGCTTTCCCACATAACATTACTGAACTGTACCTAGAAAAAAAGCTTGTCCTGGTGTTGAACCTAGATCTTACATCAAATAGCTTAAATCCATTGGCTGGATACAAAGAACAAATTATGTAGTGTACCCAAGGATGCTTTGTGCTTGAGTTTATGCTGCATGACAAATTACTTTTCAAATGGACTCAGAAACTCAATTTGTAATTTGGCATGAGAATCTGCTGTATAAAGGAATATTTAGCTGTATAAAGGAATACTTGAAGACGGTTCGGATACTTCAATTGGTACAAAATAGAGCTGCCAGAGTGCTGACGGGAACTGGGCATGGTTCTCATATTACCCCAGTTCTCCATCAGCTTCACTGGCTCCCTATTGAAGTCCGGGCCCAATTCAAGGTGTTGGTTATTACCTATAAAGCCCTTAACGGCTTGGGTCCTGGCTACCTAAAGGAGTGTCTGCAACCATATCTGCCCTCCCGCCCCTTATGATCAGCAGCAGATACCCTTCTCCGGGAGCCCTCCATCAGGGAAATAAGGAGGGTAAGTACCCGGAGGAGGGCTTTCTCTGCGGTGTCGCTCCACTTATGGAGCATGCTCCCCAGAGAGGTTCGCCTGGCACTGTCATTATTTGCTTTTCGGCACGAGGCGAAGACCTTTTTATTTAAAAATTATTTTAATTGCTAATTTATATTTGTCTATTGTTTATTTATGTTATTTATTGTATTTTATCTTTACCTCGAGATGGGCCAGTTTTTAATGTTAATATTAGTTTTAAATAAGGTATTGCTTGTTGTTTTATTTATTGTTGTTGTGAGCCGCCCTGAAGCTTGGTTGCAAGGGGGCGGCATACACATTTGTAAAATAAATAAATAATATTAGTCAAAATTCACAAGGAATGTTGAAGTTCCAGGGAACATTTAAATAAACTTTTTGGATCCTGGCTGAAGCTTCCTACCCAAATCTCAGTGAATTTGATGGATGCCTGTGTCCCTCATCTTTCTGACAGCCCAACACATTTGAAAACTACCAACAGTATGCAAGCTAGTATGATGTAGTAGTTAGCATATCAAACTAGGATGGAGGAGATGCCAAATCCTTCATTCAGCCACAGTGCTCAACTGATGTGGTACAGCCTCCATATGCTTCGCATGCAGACTGTCCTAAGTTATTTATTTTATACCCTGCCTCAAGGTGTCTTATAAAACAACTTAAATAGCTTCAACCACAAGTATCTCCAGGTAAAGGTTCTGCAGAGCCTCTAACCATGTAGACAATACTGAGCTGAATGAGCCAATGGCCAGTTTTAGTATAAGACAGTATTCTATTTTCCTAACCTCACTTTTGTGACAATAAAATGGGCCAGGGAGGAGAAACATATGCACCATCTTTAACTCATTGGAGAAAATACAGAACACAAATTCAAATCCTTTAATATATTCATTTCATTTTTTCTAATATATGTTACCTCTAGGAGTTCAAGAATTGTGTGCTTCTCTTCTGAATTGTTTCTAATTTGCCTGTCATCCATCTTGAACTCTTTTAGAACTAAACTCAGCTTTTCAAAGAAAAGAATGTAAGAAGAGCCATGTTGAATCTGTCCAAAGACTTGCCTAGTTCAGCATTTTGAGTGAAACATTCTGGTTGTTTCTCAGATCTTGGAATGCCACTTGTAATGCCACACCAGCTTTTTGTTTTGTTTTTGCTTGGCTATTTCGGGAAGGTGGTGTGGGCAGTTTTCTTGGAGATCCCATGGCATTTATACTTTGAGGGCCTACAGCATAGCCCTTCGAATATTTAGCATGTACATGAAATCTAAAAATCTGTACTGCACAGTTGGGCCTCATCAAGGAAAATATTCTACTAGGCTCTGTAGTAGTTTTGAATATTGGATGCTGTATTCTTCATTCTGACTATAAACAAGCCTAGATTTTTGAATGCTTAGTCACCAAATTACTTCTGATCACAGGTACTTCATAATCACCTCATGACAGTGCCTAGTCACAACATGTGTGTGTGTGTGTGTGTTCTTATTAAATACCAGATGTAAAGAGCAACACAACAAGCCTGACTGACACATACTTAGGACATAGTATCTGACATCTATAAATTATCATGAAGCTTAGAAGTGCCCTCAAAAAGGTCTGTAAAATTCCTAAAGTACTAATGCTGCAATCTTATTGGACTCACACTTGGCCAAAAAGCTCACTTGGTGACTTTGGGTCAACCACAGACTCTCATCCTAACCTACCTCACAGGGTTGTTCTGATTATGTAAGTTGCTTTAGATCCTTGGCAGAAAAAAGGGAGAATATATATTAAACAAACAAACATGCATTAAAATATAAAGAAATGTGATTGCTTTGGGTCTATAACAAACAGATTTCATGAAAACCAAGACAGTAAAGAAAAAATGAGGGGGTTTACAAAAGGATTCATACTGCTCATTAGTAACTAATGAAAATATCTGGCAATGAAATCAGGATGAAAAACTTAACAAATAAACCCCCCCAAAACCGGGGGGGGGGGGGCGTTCTGCTTTATAAAATGTAATGCATCTATGATGTTTGAAGCCCTGTTTGGGCTTTCGGGAAGAAACTACTATGCGTGGCAAATATAAGTTCCCTGCGACGCACAGTGCAAAGGAGGCCAGAAACATTTTAAGACCTCCGTGTTATGAGAATGAAGGTGAGGTGGAGAAGAAACAAGCTATTTTGATAATGTGAGGGGACTGACTGATGGGCTCTTTAACTATTGACCTCGAGATGGAGGCACCTATTTTAATTCTCTTTTCACAGCCAAGCCGCTCTCTCCAAGCTCCCATAGCTCGACAAAGCGAAGCACCTGTTGATCAGAAAGCGACGAGGGCTCGCAGGTGACACTCGCCTTCCGCAAACAGAGACGTCGCTGCCCTGAGGCATGCTGAGGACCTTGAGAGGCTCCTCAGCGGAGAGACCGGTGCAGCTCTGCGGCGCGCCTCCACGACCAGAGCGGAGCTGCTGCGCGTACGCGCCTGCCGGTGCAGCGCACGAGGGCGGCTGGAGGGGGCGGAGGAGAGGGCGAGAGGAAGAAACAAGCGCCTGAGCCTCCCGCACAGGCCCGCCTGCCCGGATTCTCCGGTCCCAGCATGCAGCGCGGCCTAGTTTGAATGGCGCTGCCTCCGCTGAGTGGGCCGTCACGCTGCACCTCCACCGCCGCCCTATCCGGCGGCTTCCGTTTGAGGCCTGGCCAGCACCAGGAGTACCAGCGGCGCTGGACCATGAGCAGCAGCAGGTGAGAGACCGCCGCCCCCCTGGGACTTTCTTAACTGGCGGCGGCCAATCGCTCGCTCTTCCTTTCGGTTCGTGGACAGTCCTGGGCAGGCTCTGGAGAGCGCGGTAATCAGCTGTGGCCACAGAGAAAGTGTCCCCGCCAGTCCCACTGTTTGCCCTATCTTGGATTTCTTTTGCGGGGGGTGGAAGTGCCTGGGTGGGGAGGCCCCTCAGTTGCTACTCCTGTTGCGCGGAATGTTCATGGGCGGGGATGAAGTTGGCTAGTTTCTACCTGCCTGTGAACCACCCATTATCTAGTGCTTACACCTGTGTCGCGAGAGGAGAGAGATGCACCCCACCCCCAACTGGGCATTATCTTTAAAATATACCTTAAAATGGAGGCACGCCTTATTTATTTCACAACTTTCGCCATGATTTTGACTTCCCAGCTCAGTAGAAGGACACGGGAGCTTATGCTTTCATGCTAATTGCTCTTGTCCATCTACAAAAGCAAGTGAACTTTTGAGTGTAAAATATTTAAGGTTGTAATCCTATACATACAAAGCAGAGAATAAGTCCTATTTGAACTGGATGGGATTTACTTCTGCATAAATATGCTTCTGACTGCATTAATAAGCCTTCTTTTATCATGCAAGAGTAATATGCTTCCCAAAGCCTGTGTGTGTGTTTTTAATAAAGGAAATATGAAAGTCAGTGTGTCAAATAAGATAGACGTGGGTGCCTTATTTTGAAGAGTTTTCTACTTCCAGTGGAAGGACACTTTGGATTTTAAATATTTTTGTAGCAAGATGGGTTGAGGCAGAGAAAAGAGAGGGTAACTGGAAGCTATTTAAAAAAAAACACTATACAATTTAGTTTTAAAAAGAAGTCTTAAAAAATAAGGTTAGTATGATATAACAAGTGCACAAGGTAAAGAATAGCTACCATTAGTGTTGCAGCATGCCATTCAGTACTATTTGTGAGTGGTGCTTGTGGTTTCATCTAAGATTTTTGGGAGTGAGCAGATGTAGCACAAAAGGGAAGGGCATACCAGGCTGGTAATGAAAAGTTCGAAATGCAAGTGAACCATGGGAAAAATGGAAGTCAGGCAAGCAGAACATATTATGCTTGAGAACCTAATATCTTTAAGACCCACATGAACCTGCTAGTCAGTTTTAGTTGTCATAACTGGCTCATACTCTGTGTTCTCTTTTTAAGGAAAGTGGTAACATGAAATAGGGCCTTCTCTGTGGCAGAATGCCAATCGTAGAATTTCTACTATGGCTTTTAGGTGGACAGCCAAGATACTTCTATTTCATCAGAAGTATGAATTGGGTTTATAATTGTGTGATAACTTAGTTGGCATGTGCTTTTGCTGACTTGTTTTTATATTTTGCTTTATTGTTAACCACATGTTGGGTCCTGATGGGAGCTAAAATCCAGTCTGTTGTTTTCCTTAGTAATAAATTAATTGTCCTGAGTTTTTTGGTAGTATCCAGTATTGTGTTCAGTGCATTCTGCTGTTTTATCCCATTTCAGAAAAAGAAATTTCTGCTCATTTCACATTACTGTTGGAACCACTGCATCTCCATCATCTGGCTAGTCATAACTCCTGTTGGTCCCCAAGCACAATACAATACTGCCCTTTATTTGCAAGGCTGATTGAATAAAAAGTACATAAAGGTACAGTCCTGTGCCTGTTTTAAAAAGCCACGCTGGCTGGGATATGCTGGAAGTTATAAGATTTTTTCTGTCTGAGCAAGCATAGGATTGTGCCTTGTCTTCCACCACAGCTTCTTAGAAGGTGGGAAAGCAGATAAATAGCCCAGGGCACTCTTTAAAACCACTTTCTATTATTATTATTATTATATTTTATTTATATCCTACCTTTTTTTCTTTCCAGGGAACTCAAGGCACTTAAATAATTCTCCTCCTCTTCTAATTCTTATACTCACAGCAAGAATCCCATGAGGTAGGTTGGGCTGAGATCCTGTAACTGGCCCAAAGTTACCCAATAAGCTCCATAGCTGAGTAAGGACTAAAATCCAGATCTCCTGAGTCCCAACCCATTACTCTTAACCACTATACCACTCTGGCTCTCAATGTGAGTAGAGGAGAACTTGAACCTGTTTCATGTCACCTAACTCCAGCTATGTTCACTGGGCCTTTCCAATTCTCTGTAACAACAGCTAAAACTGTTAAGATTAGCTTTAGTCTACATTATTTTTATCACAATTGCAGTACCAGAACCATAGTAGATTAACCATTATATGTATGATCTGGATACTTCCTGTTCTTTTTTTCTTTTTAAAGTTTACAGGCAGTTCACTCATCATTGTTGACAGATAGTTGCTCTTGGGGGCTGCTTACAGTTTACTCAGTAAACTGATAGTTGCTCTTGGGGGCTGCTTACAGTTTACTTTACAGTTTACTATAGTCTTGTTTGACTATATTGCTTCTGATAAGAGGTGAAAGAATTGCTTTTAAGCACTTTATAAATATTTATGAAAGTGTATATATGGAACCATTGGAATCTTTATGTATTGGACTCTTTATATACCTGCCCAGTTAGTAGAGTCATAGAAGCCCTTTTGGTAGAGCCACATGTTTCTGATGTTTGCTTTGTGATTACTTGGAGCAAAGCTTTTAGTGTGTTAGTAGCAGTGGCTTTTTTCTTGCCTTGGATATAATGTATGTCCCAATGGCACTGGTCTCTCTGGCTCATATAAAAAAACTTCTCAGAGGTATGATTTTATCAAGTTATATTCTTAACTAGGGGAACAAATGATACTGCCAAATGGGGCTTTGAAGAAATCACATCAGAGTTTGAAGCTCTAGGAAGGAAAGTCAAGAACTTTGAGGCCCAGATAGTTTTCTCTTCAGTCTTTCCATTTCTTGGAAGAGGAACAGACAGGAAGAAAAATACCCCTAGTGAATGCCAGCCTACGAAGGTGGTGCTGTCATGCAAAGTTTGGATTCTGGGGCCATGGGCTACGCTTCCTGGAAAATGCACTGTTGGCAAGGGATGGACTGCAGCTTACAAGGACTGGAAAGAATGTGTTTGGCCACAGTATGAAGTTAATCAGGAGGGCTTTAAACTGAAACTGAATCCTGCAGGGTAGAAAGAAGCACACGTGGGCATAGCAAGAGACAAAGGCTAACAGAGAGCGCAGATCTAATAGAGCCCAGTAATAGTCTTCCAAAAAATGTAGGAAGAAGAATAGAGTATAAAGCACGTGGTCTTTGATATTTATATACTCATGTCCAGAGCATGGAAAACAAACACCATGAACTTGAACTCTTAATACAAGAGGGCAAATATGATCTGATAGGTATAATCAAAACTTGGTGGAATGACTCTCATGACTGGAATTCAACAATTGAAGGCCATAACCTGTCCAAGAAGAACAGAATGAACAGAAAAGGAGACAGAGTCACACAGTATGTTAAAGATACACAGAAATACCTCCTGCACGGAAATACAGGAGAATGAGCTTAGTAGTCTCATTGGGAGCATCTTGATTAATATAAATAGAACAAGGAATAAAAGAAATACGATGGTTAGAGTCTGTTGCCAGCCACCCAGTCAAGGAGAAGATGAGGATGAAACTTTTGAAAAGCAAAATGGCCAGTGTTTCAAGGAGGCATGATGTCATTATTGGGAACTTCAATTTCCCTGATATCTGTTGGGACATAAATTCTGCCAAACACAGCCCCCCCCCCCTCCAAGAGATCCTAACATGTGTTGCCAATAACTTCCTTCAACAAAAAGTGAAGGAAGGAACTAGCAGAGTAGCTATCCATGACTTGATACTAATCAGGGAAGACTTAGTGGACAAAGTTGCAGCTATAGGAACTCTGGGGGAAAGTGACCACACCGTACCTGAATTCTTGGTTCTATAGGAAGTGAAAGCCAAATGTAGCCAAACATGTGCCCTGGATTTCAAGAAAGCCAATTTTAATAAACTCAGAACAATGGTAAGTAAAATCCCATTGCAGAAGACTCTAATGAGAAAAAGAGTCCAAAACAGATGGGAATGTTTAAAAAGGAAAATTCTAAAGGCATAATTACAAACAATTCCAACAAGGAAGAAGGGTAGAAGACAAAAGAGGAAGCCCATGTGACTTCACAAAGGCTTAAAGATGATCTGAAAACAAAAAGGACATGCATTGGAAGTGGAAGGAAGGCCAGGCTACAAAGGAAGATTATGGACAGGTAGCATGGAATTGTAGGGATGGCTTCATGAAGGCTACAGTTAGGAATGAACTGAGGTTAGTGAGGGATGCTAAAAGCAACAAAAAAAAGCCTTCATATATTTCCATAGTAAAAGAAAGAGGAAAGAAGAAAGAAGAGGGGGTTCAACTACTCCATGTGAATGGCAAAATGATAACAGATGACAAAGGGAGAAGTGCTTAATTCCTACTTTAGCTCAGTCTTCTCTGAAAAGAAGATGTATTACCTACCTGATGAAATACAAGCTGAAGGAGCAGGATGACAGTTCAAGATGGTCAAGGATCATTTAATTGGGTTGAACGAACTCAAATCTCCCAGGCCCAATGAACTCCATCCTAGAATCAGAAGTAGCTGGTAGAAGAATTCTCAGAACCACTGTCTATTATCTTTGAGAAATGGATGCCAGATGAAGTGCCAGATGACTGGAGAAGAGCTAATGTCCCCATCTTCAAGAAAGTGTCCTAGTGGCCTTAAGCAATATGTTTACAAAGCCATCCTGGAAAAAAAGTATTTCACTACAGTTAGGCTTTTCAGTGTAGGTGATAAATTGGGATTTTTCTTCTAAATCTGATGCCACTTGCATGTGACTTCACAAGTAATTGGTTTCAGAATTCCATTCCAGAGAACTAATTTGAGTTGAGATGTTACAAGGCTGATTGGTACTGCAATAGATTACCCATGTAATGACTGATCAGCTGATCTAAGTAGCTTGGCTAGACAGCTTTTAATTTGCTAATTAAGATGACTAGGATTTCTGTTGTGGACATGACACATGCTGGGAGATTAGAAGTTTTGAGTCTACCTTTGGTTGCAATCCTTTACACGCTTACCTGTGAGCAAGGCTCATTGAGCTCAGTAGAATTTACTTCTTTGTAGATATGAATAAGTTTGCACTGTTAAAAAAAAAACTACTCCATGTGTACAGTGACAAAATCTTCAAAATAGAGACCAGGTTCCCATTCTACTGTCAATGTTAATAGAATTATTAGGAGGCAATATTTTGGAATTATGATACATTTAACATACATTTTGAATAGCTGGACCTCAGTCTCATCCTGAGAATCACTATTGATGATAAAACTTGTCCTTTTATGCATTTACAGTGGTATAGCAAAATACTTTTCTGTCTTAAAAATGATGGAGTAAATAGCAAGATATATGAAACTGTTATAATCAGACTTAAGCATTCTTAGTTATTTGATTCTTTTAGCATAAAAATAATGTAAATGGTTTGTGATGTGATAATCTTATAAGCCAAAGCTCCTAACTGTATAATTTTGCTTATATTAGAATATGCACTATAACTATCACACTTGGTATATACTTATTGGAAAAAGAAAAGCATATTGCATGGTAGATCCTTAGGGTGCTAGTTGATTGGGATCAGATTATCATGTTTGACTTACATTTAGTAAGCAAACTGAAGAAGTACATCATTTTTAATTTTAGTGCTATATAAATCTGTCAAATGTGCTCTAATAGCCAATAGCACTTGAATTGAGATATGTATAAATGAAAAATTGTCATTATAGTGCACTTGAGGCTCAAATGTTAGTTCAAGGCTTTAATTAGAATTCATTTTCTGCATTTGCTGTACAATATTTTAAGACTAGACAATTTAGTGGAATACATTGGATTGAATTCCAGAGATGTGAAAAAGTAAATCTGCTTGTGCAACTGATTTTCCCCTTTTCTGTGTCCTTGTATTGGGTCAGAGAGTCTTCCTGATTAGCATGGGCTATTACAGGGGCTGCAGTGAGAGAGGTGAATTTTTCCAAATCAGCTGCAGCCCAAAATTAGCACAATAACAATAAGCTTCCAGACCACAATGGGCTTTCAGTCCATGAGCTATGTGGGTTGTTAATCCAAGAGGTTTCTGGGCCAGCCATACACCACCCAATGTCTAGTGTAGTATAGTACAGGGAAAACAAACTTGTTGAAAGTGCCAGTCTTGCCATATGCAACTCCTTACATTCATCAGGAATGCTAAAGGCTTGTAACAGCAATTTCCTACAGGGCTTCACACATTTGCAGTCCTCAGCTCTGCCAGGGTGCAGGCAACAGAGGCATTTGTATTTGTGTGCACACAAACCCCTTTTCTGCCTGAGATAACCATAGAACATTGTGATGAGGAGTTAAGGGTGAACTGTTTCTCAGTGTCCAGCACAGGCTTTAAGTGTAGCCTCAAATACTTGTTAGGTTTAACTGCTATGAGAAACCTGTAGGGCCTCAGTGAAGGTATGAGATCACAACTAGGAGATTATGTGAATTTGTAGTCTCATCTTTTGAGATAAGGATATTTATAAACCCTTTTGCTGAAGTGAATTTGGGTTAGCTGGTCTTCCTCCCTCCCTCCTCTCCCTTGTCTCCCAGGAAGAGGACATAGCTTGTCATATAATCATAGAATAGTAGAGTTGGAAGGGACCATGAAGGCCATCAGGGCCGACCCCCTCCTGTTTCAGGACACCAATTTACAGCACCCCACTTAGATGACTGTGTACACAGTATACTGACTGTGTATACTTTAGAACAGCTTCTAAAACAGGGAAAGAACTCTGTAAAATCCCTCGCAAGGGATGTAGCTTTTTGGCTTGCCACATGGAACTAGGAACGCACAAGGTGTTCAAATAACAAGCATTCCAGAAGTAACATTTGCCACCTCAGGAAATGCTGTGACAAAAAGGGATTTCTGCTAGCTTTTCTTTTGCATCCATATTCCAACATTGTATTCAGTTTTGTTTCTTCGTAAGTATTCAAAGCTGAAAATGAGGGTCCTTGACCTCAGGGCTAAAACACTCCCCCCCACCTCAAATTTGCTTTAAACCTCTGACTTGTCTGTAAGTGTTCCTGTTTTACTGCCCTACTGTTTGACACAGGACCTTTAATATTTCTGTTAAAAAATTCTGTTGAAAATACATGTGGTCAACACTGTGTTAACAAGAAGAAAGCTTACAGTAGCATAAGAGTGTCTTTTTCAGGTCCAAGATCATGCTGAAATAGGAGGAATTCATATTTCTGTAGAGAGTACTTAAGAAATTAATGTCATTATATTGTCATTGGTTAATTATACTACCATGGACTAGCAGTAAATGTGAATATTTAGCCAGGAGTTTTTAACAGTTCTTTGCCATGGCCTCTGTGCATCACACATATGGGTGCTGCACCTGCACAGTGCCTATGGCCGCAAAGATGGCCATATGACTGCACAGATGGCCACTCAAAGAACATCAATTACAGGTAAGCAACCTGCTTTTATGATACAGAGATCCAGGATAAATGGTATATGAGATTAAAGGTTTGGGTTTGCTATGGGAATGTGAACTCACTGATCCTTTTCATGCATAATCTATGAAAATTGTCTTTTTCCTCAAGATAAAACCTGATAGAATTTGAATAGTAAGCAGGAAAGTGTTTTGATAACATATTTGGAATACTTTAGATACTTGAGAACCCTTATGGATTTCATAATCTTGAGGAATAGGGAAGGTTGGCCATTAATCAGCCGAGTGGCTTCTGGAAAATGTAATCATGATTATTGATAGTGTTATAAAACAACACAGGTTAAACATTGAAGTGAAAGAAGAAAATAAGTACATGCTTTCTCCCATCTGCAGTCAAACTCAGTTCAGTTACATTATTATGCTTGGAATGTCACTTCATACTTTTTATACTTTCCTATAGAATTGGTGACGGTACAGACACTTCAGTTATAATGTGGCTATTGTTAGTAATGACTGCCTACTTGAGAGTAAGGTTCATTGTATTCATAGGATTAGGATGCATGAACCAGTTGTAACATATTTCCTATTTAAAGTTATATAGAATTGGCATTCTTTTTCATCTTTTACATTTTTTTCTCTTTTCTGCATTCTTTCTTTTAAGAAAACAATTTTTTGTTTTAAAAAAAAATGATGTAGTCTGTGTTAGCCATTAATAATTTGTTCCATTAATTTGAGTGGGATTTGGATCTGGTCAACACATGCAGCAGAATGAGGTTGTGGAATAGACTGTATACTACAAATCACAACTGGGGGAAGGATTTACATTTTTTAAAGTTCTCCAACATTTAAAAAATGTCAGTAGAAAGTTGGTATAGCAGTAAGCTGGGTAGGGTTAGAAACCCTATGAAATGCCAGATTTAGGATTTAGTTTACTTGTAATGAATACTTTATATGTGGGGATGGTAGAGGACAGGAAGGTCTGGAGGAATGTTGACCATGGGGTCACGATGGGTCAGACACGACTTCGCGACTAGCAACAACAAACATTCAGTCTGGAAAGGTGCCATTTTTATATTGTACTGTACACCATTCTAGTTCATAATTTATGTCACCTTAGAAAATTGACCTTGAACCATCAATCACTGATCAGCTAAAATGTATAGGTGATTATTGATTAGGAAATTGAAAGAGTTCATTCAAATGTTTCCAATATTCTAATATGTGTATTCATGTATTGTGTTTATTTTATAAAGATGTGGGTATAATGTTTTAAATAAAATAGTAATTTGCAAGTTTTTCAGGGCTACAGCAAAGAGTGTGGCCCCTTGATTTACCTGTCTGCTTGGAGGGCACCAGCCCCATCTCTACATCCACATGAGGCCATAACTTTTCAACATAGCTATGTGCATACATGTCAAAGTGCATTTTCTAAAGTAGCGGGGTCAGTTTCCTTAGTAAAATCCCTGTAATTAATTGTGCAATTCTTACACTGGACTTAATATGTTCACAGGTTAAATTTGATCATACCACATTCAGTCTTTGATGATATGGTGGGATTTCAAAGGCAAACAGCAGTGCCCTTGCTTCCTTCCCTCCGTGCCATACCTGTGGGCCTGATCAGGGAGAGTATTGTTCGGTTCATCCCATGAATGTTGGATAGAAGGATAGAATAAGATTTTTAAACAGATGTGATTCTAAACAAAATGGGAACTTCAGATTGAAGTTATTGGGCTCCACTTCAGACCTTATTGGACTGAATCACAGTCAGAGAAACATTTTTAACAGGTATAATATTCTCAGGGTATAGAATTATAAATTAAACTGACAGAGTGTTACAGACATTTGCATGTAGTGTATCTTTCAGATTGTATCTTGTATGCTAATAAATGTTTTTTGATAAATAACTTCATTAAAATTATTTATGGTTGGCTAATATTAAGAATACAAATTAAGCTTTTCCTTGTCTTGAAAAAACAGGGATTTCGGTGATTATGGCATCTGAAGCTCAAAATGTTAGAAAACGGAACCTATTGTATGTTGAGGGTCGTACTCTTGATCTCCCTAGAAAAAGGAGCTCTTGTTCCATTAATGAGAACATGAAGGAGGTAAGCTTTTTGAATTGGGTTTAGATGTTTATCTTGCATAGGAACATCAATGTTTTTGGTTCAGAAAAAAAATGCATATTTAACCTACTATTTAATCAGCTTATGTTGTGATTGATCTGCTGTTTAGAGATGTAAAGGGTCTACTGTTCCCAGTATTACAATGAGCATGAACTTTAGGTACTATTGCCACCTTTTCATTTATCTTCAGCTGCTATGAAATAACTTGATATTAAAAAAAAAGTGAGCATAATTGCAATTTTTTTTAAAAGGCAAGAAGTCTTCTAAGATTGAGTAGAAAGGCATGCTTTATGGTTTAGAGACCATCATTTCTTTCAGCCCTTCTGACATTATTGTGTGAAACAGCAGCTAGCAATGTTAGAGTTAAATACGTCCTACCATTAGCTTACACAGGACATTTTATTGTTTACATCTTAGCTATACTCCTTTTATATCAAACTCTTTGCAAACATTTATAAAAAGTGATTTACTCCATGCCCAACTAATCAAAGCTGGAGTATTCAGAGATGGCTGGAAAGCACCCTTGTACTTTCTGACTTAGCCCCATAGTTGCCTTTTAATGAAAGTAGGTTTACTCTGATCCAGCAAAAACAGTTGCTACCGGAAGGGAGAAGGGATATGACTTTCACCAATTTCCTCTTTCTAGCAGCACCACTCCATGTTAAACAGGAGTTTCCCTAAGTAGGCAGAGCAAAATATTGGAGGGTTCATGAAAATCAGCAAAACTCATTTATCCCTCTTCCACCATTAGCTCTATCCCAATAGTAGAGTTCTGCTCATAGAAGATTAGGATTCATACCTCCAAAACTGAAGCAAATTGATCGAGGACAGTGGAGGAATTAGCCAAATTTCCTAAGAGTTGCTATTAGTTTATATTTCTATTCTTAATGTTGCAAGATCATCTTAAAGATTCTGAGAAAATGATATACGTACTGTAAAATAGTTTCTTCTGTCAATATAAAATTAAGGGGGAATGGCTAGTAACCTTTGTAATTCATGTTTCATAAAGACTGCTGTCATTCTTGTGATCCAACAGCTGAAGTTTCTGAATTGAGACAATAGGATTATAATAAATACATTATTATACATTGGCCATCTAGATAGGCAAAGGTACAAAGATGAGGCTTAGTGGCTAAGTGGTAGAGCTAGTTACTGGCATCTCCAGATAGAATTGGGAAAGAATTCATGAAACCCTGGAGAGCTGTTGCCAGTCATTGTTAACAGTATTAAGCTAGTTGAAGCCATGGCCTGACTCAGTATGAGGCAGCTTCCCATTGCCCTAGAAGGCTCAACTCTGGTGATATGTCATTTTCTGGCTGTTGCTGTGATCCGGTGGTAGAACACATTCTTTGCATGCAGAAGGTCCCAGGTTCAATTGCTGACATTTCAAGGTGTGGCAGGAAAAACTCTAAAGGCTCAGTGGAGCAATGATCTGGGCTTAGTTTAAAGCAGCTTCCATAGTCCAGTATACAGAAAAAGGCTGTTGAATTATGTTTGGGCATTTTGCTGGATACTACTCCTTCCTGTTAATAGGATATTTGGAATTTGTTGTATTCCAGAAGGGAAGTTTAAAACATCATTCAGTGTTTATATTGTGTACCATTTGCCAAACCTTTAATCTACTTACTACCTATTCCAGCATGGGAGAAGCAATGTTCTCACTAATCTGAATCTACCTAGTAAATTATACAATATGAGATGCTTCATTTCTCATATTGAAAGTGAAACAAACATGTTTCATATCTGTAGTTTAAATGTGAAAAGCACAAAGGAGTACCTAAATAAATGAAATACACAGGACCCTGAACCCAGAGAGAGATACTCCTGGACCCTTGGGTAATAGTTAAGTTAGCAGTGACTCAGTTTTTATATGAAGGCTCCAAATGGTAAATTAGGATATCACATGTTATCAGATTGAAGTGTGGAGCTATCTAATATTATAATATACAGTAACTAATGTGAACTGATCAATCACATGTCTCTGTCACTCTCTAAGCAATTGACATACAGTTATCCAAGACACAAGAGATGTCTGTGTTGGGAGAATCGTTTATTTTTCCCCTTTCATTAGTTAAGAATTACATTAGAGTACAGGTTTAAGTACAAAGTTTTCTCATATCTCTGATGTCATAATACCACCTCTTGCCATGGATGTCACAATATCTTGGCCTTCAGCTAGATGGTCAAAGCTACCCTTGGTGGTTGAGCCTCCAGAGCAAAAATAAAATGATTTTTGCCAGGTACCAGGTGCATGCAGCAATTGAAACAAGGTGAAAATACATTTTTAAGACTCAGTTCATTTAAGGAGTTTCAAGTCGAGGTTTTGTTTTCCATTTTCAGTAACGTTTATGCTTTTTATTTGTAGGGCAAGAAATCTGCAAAACATTTGGCTTCTTGCATAAGCAGGTAAGAGCTACTTTTGTTCATCTGGAGGCACCCTGAGCACTTTTGGTCTCGTTTCTTAGAACTAAGTTTTGAAAGCATCATTGAAGTGCTAAGCAAAAGAGCTGATGCAGTGTTCTCCACCCCACCCCCAGCTGCCTATCTTCATTGGAAATAATGATGTATTAAAGGTAGTTTGCTCAGTGTTTCAATGTTTTCTGGTAAACTTTGGACCTACCATGCTGAATACAGCCCACTGGACCCTTGTGACCTGTCAGATGTTGAAGGTGGGGTGGCAGAGAGAGGGAGAGCACATGCTTTAAGTATATGTATACCTCATTGGCCACTTTATGTGACAAGTGAGCTACATCCAGTTTAATAAGTCACAAGTTGTGTATACCTATGTTTATGCAATATGCCTTGCAGATGTTCATTCAGTGAGAGTGGTTGTGATATCAGAATACTGTAGTCATGATTATTATGCATGTTTCCTTTGCTCCCTCAAATCTGTATGCACCAGGAGAGCTTGGAGACATAGATTTAAAGATGTCCAATAGCCCAGAGAATAGTGCTTCAAATGGGTCTAAACAAACAGGTTGATTGTGTTTCTCATGTTATCTAAGGGCAGACCTGTGTTATGTGGGAACAATATTCAGTACATAAAAGTATTTGAAAGTAAATTCCAGATGATGTTCCAGAAGAGAAAGTCATACTGCAAAAAAGTACAACGTTGTGTGTGCACACTATACATGCTATATGGTAAGATGGTAACGTAACTGTCTTGTTACTGCAGAACAACAGTTGGACAAACTGTGGCCTGCCCTCATCCTGTATTCAAAGTAGTATCTTGCAGAAGAAAAGTTCACTATTATTCTCCAAAGCCTTGTTTCAGAAAGAAACAGTTCCCTAAAGTCAAGGGCCGTGACATGGCAAATAAGGAAAATGAACTAGCATGTGCAGGTAATCTGCCAGCAAAACTGCCTGCTGATGGTCGTACATTCTTACTGAACTCCAGCGATTCTTCTTGCTCTCAAACAGAGAGTCCTTCATCAAAATTCAGTGGTTTTTTTTCAGAGGTAAGTTAATTTTTAATACTTTGTTCAAAAACAGCTTATTAAATAATGAGAAAGCTGACTCCCCATAACTTCAAACACAATAGAATATTTATTCCTTATATGGCAAGAAATAAGGACATGAAAACTAGCCCTGAAACCAACTTTAGCTACTGGTGATTAAACATTCAATTTCAGTTGTATGAAAAAGAATTGAAAATACTCTGTATATTTCATATGCTTTCTATTGTATTGGCTTCTTACGAACTTTTCTAGAAAGGCCTATCACCACACTAATTTCATTCTTCAATTTATTTGTATACCTTTTTTCTATGAGTATGCTCAGAACAGTTTAAAACATATTAAATTAACATCAATAGTAATATAACATAATGCAAATAATTACAAATGTCACCGCATAACGTTATTGGTATGTCTTAAGGAACAATAGAATAAAATAATAAAACATCTTATTCAAGAACTTAAAACCAAACATAAAAATAATGTACATGCAAGCCCAAATAGATCTCCAAGGTTCACTTTATAGAAACATTTGTTACCAGCCATAATACTTAGATTTTGTAATGATATTTCTGTTTCCAAGTAACTATAAAGAGATATACATTGAGACCTGACAGAAAAAGTACAGAATGACAGTTGTTAACTTTTAATGGCTTGATCTTTCCCATTTCACTAGGTTTCTGAAGATCATGATACAATGGCACAAGTTCTCTTCAGTAGAAATCTCCGACTGAATGTAGCTTTAACCTTCTGGAGAAGAAGAAGTATAAGTGAGCTCGTAGCCTATTTAGTGAGGTAAATATGAAAAGGGTTATTGGTGCAACCTAGTCTACCATGGCCACAACATTTATCTGTGAATTTTTTCCTCTCCCTGCAGAGGGGTTGGGTAGATGTGGGAGGCATGTACAGACCTCCATTCATGTTCATGATCACAGAGAGTAGAATTCCATAGCATGTAATAATCTCCCACATAGCTGTTTGTGTGGTGGTTTGAACAGTGCCCTAAAGTTTCTTTGATGTTTGTATGACTCTTTTAAAGCATTTCCTAGTCTACATAAATAGTAATAATTAGTCCTGAAATACTGAACTTAGACTTCTCAAGTGTAGGAAATTACATGAAGCTGCGTCTAATGGTGTATTTTTCATTGCTTTATAGGATACAAGATCTAGGTGTAGCAGTGGACTGCCTTCCTGTGCTAACCAGCAGGTAGGAAAAAAATCTAAGGAAGTGTGTGGATTCAAAAGGTCTATGTTTCTGTATATTGACACTACCTTGTTTCAGCTTACAGGAAGAAAAAACATATATTTCTGTTGGCTGCTGTGTAGACCTTCTCCCATTAGTAAAATCAATGCTCAAAAGCAAGTTTGAAGAGTAAGTTCTGAAATGCTGTTCTTTTGTGAATATTGAGATAATGATAAGGTTTATCTTAACATGCAAAAAATAGTCATGTGGGATGTTCACAACCCATTTCAAATAGTTTAGCCAAGCAATCTAAATAGGTTCATGGTACAATCCTTTTTTATCCAACCTCAATACATGTATATCTCAATGAAAGATGTATATGGAAGCTTATGTGCATCCAGTGCAGGGTGTGAGGCATGGCCACACTCGTGCCCTGTATTGCTCCTTAGAAGATTACTGCAAAGGGAGAGGAGGAGAATGGCTACAACATATAAGACATTGGTACTGGCCTTCACCGTTCCACATGCAGGTTGAGCCTCATCCAAGGTTGATTCTGAACCTTGGAGATAGAGTCAGCATGGTTCTTTCCATAGCAGCTGCAAAGAAGCATGGGGCAGAGGCTCCACATTCAGCAAACCAACTCCATGTTTGGAGGATCTCAGAACTGGGACTCCACATAATCCTATGCTTTCTCCCCTGACAGTGTCAGGAGCTTATAGGATTGCACTTCATTTGTTTAATCAAGTTCATATAAAAATACAAAGAAAACTAAAAATTTGGGGTTGCTAAGCCCAAGTAGAAGAAATTTTTATTTCCATCACAAATGTGATAATAGATCCTGTGTCTGAAGCAAAAGCCTTCCACTATTCCTAGTGGAGAACATTTCTCTGACACCATTTCCCTTGAATTTGGTACAAGGTATGCCAGTTTTCTCCTGTTCCTTAGAAGCAACATTTTGCCAGTCAATTGTCTGAGCAGATTTCTTCTTGGGATTGAATTTTTTTCTTCAGTATCTTTGGTAACACACACATAATTGTTTCAGATACGTGGTGGTTGGTTTAAATTGGCTGCAGGCTGTGATTAAGAGATGGTGGTCAGAGCTTTCTGCACATACAGAAAAGATAGAGGATGGGTAAGTTACATATTTTTTAGTTTCCAGTAATGTGGGCTTTTGACTGTTAAGATGTAAAGCCTGAAATGCTTTTTGTATGTTTTCTCATCACTGAAATGCAAGATGCCCCTCTGATTCCAGGTAAGAACTAGATTTTCTGGGCAAACTGCTCAAAGGAGCTCTAAAATCAAATTGAACAGTATAACTTCTAGAAAGGCCATTCTGTCTTGGAACATTTTCAGTACCTTTTTAAATATTGTAATCAACCTAAAAACATTAATTATTGGGCAGATTACAAATGTAGTAAATAAACACTGTTAGAAAAATAATTTATTGTCTTCCTTATATTAAATATGAGGACACTTTTCTCCTTTGTGGGTTTGCCATTACTCAGATATGATTTTTCCCCTAAACCTTAAAATATTTTGAGTTGTTATCTATACACTTTTTCAGTAGCATAATACTTTGTCTTTGTAATAGGCTAAATCGATCATGGAAAGATATTTACATTGCTAGTTACTTGGTAAAGATCTACTTATCTTCCTACATATGCAAAATAACATGTTTTCTCTCGAGAAGATAAGAAATTTGTGCTCTTAGATGTAGGAAAGCTAGAATTGAAGCCTACAGGTTTAAGCCAGAAAAATGTGACATTTCCTGGACCAAGTAGTGCTCCAAAATGACAATAAAGTTGAGACATACTCTGGTTCTGACCCATTCATCATTTATGTATGTTGTGGCTTCCTCAAACTAGAGTTTGTTTTTAACTTTTTCGTAGAAGCAAAAACAAAACAAAATCTAAATTAGCTAACAGCTTTTTAAAAAAACACTTTCCTATCCCTATGTTTAAAAATCTTGCCGAGATAGCTAACACTGTATACTTCTGACTTCTATATAATTTTGTACTCATGCCTTTGTTTCATAGTAATATTCAGATTTTAAAGGAACAATTATGTGGATTGTGGAAACAAGAAAATCATCTTACATTGGTTCCAGGATATACGGGTAATATAGCAAAGGTAACATGTTTACAGTGATGTTCATTAGGTAAAATAATCAAACTTATAAATCTAATTTTGTGGTGTGTAATTTATTTAACCTGATTTATAGTGAATTGCTTTATTCCTTGGTGGTGTATTTCTTAGAAATCTGAATTCACTCTCCATACATCAGCTAGTTATTCTGCCTACAGATGTTCCATTAGCCTAACTAATCCATCAACTTTTCCACTGATCCCTTTTTTCACTATGAAGATGAATAAACACAATTGGGTTTAATAAGTCTGACTTATTGCTCTGTTGTGTATCTGCTCTTTAGATTCCTCTTCATATCCATTTCTCATCTCTTGGTTCTATTGCCTGATCATCAGCCTGACCCTTGCGTTCCTTACTGTGCCTTCTTTAGTGTAAAAACAAAAACCCAGTAACTGGACAGATGAAAATTTGAAATAGAGGGGTGGGTGTAGTATAAATTGACTGTTCAACTTAGGTGGTAGATAAGAAAGCATAATCCTAATATTTAACATTTATAGAGCAACTTAGTATTCAGAGAACTTCACATCTTATTGCAAATCTTGGAATAACCCTGTAAGAGAGATTAACAGCATTATCCCTGTATCGTAGACAGGAAGCTGAGAGACTGTGTGTGTGGTAAAGTGAATGAGTGCCTTACCTAAGCAATACAGGGAGTTCATGACAGAAGTGATATTCAAACCAGGGACAACCTGACCCTACGTCAGCATCTTAAAACCTATGCTACCCCTGCTCTTATGAGAGGCATGCATGGTTTTGGAGGGGAGAATCTTTCCTTTGTCCAGACAAGGCTGGATCTTCTCCTGTTTCTCTCATTCCCTTCTTGTTTCTTCCTGAAATAGTTATGGGGAATAGGGTTAGGAATGCAAGAACAAAAGATATTGTCACCTGTCCCTCAGTAGCACTGACTTGGTGCTGTTCTGGAAAGGCCAATGAACTGTGCAGAAAAGGGCGAAATTGCTGAGCATGCATTCTTAGCACAGTATTTGTTGCTGGAAGAACACATAAGAGCAAACCACCCAGATGTCCAGTATTTCAATATTAAGCAATAGCTCTGATGTTAAACATTGCAAATGCTTCAGTGTAATTATTTGGTAGGTACTGAAAATGGGGTGGGGACTGTCTTAACCATTTGGATTGCTAGGAAGAAATATTTATGAGAAATTTATGTAGGAAGGAATTGACTAAATCAATCTAGAAATGTCCATGTGGATGAACAATTTTGAAAAACGGTCCTCTTGCCTGGAAGCAAATGCTACTGGAAAATGCCCTTTGATGGCCGCAGAATGATTGCATCAATTCAATAAATAAATAAGCAAGCAACCAAGCAGTAGCATCCCCCAGGATTTGAAGTCCTGCTGTGTACTGCTCTATGAATTAATATCTTGTTCCTTTCTTACTGTTTTAGGATGTTGATGCTTATTTATTACAGCTGCAATGATCTTCCTGGAGGACAATGTGTGTGCACACATGCTATTATGCATTAGCTAAGAAAACCTTTCAAGTAAAGCTGAACTGTAATTCCAAAAGGACTTCTCTTCCAAGAACTGTCTTTAACAGAAGAGGACTATTCAGTGCAACCACTAAAATCCATCTGCTTCACATTGAAGTGGAAAAAATCTAATAGGAGCAACTTTTACTTCAGTGAGGTGAAAGAGCACTATGAAAACTGTATGTATGCCTTTGCTGCATTTGGGGATTTATTCGGTTTCCAGGTGTACTTGTGAAAGTCTTTCTACTACAGAATTGTATAAAGCAGCAAAACCTAATTGTGAAAACAGAACTGTAGAACTAGTTACTAGGAACCACAAGACCAATCGCCATGAATATTTTTTAAAACTTTACTATCCATATGAACTGTAATAATGTGTATATTTCAAGATATGTTAATTTTGGAGTTTTGCTGTACTGAAATTCTGAACTGTGTGTCTGCTACATTAATCAAGATATTAAAGACTATTTTTGTTGCACTACTGAGAAATTGTATATAGCAAGAGGCCTTAACTATTCTAGTATTGCAAATAGCCAATATATTATCATATAGCCAATATATTAAGATACCATATAGGGGGGTGGAAACTCTTTATTTAAAAAATCAGGGTGTTACACTAATTGTGTACGACTCATTTTGAAACATTTTGCACACTTAAATATGTTTAAGTGGAGGTTTCCACCAACTGACTACTTAAATAACTGTATGACTTAATTGTAAGAGTATTAAAATTTAGGCATGGAGGAAAGTTGACGGAATAGCAGCAGAGTAGTGAATCTGTACACCTAGCATTTTTAATACTTAAATTTTCTAATATGTTATGTATTAAGTTATATGCATTTGAGTAAATATACTAAATGTTACTGCTGTTTTAATTAAGTTCAGATGAGTACTTGGATATTTCACCCTGTTCAGAACAACTTCTACTGTACTTCAAATATTTATAACTTCTGCTCCTTAGAAGTGTTTACAGGCAGGGTAGGCCAGGCCAGGGCTTTTCAGAATTAACAATGCATCTGCTACCTCCTCTAACAAATGTTGCTGCAGCTCTTGCAATGTAGTTGCCATATGGCCATATTCCTAACTTAACATTTAAACTTCACTGGATCATGAAAGCAATATATCCAGTGCAAAAGTTTACAGCTGTACTTTGTTTTATTAATTTGTGACATTTTAGTTGAACCTGCTGTGACTTATCAGCTATACTAAAAATAAAACAGAGCTTGATGGGTTTGTGGGATGGCACCTGTGTTTTGTGTAAGTAGTAAATATGTTTGTCCAAATAAAATTCTATGAAGTGCCAGCTGTGCACAAAAAACTGAAATGATTTTTTTTTTTTTTGCAGCATATCAACAAGCTTGATAATTAAGTGTAATTTTGATACTTAAATATGGCTTTGGGTTATAGTTCTGGAGCTCATACAGGATTTTTTAAATGTGTGTTTCCCTTTTAAAAATGTTCTTATTACAACCCTATTCAAAATCAAGAAAGTATCTCTAAACAGTCTTATTTTGAAAGCATTTTCCCAAATTTCTCTAACTCAAGAAAGTCAACCAAAAGTAAGACCTAGTTTTTGTTTTCATTTACAAAATACTGTAGCTGTGAGAAGATTATAGAGTTATTTTATTTCTACATTGCCTAATAGCTGAAGCTCTCTGGGTGGTGAACAACAGTTAATAAAATACAATCTAAAATAAAGCATTAAATCTAAGCTTAACATGTTAAGTTAAACATGTTAACAACTAAAACCAGTCCATACCATTATTCCTGCTATAAAGTAGCTGGCAATATCTGTCACTCCCATGGGCTACTTGGAGTTGTTAAATACCTTGGCAAATAGAGGAGTCTTAACCCGGCCCTAAAAAGATAGAAAAGCTGGTGCCAGGCAGGCCTCATTGGGAAGATCATTCCATAATTTGGGGGCTAGCACAGGGAAGGCCTTCATCCTTTTCACTACCAGCTGAGCCTCCCATGGCGGTGACATTCAGTGGAACGCCTCAGACAATGAACATAGTGTCTAGATTTATTGTGGTTCTCACCTGCCTAGGCCTTTATAAGTTAAAACCAGCACCTTGAATTAGGCTTGAAAGCATATAGGCGATTAATATAAGGACACCAGAAATAGGGACTAGATATTTAGACCATCTGGTCCTAGTTATTAATCTAGTTGCAGCTTCCAAACTGTCTCCAAGGGCAGCTCCATGTAGAGTGCATTGTCATAATTACCTTAGAGATTACTAGAGCACAGATTACTGAAGCCAGGCTATTCCTACCCACATAGAGACATAAACTGGGCCACCACTAGTTTTTTATTATCTGTTCCCAAACCAGTGTTGCTTCATCACTTTCATCTCTAGGAATATACAGTAGTACCTTGGCTCATGAACTTAATCTGTTCCAGGACTCTGGTCGTGACCCAAATTGGTCATGAGCCAAGTTAAGTTAAATTTCCCCATAAGGTTCAGTGTAAGTAAGGTTAATCCGTTCTGTAAACATTTTTTAAATCAGAAAAATGTGAAGCAAAGTGATAGCTACCACACTGAGAGCCAGTGTGGTGGTGTGGTTAAGAGCATGGAACTGGGACTCAGACGATCTGGGTTCAAGTCCCCGCTCAGCCATGGAGCCAACTGGGTGACTTTGGGCCAGTCACAGACTCTCAGCCCAGCCTACCTCACAGGGTTTTTGTTGTGGGGGTAAGATGGAGGAGGAGAATGATGTAAGCTGCCTTGAGCGCTTTGTAGGAAAAAGGCAGGATATAAATCAATAAATAAATAAATAAATAAAATAAAATAAAATAAAATAAAATAACAAAGATCGTGGCCATCTCCCCCCGAGCACAAGCAAGGCCATCTTCCTGCCCCACCCAGCACAACCAAGATCGCACCTGTCATCCCGGCACAGTGGGGAGAGGGCCGTGATCGTGCTGGTTGGGGAGGGGAGGAATGGTTGAGATTACGCCCATCTTTCCAGCAGGAGTGCACCTCTGATCATGCATGCCTTCCCTGCACGAAAGCAACTATGATTGTGGCCATCTCTCCACTCGGGGCGGGGGGGCTGCAATCTTGGTCGCCAGCCAGTGCGGAGTTCGCGACCCACGTCAAAATTTTAATGAAATTTTTGTTCATGACCCGATTTATTGGTGAACCAAGGCATTCGTGAGCCAAGGTACCACTGTACCCTAGAGCCAAATGAACTTTACTGCAGAGAAGCCATTCAGGAGCGATCAGTGACAACCACTTGTGAAGAGTCAGTATTAGTCTAAATCTCAACAGGCAGTGATCTGACTGGCAAACGGTCAAGGTGCCACACCTTCAGACCACTGTCCCCACACCCAGTCCCAGGGTCAGCATCCAGTCCATGAAATCTTGATCCACTCCCAGGTAAGCTGCTTTTGGCATGGATGCTAACATTCTGCAGAACCAACAGAGGCCACTTCTGTCAGCTTAGATAGGCAGTGTGAGAAGCAGGGTAGTGGTTCACCAACAGAGTCCCTAATCTGTCCCATTGCTCTACACCAATTGATGCAGATTTCTCCTGGGACTTGATGCTGTTTAATTTTGTCAAATGATCACACTCTTCAGCAGAAAAAAAGCTCTCACAATGGCTTTAAAACAAGGTATAGTATCTGACAGTTGGTAGTGCTCTGGAATAAGCAAACACTTTGTAAAAAAAAATCCTGTGTTAATCAGTTATACTGCAGCAATCTGACTAAGCTAAGTTCAACCTGCCAGGAACACAACAGACAATAGCAAAAGATGAATGCATGCACGATATCTGTTACACATTTTCTGACCCATTCTAGTGATGAGCAGAAGACTGCAAGGAAAATAAATGCCTGCACAAACAAGAGCTAGATTATATACTGCTTTTAAGTACTTAGAGAAGTGGTTGCCAGGTAATACTTTGCAAGTTACACAGTGCAAGATTAAGTCTAATTTGGTTTTTGTCAGTTACACGTGGTGCCTCTAATTCTTATTCATGTCTTACAGCTAAACCCAATTTAACTTCAGTGTAAGGCATGTAGTAAATGCCATCCATTTCAATGGAATGCAAAACGCTGTCTGCCTGGCCTAGTTTGTCTGAGAGGGATCCAGGAAAGCTTACCAGTAGGGCAAGATAGAAGTCGCTACCACCTGTTAGTTTAGTACTTGATATCTGGTACTTGAATATCACATCATGACAAGGCAAAACTCACTGGAGAAGACAATCATGCTGTACTGAATGCTATGGAAAGTCAAAGCCAGAAAGGAAGAAAAGGCCAAGTAAGGGATGGATTGACTCCATAAAGGAAGCCACAGCCTTGAATTTAGAACAGCTAAGCAGGGATGTCATGGATAGGACATTTTGGAGGGCATTCATTCATAGGGTTGCGGTAAGTCAGAGACTATTTGATGGCACATGGCAACAGAACCAGAATACATACATTAAAAATGAATATAAATTTCCTTTTTAGTTAAAGGTCAATCAATGTCTATTCAGCTATCTCTGAATTAATCTATCCTGTTCACGACAAACTTTGGCAATCAATTCTATAGATTGTGTGACAAAGTTATTTATGCATGCATGCAATGTAGAAGAGATCCTGTTTTTCTAAATTAAGTTGCATTAGCAACTTTCTATATCTGTGCATAGGATTTAAAAAATATTTTCCCCTTGAAAACTATATGAGGTAGTTGAAATGATAATGCCACTTTATAGTGACACTGCAACCTGTTTAAAGATAGAATCCCACAGCACTGATATGGTTGTACAATTAGGTCACATTAGTTGGAATGCCTAATCAAGAAAACAGAATAGGGTATTATAAATATGTTCACAGCTGCTTAAACTAAAACCACAATGGCTTTGAAGTTACTGTTAAATGCAGTTTATAATTAATGTGGTTTATAAAGAAAAAACAAATCCTTTGGCAGAATTTAAGATTGTAGTCATTGTATAAATGGACCAAGCTGATACTAAAAAGTGTTGACTTTTTGTGTAATGTAATTGTTTATGCATAATGCTAAGATATACCTTGAAGTTGCCTTTCTTACCTTTTGTTCTGCGTTTACACACAAGTATGCCTCCATCTTCCTACAAAATGGTGGCATGTATACCATCAATCCTCATGGTTAGGAACCAATCCCAGTGCACAGTGCTCCTGCATGTGCTACCTACCTCTCCCCTGTTGGACTACACACTCCCCTGGGTGTGTTCTCAGTCAGCCATTGCTCTCTGCCCCTGCTCCATAGAGCAACCATCTACTCATTAGGCAGTTGTTTCCTGTCTTCTCTCTCAGCACATGCTCTCCATTGCCTGGCTGGATCTCCCTCCTTGCCAGCTTGCCACTTGGCCATTTGCCTATCTACCCACCTCCTGGTTAAGTCACCCACCTCATGTGCTGCCTGGCAGACCCACCTTTTGCAAGGTTGCGCTGTCCCCTCTTGCATGCTGGAGGACAGCATGATCTCATGCAATAGAACCTCACAAAAGGCAGGGACATGGCAGAACAGCCAAACCAGGCAGCTAAGACGGGTATCTCGGTGATCTGGCGAAGTGGCATGTGAGGCGGGCAATTCACCCAGGAGGTGAGTAGGTAGGGGATGGAATGGCAGTGAGGTGGGTGATCAGCCAAGGGGATGTGTTGCAGCACACAGCCCCCAACTAGGTAATTCACTGCTGCCACTCAGTTGCTTCTCACCCTGCTCTTGCACAAGAGGGGCTTTGCTCAGATGCTCATGGAGGGTACAGCTCCTTTGCAGCACTACCCAGCTGATACCTGTCTTTTGGCTGAGCTTGGATTAAACAACCACCTCTTGCTCAAATAGCATCATTTGGAGCAGGAGGGAGGAAGCCTGACAATCTCCTTGTCCTGTCTGCCATGCTTTAGGCCAGTGGTCCCCAGCATTTTTGGGCTACCTTCCTTTTTCCTCTTGGGCAACAACCCTAGTGCCCCCATGCTTCTTTCTTTGAATTAGGTCTCTTGCTCTACTGCAAATTTAAAACAATCACCACCACCACCAAGGGGACAGTACTGTCGACTTCGGAAATCACCACTTTAGGGAATGAGCCATTTGTGCAGCAGACTACATGATAGTTACAGCAAGCTGAACTTAGCTTGTGAGTGCAACTGCTAGTGAGGAGCCTCACTCCTCCCTGCAATACTGCCTGGAGGACTAAGGAAGAAAATGGCAGGTGAAAGGACAGTTAGCACGTGTGTCTGTCTTTCAGACATGGTGGAAACTGCAGGATTGCTGCTTTTGACATGTGAACATGGCCACTGTGTTCCAGGGACCTTAATCCTAAATAGATGTAGACAGGATTGGAGCCAGGTAGTTGTTGCAAACATGTAGCCACTCGTAATACTACATCCTAAGGATTTGCATGTTATTAATTTGGATATTAAAAGTTCTGCATATCAAGTATTTCTGGATCAGCTTGATAGACCACTTTGGGTTGACATTTGTGTGAGCACACACCCAAACGGTAAGTATTGTGCTGTGTATTCCAAATCTGTTGTAGTGCTTTTTCCAAAGTCTGGAGACATAATAGTTGATTTTAGAATCCACAGTGAGTTTTTAATGGTTAATCCAGGTTCTAGCAAACCCATTTTTGCTAATCTCAAATATTTTGTTCATTTTATGTATTTCAAACTTCCTTTTCTCTAGCTTTTTTGCAAACTGCAAGCACTCTTATAAAAATAATAGGTGAGAAAAGCATGCAAATGTAACTCCAATTGAACCACTGGGCAAGATAAGGTTTAATCTCATTTTGCTTTGAAGAATAGTCTTTGCAGTGAAGTATGGGTAAATTTGCTCCCTTGAGCATAATATATGAGTTCATTACAGATCTAATTTACCTTAAAGGGAGTAAGAATTAATAGAATACAATGACTTCTACTAAGTAGTATGCTGTAAACTGACTAAAAAGACCAAAATAAAATCATTAGCAGCAGGAGAGGTATCCCAGTTACAATACAAAGAAGGACCCTAGAACAGCATTTACAAAATGTGAGTATTACCATACTAGACACATTACTGAAACTTACAGAAGGAAGAGTATATTTAACAATGGTGCTTACTGTCACTCCATTTTGAGGAAAGGGAGTCTTGTTGCCTTACTCCACCATCTTCCATATCATCCTCTGTGTGGGTCTCCTGCAAATTTAGTTGCTGACATTTTAAAATGTCATTGTAAAACAATATTCCTAGGTGGTACTAAATTGGCATATGCAAGAAGTAGTGTTTGCTTTTCCCCAAGAAAATTATAAAATGCCAATTAGCACTTCATTCAGTTTTTATGTGGAAATTACATCACCAGCCAAAGCCTTAAGAAACATTTACAGATACCTCTCAAACTTTACTTTTTTCATCTGAAAGAAGCATGTTCATTTCTAAGGACAACTTTAATAGCTTGCTTTAAAGGGAAAGCATGACATTGGATAAAGGATTCCTTCACACAATGGGACATATCTAATGCAGTCTGCCCACCAATGAAATAGGCAGGCACAAGCAAAAAGGCTTCCCCTTTGGCTCACTTTGTATTTTTAAAAAAATCTTGTTTCAGGAAAAATGCAGTTCATCTATAAACTTACAGGATAACTTTAGGCAAGCAATTTGTCTCTTTATTTCAGACCTACCTCCAATATGTTATTAGTAATAATGATAATAACAATGCATTAATGTATAGTGGCTATTGGCAAGATTACTCAGCCATGATGTATGAATTTCTTCAAGCCCTTAGGGAAAAACACTGTATAAAAAACTAAATATTAAGCTCCCTTTCTGTTGCATATATTTGGGGACTTATTCCAATGTTCAAACCACCAAGCCCACATTCCCCCAACTTAACAGAGTTATTTCTTTAAAATTGGCACCCCTACTTTGCAAAGTGAAGCTTTAAGGGTCTCATTATCCCAAGATGGGTCCATCAGGGATGCCATACTACATAATGCTTGAGACCTGTACTGTATTTATATGTGCAATAATATTTATAGCCATTATGTATAGTCATTTCATGTATATCTCACATGTAGAACTTACTAGTATCACAGATATGCATGGATTCAGTTTTGAACTTAACTAATTATATGTAGCAGAGTAATTGTAATTTTAGGTGTGCACAGTTAGCTCAGCTCCTAAAAAGATGAGTTAACAGAAATGGCACACGGAAGGTCAGTGTAATCTTCACAAGGTGGAAAGCTGTGTTACTGAGTACATACAGTGCACACTTAAAATACCAGGGTTACACAGACACAAGTACTGGCCATGCTAAATGAAGATGCAATATCCAAAACCGGCTTCCCCCAGTCATGTGCCCCCCAGATCTGATGGCCAACAATTTCCAGCAGAGGCTAGCTGGTAGATGCTGGGTAATATCGAACACATCTGAAAGGCACCAGGGTGGGGAAGACTATTCTAAATCTTATCAGTGTGAGGAATTTATCCTGCTGGACTGACTACTTCTACCCTAGAACATCCAGTCACTATCTTTTATGCTCTAAGACATAATGAACTGTTTAATGACCCTCTGCTCAGACAACTACTGTTGGATTAAAATTATACTAACTGAAGCCAATCATTAGCATAGGCAGCCACAATGTGCTGTTGTACTTACCAGGTAGAGGTAAATCTGAAATAATAGGGTAAAAGTTATACTACTACTACAACAGTATATTTCTAATCCACCAGTTGCTGAAGCCCTCTGGGCAGTTCATGACATTAGTCACCCATCCAGATTTCAACCAGGCCCAGCCCTGCTTACCTTCCAAGATCAGCCAGGCACTTCAGGCTATACACAAAGAGTTATTTTCATAATAGCAGTTTTACTAATAAGGTTGCCCCATCTCACAACCTCAATGTACGTATGTTGGGGCCAGCTCTACCCTTAGGCAGAGTGAGGTGGCTGCCTAGAGTGGTGGATGCTGAGGAAGAGGGACCATCAGAGATGTTGAAAAATAGAGCAATGCATGCCATGTGGCCTTCCATGCACTCTCTAGGCTAACCTGCTGCCTTTGCATGCGATGGAAGATGCTGTCTCATCAGCAGTGTTGAAATAAGATTCAACTGCCCATCTGGTGTCTACATGAGCAAGAGGGTATCATCTTGTCCTTCACAGGCAGCAAAATGTCTTGGTGCACATGGAGTTTTTATGCAAATAGGCATTCTTATTCACTGTGGTGGACAGTGTAGAATTCTCTGCAACTGAAATGCAGCCTTCTTTCCTGAGAAGAATGGACAGAAGTCTTTGTGGGGAGAATTCCACAGAACAGAGCCCAGAAGCTCCAATGGCACGCTTAAATGGCAAAAAGCTACAATTTATGCTGGTAGTTGGCTTTATTTAAGTAGACCAGAACAATTCCTTATTCTGAATTGCACAAACTGATAGGAGCTTGATTTATAAGAGCAGTGCTGTTAAAAGAACGTACATGTCTGGGTTTTATTAGGACTTTCATTCTAGAAATGTATGGGCAGAGAGATTAAAAGGAAAGCCAAAATGGAATAGACTTCTTAATTCTTGAGCCAAATACAATTAATTCTAATACAACTGCTTAGAACATTATGCCAGGGAACTATAATGTGATACATACAATAAAAATGCTAAGTAGTTTCTTCTGTTGCAGGTGATAGAATAGATGCACAAAATTGCTTAAAACCTCCCATGCTATCAGGTCCCACACTGCAGCCTAAATGATATATTTTGTATTCTTGCATGTCAATTCAACAGGAACAGCAACATAGCTAGATTTATCTTAGCGACCAAACAAAATGCCTGAAATAGAATCATTAGAAGACAATATTCCTTGTAGAGCCAGAGAATCAAAACAATAATTTCACTTGCACCCCTGCTTCTAGTCCTTACATTTTCCTAAGTACCCAAAAATGCTGTTTTGGGGCTGAAGCTATTTCATAGCCCAAACAATCTTGGTGTACTTTTAATGATAACAGTCCAGTATCTGACAAAGGACACTGGATACTGGCATTGACTCTACTGTTTATTTTGAACCAAACAAGACCAATTTCTCTTACCTGTTATAATTTCATAGTCATAATTTCAAATTACTGGGTAAGAAATAAAAGTGAACAATCAGATGCAGGATTTTCATTACTGTGTCTGGAGCATGCCAAATTATATGCTAAAGCTCTGGAAATCAGAGTTTGTCACTAAAACACAGTGTGTATTTGCCTCGCAAGTTATCTGCCTAATGCTCTGGCTGATCAGTCTAATTTTTATAATGTGCAAAAACACAATATAAAACCTAAAGGCCTCTCAGGTAGAGGGTGTGCATTTCTGAAATGACTATATTCATCACAAATGTAAATAATAATTTGAGTGGCCATTGCCATTATATGTCTGATCAGATCCAAATCTCCATATCAGCGCCATTCTTAGAATGTAACTATGTACATGCTTTGCCTTCACTTCTTTGGTCTTCCTTGTAACCCTACAGATCCTTGATTAAAGCTGAATTTCCTTAAGCCTCCAGAACTATAATCATTTTTAGAACTATTTCTAGCATGGATGTGGGAGACAAGAAAGGGATTCCCTGGCCACAGCAGTAACAGTACTAGATGTTCCAACACAATCTTTTGTTCTTCTGTGAGAACACTTGAGACAGTGGAAAAAACCTATGAAAAACTGATAAAACATATGGGAGGAACAGACAGGACATTTCTCTAATTTGGCAGCTGTGCCTCTATAGTAAATTAGGCTTTAATATTCTGTAGTGCAGGACTGCAGAATCTTGCAAGGGCTGAATTCAATTTCAGAGAAATTCTTGGGAGCCACATTCCAGGGGTAGGCAAAAGGAATTAGGTAAAAATACTACTATGTTTAGCTTAAAACATTTACTGCCAGTAACTAAACTTTTAAATAAGGGAAAATGTACAAAAGCAACAAAGCCACCCAAAATAATTTGGGGGAACTTTCAAGGGCCAGAGTGGAACCCCAAGTGGGCAAGATTTGGTGCCTAGGCCTGAGATTCTGCATCCCAATAATAGCAGATGTAAGTAGATATTGTTCAAGGCCAACTTGTGTTTAAAAATACTTAAGGAGCTTGCTTTGTATGCATGACCTAGCTAATATGACAAAAAGTGTGCTACAGTGACAAAAATATTGTAACATATCAAGTACAAAATTTAAAAGCCTTAAGCACACATACTCTTGGAGTTCCACATGTGCCATGTTTACAAGGATAGTAATTACCCTGTCATTAGTATAGTCATTATGTGACTCAAACAGCCTTTACTTGCATGAGAAATAATCATGCAATTTCCCTCTATCTTTTCTCTATCCACTTTATTTAAACTACTTCTATACTGCCTCAAATCCTAATGTCTTTAAATAGTTTACATCAAAAAGTGTAATAGAATATACAAATAATGTAAAAGCAAATATAAAATAATATTTTTAGACTGCTGCACAAACAGTAGAACACAACAATGCAGTTTTGGGCAGGGAAAACTTGAGAGAACAGATGTGATTTCAGGAGGCATTTAAAGCTGACCAGTTTCTGTCTCTTGAACCACAAGTCAAATGGGGTGCTGTCACTGCTGAGAAGGCTTGTGTGCGCCATTGCCAGGCAACAAACTGTAAAGTGTGGGACAACCATTAAGATCTCCTTGGAAGATCTCAGGAATCATTTTGAAGTATAGAGGGGAAGACAGTTGGCTAGGGTGAGAGCTGGCAGAGTGTCAATCAGGATCTATTTCCTAAGGCCTTTTCCAGTCAGTCCTCAAATAGGTAATCACTAATCTCCAAAAAGCACCCCATCTCACCACCAGAGCCTATGCAAGACAGAGAGAAAAAGAGAAGACAGGTAAAAGCTAATGACTGGATTTGTATGACATGATAAGCCATCAGGGGTTGCTACTCACAGTAGGTTGTCATATCCTGAGAACCCAGACTGATTTCCTCCGGGTGGCTTGTGCATGGTGATAAACCACACCAACAACTCATGGGTTGTTGTAGGGGTGGTTCTATCCAGCAAGATTTGGCTTGACAGCTGATTTTCATAATCTCCAGAAAAATAAAAAGGGCTGGAGTGGGGGGAAAGCCACATCTAGCGTGAAACAGTTTGCACCAACAGCAAAGAGAGGAGGAATGACTTGTTTCTCCTGATGTGCAAATCAACATAGAAACATAGCAAATCAGAAGGTGCCTCCTGAGCCATCTAGTCTGACCCCCAATTTTATCGAGCTCCATTCATGACCCACCTACCATGTGCAATCATTGACACATAACCAAGCCTGAGAAAAACCCTCTTTTCTAGAAATCAGCAAGAGTGTATCCTTGAAATATAGCTGATAGTAACCAGGCAGCAGTCCAAAAAAAGCTAGTTGGCACTTGACAGATAGCAGCTCAAACAAAGGGCAATTCACACCAGCCCAACCCATCCTACTCCTCCATGTAACAGCACTTCATCCTCCCCTTCCTTTGGAGCATCTTTTTTGGCATGCAAGTGTGAAAGATCATGCCATTGTAACTTTTTACTTCTGTAATGTATTTGATATTGACTGTGAAACATGTAACTTTTTAATGATCAATGTATAAAAGATGCACTCAAGCAATCCTCAGTTGGCCCACCTGGAATAATTCCTTGGTAGTCAGATATTCTCAAGGATGAATTCTTTAAAAGAAAACCTTCCCCTGTTGTGTATTTTGGGCATGTACATACCAGAACATCAACCATTTGGTCAACACTTCTATGAAATTTCTGGGGCTACATAGGAGGAAACCCAAGGTTGAAGAGGGAGCTTACAACTCATGAGGCTGTCAGGGCTCACCATAGGCTGTTTATATGACAAGCAACCCACAGCAGAAAGGACTGTTTCATGTGAATGCACTCAATGTAATTGGAGAGAAGCACCTTCATCTGTTTCTCTCAAAGAACTTTTTTTTTTAAAGAACCTCCTCAAATAAGCAATGAATGAGAGATAGAGTAAAAGGAAAAAGAACAAAGGAAGTGTATATAGGTTTGCACAAAAATCAAACTAAAATTGTTTTTATCAGCAATCTAATTGCTGGTTTAACCTGCACTGGAAATGCAGGATATTCCTCAACTTATTAAAGTGCTTAAATTAATAAATGCTTTTTAGATCTCTGCATCATGTTGACCTCTGCTATTTGTTTTGCTTTGGCTTTATTACATTTTTTTAAAGAAACCTTAAAATTATTGAACAATATTGTGTTTTTGTATTTTATGGTTTTTCCGTATGTTTTGTGCACCTCTTAGAAAGTTTCAGCTATTGAGAAAAAACAGAGCTAAGTAACAAATATTGAAAGGATACAGTTAGGCTTGGAAGCTAATAATCAAATTAGTTCAGCAGCTGTAATAACTTGGCTGTAATGGACACATAGGTCCACATTTTTCCAATTAAAACATCTCCAATATGAAACAACTCGGGGTTGCAGGAAAGATGAATGGTACCATTGTACCATTACACACAGCAAGAACCTACCACATTCAAAACACTCGTGCTTTACAGGTAGCTCAAAACCCTGAATACTTATTTTTCATGCGACCTTTGTATTGTCTTGTTTTGTTTTTGAAGGTTGGCCACACAGCTTTCCTAAAATCCCAACTACTTTCTCCAAACACTTCCTCTGAACGCAATATTTTAAAAATGGCGGTTACAAGAAACCGGAAGTTGGGGTCCAGAGAATGAACGCAAAGGTCAGAAGCGTTCTCCTCTTTGTTTATCACGTGATCGCAGCCAGAGTGTCGCGATGAGCGTCCTGTTCCTTGGCGCATGCGCAAGTGGATACGAGCGGCTCTCTTCGTCTTCTGTTGCTTGTTTCCCCACAGCTGTTTCCCGGTGCCTCGCTGCTGCAGTAATGGCGGCCTGGCCCGGCGGCCTCTCCGGGGCGATACTTCTGTTGCTGGCATCCTCCGCCAGCTCGTTGGCTTCGGAGGTGACCAGCGGCGGCACAGAAACCCTCGGCGGTGGCGAACGGTTCAAGATCGAGGGTCGCGCGGTGGTGCCGGGAGTGAAGCCTCAAGACTGGATTGCGGGGGCCCGAGTACTTGTGGACGGAGAAGAGCATGTCGGATTCCTCAAGTGAGTACCAGTTGCGAAGCCCTGTCGCCTTCCTTCTTGCGCCGCTCTCTGAACCCCGAGTCCAGGAGAGCCTCTGGTATCGGTCGGTGGATGCCTGGTGTTCCCAGTTTTCCTTGACGTCCGGGGAGTCGCAAGTCAGCAGCAGGACTCCCAACCGCGTCTCAGTGAAGGGAGGATCTCATACTTAGCTTTGTTACTTTTTTAAAGATTTTTTTTTTTTTTGCCCCCTGGCTCAGAGAGGTCAAGGAGCTGGTAATCAATGCACCACAGTGGCTTTTGCACAGTGAATAGCATTTAACATTTGTTCGGGACAAATTAGAGAGATTCAGAACTAAAGGATAACTGCTTTAAAATCTACATCCAGACAGAGTTGCTTTTTTGACTTGAGAAAAACCAAGTGAGATTGTGCACGACAGCTTTCCACAAGCTGTTGTCCTCCAGCCGTGTTGGGCTCCAGCTCTAGCCAGCACAACCAATCCATGTTAGCTGGGCATTACAGAAGTTGTGGTTCATTATAACTGGAGAGTTTGAGGCTGGGGAGGGTTAACCTAAATATATCTTAGAGTATGTTTCTTGGTACAGTTAAAGCATATATTTCAGCAAACATTGCCCATTGTGTCTGCAAGAGAGAATCCAAACAACTTTTCTTAGTGTTTCTCTTTAATGATATTGCTCCCACCAATCAGCAATATTGAAGATCCACAGAATATAGCTGTTTCTGTAGTTCTTGTTTTTCTCCTCCAAGGTTTCTATAGATACTCCATAGAGTGGCTCAGCTATTCTTGCTTTTAGAAACTGCAGGTGTAAATTTTGTACATATTGCTCTGTGTAACCAAATGTGGATTCTGTTAAGAGCTTTCCATAGGGTATGTGTTTTGATGTGCATTCCCATTATCTTTGGCATTAGTGTGCTCAACTGATATTTTTCCTTGCTGGCAAATTTAGAAGATGCTTGAGTGTAATTATGTGCATAAGTATGTTGTGATAGAACATATTGGCTTAAGTCCTTCATGATAAAGGGTGATTGTTAAGAACATAAAAACTCTAACTTCTCTTGATGCCCTTAAAGAAACAGAGTGAGTCAGAAGGGGCCTCCTGGGCGATCTAGTCTGACCCCCAGCTTCAGCCAGCTCCACTCATGGCATGCCTACTATGTGCATGTCTAGCCTATCCTTAAACACCCTCATCATTTGGGGCTTCAGCCACCACCTGTGGAAACCCATTCCATATCCTAGGGGTCCCAACCACCAGGAGGTACTTCCTGGCATCCAGCCTAAATCTTGGTTTGATCAGCTTTGCTCATGAACGCATCCTGCCCTCCACTGCAGGGGGAAAAAGGTCATGACCTACCTCTGCATGGTACCCCCTCAGGTATCTGTATGTCACTAACAGGTTCCCTCTGAGTCCCCTCCTCTGAAGGCTGAAAAGATCCAGCTCCCTCAGTCTTTCTGTATATGGCTGACCCTGCAAGCCATTTGTGCAGCTTCCTTTTAAAGTCACCTAATTGGTGACCAACAGTGCATCTTTTGGCAGCATATGTTCTTTTTTTTTTTTTTTTTGTGCTGCATCTCTCACTATGAAGTTTCATTAAGTAACTCCATGGTTTATGAGAGGGTTTTCTTCCTCTTATAAACCACACCACCCATAATTTTATATATCTCAGTAACATTCCCCTTTGCTTACCTTTTCTAAGCTAAAAAGCCCCAAGCATTGTGATTTTTTTCTCAGGAAAGTTTGATCCCTTGATTATTTTCGGTTGCTTTTTTGTGTACCTTTCTCAGCTCCAACATTTTCTTCTGAGGTACAGGTACCTAACCATACACAGTATTCAAGTCTGGGTGTATCATATATAAATGCAAGTATGGAAAACAGAATTGGGCCCAGGGTCCATTGGCTGAATTGCATGCTGGCTTCACCTGTCAGTCATTGTCTCATTCAGGATGGCGAATGAAAGTAAAGGGCAATTCCTTCAAGTGCCTTTTTCTGTGCAGCTATGTTTGGGCATTTGGTGTGGATGCTCAAGGATGACTATCCCCAGCCCTGATATAACCAGGTTACAATATTACCTTAATAGGCATTGTAATTCTGTTCTTTGGCATGACAGATACTAATTATTATAAGGTACTGAACTAGTTTTCCCTTTTTTCTGATCCAGCAAGTTTTTTCCCTTGTGTTATGATATTAAAACTTCCATGGTATATTTGTATCTTATCTGTGGTAGAGTTAATCTATGGTAGTTTTTATTCTATCAGGACAGATGGAAGCTTTGTTGTTCATGATATTCCTTCTGGGTCATATGTAGTTGAAGTTATATCTCCAGCTTATAAATTTGAACCAGTGCGAGTGGACATCACTTCAAAAGGGAAAATGAGGTGAGTTTCTTAAATCATGTATTGAACCAAATGAATATACTATATAAGATAATGGTGGCAAGAGGACAGGGCTGGTTTTTCAGCAACTCTTATTGTTAGTTTTTCACTAGAAGAAATCTTTCTAACTGCTACATGTCCCTTACAATTGCTTTTTCAATATATAAATATGCATGAAAGTTCTATACACAGCCTGACATAATCATTTTGAGGTAAGGAATAGCTGTTAAATGAACACTTCTGATGTTGTAGTGGTTTCTATAGCCTCATGGGGAGGGGCTATAGACTCCTGTGGTGCCTGGGCCCCCCTTCCTAGGACCATAGGATTGTTCTCTCTTGACCATTCACACAGTTTCAATTTAAAAACACATGTGCCAATAGAGAAAATATAAAGGAGGGGTTTAATGGAGAAATTATATAGAAAATGCTTTTAAATTCCTTTCCTCAGAGCCAGATTTGTGAATTACATTAAAACATCAGAAGTAGTCCGATTGCCATACCCTCTTCAGATGAAATCTTCAGGACCTCCTTCTTACTTCATAAAGAGAGAATCTTGGGGATGGACAGACTTCTTAATGAATCCCATGGTATGTCTAGAAGATACACAGATCAACTAGTTTGCTGCAAATTACCTATTTAATTTTAATTTTGAAGGGCCTGCTTATGTGAGTTAAAAGTAAACATTAAATGATGTGTGTCTCAATTATATCATTTCTAGAGGGAGACAATTTATGAAGTAGACATGATTAAGCAAGGTTTGTATCTATGAATGTTATAAGATGCATCTCTGGAGAAGTGTATGGTTACATCATACAGAGATTTGTTACAGTACAGTCAACTGGGAAAAGCCAGGATATGTCTGAGGAAATGTAATCTAGGCTTTAAGTACAGTCTTACCCAGAAGTAAGTCTCATTGAGTTCAATGGAAACTGTTGCCAAGTATGTTAAGTTTGTTTGCAAAATTATGAGATGTTGCAGTTTTGATATATACAGTGTAATGTAGTGGCTAGAATGTTGTATTGGGCATCTGGGTGCTAGTCCTCACTCAGCCATGGTATTCAATTCATGACTTTGGACCAGGCACAGACTCTCAGCCTAACTTATCTCATAGAGAAGGTGAGAACTTTGGAAGCAACCTTGAGTTTCTTGCAAGAGGAAGACAAGGGGTGTAAATATAGTGCAAAAATAGTAATAATAAAAAGACTATGAAATGGAGATGCATAAACCACATGGATTTCCTCACAGAAGAAAAAAGAAACAGTATAATATAAATGCAATGTAACAGTAATATAATGGCTTCCTAGTAAAATTACAAATATGTAAATATCTATTGTAATAGGTATCCTGCCCCAACTATGCGCATTGGGAGAGAAAACAGAGTTGTCTTACCATGCTTTCCAGCCTTGATGAGATTTTTGAGTATTGGGGCTGCTGTGCTACTTCAGGCACATATAACAGCCACTATCTTTACTGGCCCCTGCCCTGCTTTTATCCCAGACGTACCACTGAGATTGAGTTTGTGGCCTACAGCATGTGTACCCTGTTGATTCTATGAGGTGTTTGGGAGACCTTTGACATTGATGCTAATGAAAGTTATAGAACCTAGTAGACATTAGGAGTATAGGAGCTGCACTATGTAAAGTCATACTATTGTTCCATTGAAGCGAGAGTTGTCAACACATACCAGCAGCAGTTTTCCAGCCCTGCTTGAAGATGCCAGAGATTGCATGTAGAAGGTCTGAAGTTCAAATGCATTCACAAGACAGATTTTGAGTAGTGTTATGTTATCTATGATAATAGTAGAATAATTACAGAACGCTGCAGGGAAGGAGGTGAGTCCCATTCCTGATCTATTTCTGTGCAGCTTGAGGATGGGTCACTGGGTGAAATCATGATGTTGCACATAGAATTGTAGAGTTGGAAGGAAGTTTGGGAGTCTAGGCTTACATTCCTATTGAAAAGGAGAGACCACCATCTCCTGAACCAGTCAATTCACTGTCAGCTGGTTATTACCATTAAAAAGTTTCCCTTCATGATATCCAACGTCTGCTTCCATGCAGTTTCTTGCTACTAGTTCTGTTCATGCCCTATGGAGCAGTGTGACAGCCCTTCACATATTTATCTCCCCTTAATCTTTAGGTAGGCTATTCAACTTTTGCAGTCATTCCCCTTAGGTCTTGCCATGCTGGTTGCAGACCTTCGGACATGCTTCTGTTTATCAATGTCCTCCTTAAAATTTGGTACCCAGAACAGAATGGGAGTGGCCTATTTCACTTTCATATGACCCATAATTTCAGTGGATACATAGCAGATACATTGACTAGTTGAAAGCTATGCTTGCAACCTAGGTTGGTGTTTGCCTTTCCCTCATTGTCATAGTTCATAACACCAGGATGCTTCCAGATCTATAGCTGTATCTTGAGCTCTCCTAGTTACCATTAGTTGTTACAGAAGGGTATATGGCTCTAGTTGTTATCAGATAATGTGCTAATCACTGGAGTTTCATGTATATACAAATTATTTATAATATGTGGATTTACTGCCAGGGACTTCATTTTTGGCTGTTCATAGAACTAGTAATATTGAAGCATTGTGAAACGAACCTTCACATTAGGTTTTTTGTTTGTTTGACACTTCCAGTGAAAATCAGAAAAATACACTAACACCATCTTTTGAATTTTTGCTGTTTAAGGTTATGATGATGATCCTTCCATTGCTGATATTTGTACTGTTGCCTAAGGTTGTCAATACCAGTGATCCTGACATGAGGCGGGTGAGTAAGCTTTGCAAGAGTTAATAGTGCAAATAACTGTATTTGAATTGATCAAAGGAAATACAACATGCACACAGAGAGCCCAGAAATTGCCTGGGAAATAGATTTTGTTTCACTGGCTGCTAAGGTAGAAATGCAACATGATTCAGAAAGTGAGCCTTCAGTAATGCCTTATAGTCTAAAACTTGCTGGAGAAAATTCATACTCTAAGAAATGTTAAACACAATAAATTATGTGTGCAGTATATTTTGTTCATTTATTTAGTGCTATAGATCCCATCAGTGATGATGTGGAAGATGCTATGGTGAAAGAACAGAAATGTGAAGGCTATGGAGAGAGTAGTATGGTGAGATCAGGAAGGTGCAGATTAGGTGGGATAGGACTGAAAGAACTTTGCTTGAAAGCTTATATGTGTTGGGTGATCTCTTTCATTTCAACAAGTCATTCAACAACCTCCTAATTCAAGAGATTCTATAATCTGCTGTGAACCTTACAGGCCCATTGGGATAGCAGCTGTGTGGGAGAATTCTCAGGTGTGCCCTCATGCCATGACTGAGAAGTGACAGAGGACTATGCTTGGGAGGCAGATCACTTTTCCAGTGGGTATTAGGAGAAACCCACGGTATAGTAATTTCTGTATCAGCTGACAGCATCCAGTCTGTTCCTGTTAGCAAAAGTAGCAACTGCTTAAAGATTCCTTGCTGATGATGCTTGAAATTAATGTTGTCTCTGTTGGGCATGAGGACTTTGCTGAGGAATGGTAGCAGAGCCACTGAGGAGGAATATTTAGTTTGCCATTGTATTGAATGATCAACATATGCCCTTCTCTGACATCATTTGCTTTCTTGGCTTGCTCTGATCCTAGGACATGCAGTTGATCATGGTGGCAGTATATGTGTGACTCACTTGTTTGCCATGAAAACATTGTAACTCCTGGGTTATTAAAAAAAGCAGGTTGCCAATATCTTCCTCTGTTGTTTGTAAATGTCTTCCCAAACTTTCTGCCACTTTATATTGTCCTCTCCTTCTCTTTCCTACTCTAATTAAAACAAGAATTCACATTCTAGTCTCATTCTGTTGTAACACATTCATGGTAACAAAGTTTAAACTATGATACTTATTAAATTATCCTAATTTATTGTCCTTTCACCATGCGTTATGCCGAATAGCGGAAGGCTAGAGCAAAATGGAGATTCAAGGTGTTTACTAAATCTTCTCTGCTTAGCAGTGTTTACTGTCTGTCTTTGGCTGCTGCTATTGTGGGTTCTTTTGGTATTGATTTCCCTTTCTTTCCATTAACCACTGTCTTCAGTAGTGCTTTACAGGCTTTAAGCTTATTTTCAAGTTACACTTTTTATATGAGTCTGTACCCTGAAATAGTTGATGCTTTGGTTTATACTTCTCTACACACTTACCAGGGAAAAGTCTCTATTGTAAGAATTCTGAGTAAGCTTTCATAAAATTGCACTATAAATATTCAACAGAAACCAAAAAGAGGAAACCTAAGGTATACTACATGGGGCTGCATCCACTTGTTCCTGTTATCTAATGTATGGATAGGCAATGTATGTACTCTTTTGGACTGTGATCACATTTGGTAGTTTGAGAAACCATCCCTGGCACCAACACAAAACAGCTGCCATGGAAGGCATGGCAAAGGACAAGCAACCTACCCCAAAGACTGAATCTTAACACGTTAAACATGCACGTCTAGCCCCTGTTCAGGAGAAATCTCAGTTGCCAGTAAGAATGTGATAACATTTTTTTTCTTGATGTGGTGGGTAGGGCACCTTGATGGGTGCTAAGAAATGTATCCAGGAGTGCGTTGGTGTCCACAGACTCCACAGGGCCTACCCCTGGTGGGAAACTGTCTTGGTGAACATCCTTTGTGGGCAGTATTGGATAGGTTGACATGGAAGTAACATTTTCTATTCAGTCTTGAAAACCTAGAAAATAAATTCTAAGAATCTACCAATTTGTGGCATACACAGTCAGGTAAGCTTTCCTGTATTAAAAAAAATACCAGACTCTTTATGGCATTTGCCAGATACTATTTAAATAAGAGGCCATTGTTAGAAGCAAGTGATTTTGCAAGAAAAAATTACTCTTGGGAAACATATATTAGCATGTTAATTCATTGTACTCTAAATGAGTTTTAAGAATGGCTTTTGAAATGTTTTACTGGAATGGGCTTTTAGCATCGAAACTAGGAGAATTGTTAACACTAAATGAGCGTTTCAATTTCTAGATGGTAAACCTTTGCCCTGTAAGGCTACTTTAGACATGGTTATTCATGCTGTTTGCTTTTTTTTTTTTTTTTTTTAGAACTTTCTTTTTATATTTCTCTATAATGTAACAATTTTGTTTTTAAGCTGTAGTCTAAGCTGTGGAGTCTGTAGTGAGGGTGTAGAGAGCAGCTGCAATTTAACTTCTGAGAGAACAGTGAAGCTACTAGATTTACCTTTATTTTTGATTTGGAAATTGAGATCTTTACACATTCTTCTTGTTTGTATATGTTTAGGAAATGGAGCAATCCATGAATATGTTGAATTCTAACCATGAACTACCTGACGTGTCTGAGTTCATGACAAGACTCTTCTCTTCAAAATCTTCTAGCAAGTCCAGTGGTGGTAGCAGTAAAACAGGGAAAAGTGGTGCAGGAAAAAGGAGGTAGTTATATCTTCCCCTGGAACCACAATTTGCACAATTCTGTAGTATGGTATAATTTGTATGTTCTGTAGAAGAACAAAAAAAAAATGCCACTGTAATCTTAATCCAATGTAAAATTGGAGATGATATATGTATTGCGTATGATGTAACTTTTTAATCCATTTAAATACCTTGTACCTTAAACACATGGGTATATTTCCGTTCCATCTGTGTAAAGTCAGTACTGATGATGAGTTAATTCCTTTGTAGAGAATGCTATTAAAGAATTTAAATTATGTGAAATATGTTGATGATTCTTTAATATCGCTGTAAAGCATTTCATTTCAAGAAAGAATGCGGTCTTTAACAATAACACATTGGCTCAGTTTGCATGGTTGCACAAATAACACCATGGTTATTTGTGTCTGTAAGCAAGCATACTGGTTCACATCCACTTCCCTGTTTCTGCATTCTTGTCTTGATGTGTGATCCTGGTACAACAGGGAATTTAACCCATGGCTTGTCATTGGGTTAAATTCTGGCTAACTCAAAGTAATCCGGAATGCTGCATTTGTACATCACAGCAGTATCATAAGAATAGAGCATTCCGGAGTTTTTCAGGAAGTGAATATAAAGCAACAAGCTTGTGAGAGACAATTCCTTCACTCTGGCCCAGCCACAGATGTCTATGAATTGTTTTATTTCATAATCGGTTATTACATGTGAACTAGGTGAATGTCCTTTACTACACTGTAAATACATAATATTTTTCTTAATAAACATAATGGAGAATTACTGACAGGAGAGTTGTCTGCATGTTCTTTGAATTTATTGAGTGGCAGACCTTAGGCTTCAGCATAATTTTAGGCTGTTAGCCAGTTTGTACCAATTTCAAAATATACTCCAAATATATTTTTTGTGAAACACTTGGATTTTTCTTGCTTACTGTTGGACTTTTTTAAAAGAAAATCCTATGACAGTGATGCAGTACTGTCAGATTCTTAGACTGATTTCTGGCTTCTTAAAAAGGCCACAAGTTCTCTTGTCTATCCTCTGCCACCAGACTATCTTAACAAATGTTTTGTTAATAATTCTTTACTATTAAAGCTTAAAATAAAAGGATTACTAGCCAGTCCTGTGGTTGAGACATACTAGAGTAAGAATAATAGCAAGAGACTAGTTAGCAACTTTTGTGTTTTCAATAGGAAAAAACATACTAATAACATTATCAGAGGAATAAACAGAATACTCAGCCATCAGAACCTGAACCCTACACCAATTAATAGCAATATTACTGATACAGAACTCATTTATTTTTTAAAATATTTATGAATTGCATTAAAAGTTCTAATCACTACTGTCAGCAGTCTTAAAGGATTTATCCATTTTGTCTTCTCCACACAGTAGCCAAGACAGTTGGCAGGTAAAGGCAAGCTCTACCATGTTTTTATATTCTAGACTAGAGATTAAGAAGGAAACATGAAGGTCAAGAATGCCAACTTTCATTGGAAGAGAGAGAATCCATTCTACTCTGCTATAGCCTATAATGTCAGTGCAACTTTTATCAATAGGCATGCCTATTCACATTCTATGTTTTGCAAACATCTATGGGCACACACAGGTAAGGAACCACAGTCACTGTAAGCCTAAGGTAAATATATACATGTTCTGCCTGGCACAAATGCTGGTGTCCTCAAACTTCAACACTTGTTCAACCACAATTGATGACTATTCCATACTTAATTTTAAAAGCAAATAGATGAAGGGAGGTTTTGCTACCTGGCCCTCATTAGGCAAACCAAGGAGAAATATTACAGCTGAATATTTTTAGATAGTAAAGTGCTATACTTTGCCCATTAACTTGCTCTGAGGGGGAGGGGAAGTAATCAGGTAGAAGATGTAAGGAGATGATTAGTGTAAAGCTGTCTTTCATCTCCACCTTCGGGTTCAAGGTATTCTAAAGTAGCAGTAGCAGAACTGTTACATATTTTACACACTTGCCATTTTTATGTGCTTGAAGAAGCAATTCAAGTTCGTAATAAGAGATGTGGAAATTCTATATATCAATCACAGCTGTTTAAGGCTTTATATCGAAAGCAGCATATTGAATTAGACTTGTAAGTCAATATTGACTCCTTTGAGAACTGTGATAATATACTTCCAGGGATTACCAATAGTTAGTGATTGCCTAATTCCATACTGAATGATTAGGTCATACTTGATTTGGACAGAATAACCTCAGTATTACCTTACCTAAGCATTTATCTGCTTAACTATATCTCACTTCTTAATGATCGCCAGGTGCTGAATGGTATATAATAAGTATGTATATTTTCAGCATATTAATCACATTTGAAGGATGTGCGACACATTGAATGAAAAACAAGTTCCTGGAGAAAAATAATCACTTTCCCCAGACTAACCTCCTAGTATGTTGCAATGGCACCTGAGAGATTCCGTTGATTCTTGTTACAGTCTGCTGTTGATTCTTGTTACATTCAATGGTATTGGAGGACCCAGAAATTAATTCTATTAGCAGCCTATTTCACAACCTAGATTACTGCCTGGAATCCCATTCAGATCTTGATACTATGCGAAGCTTGAAGAGGTGTTGATATCTTAAGCACATACAGCGGCTTGAGCCTCAAGTATCACCCCAACACCCCCTCCCAAATATTAAGTTAATCTAATGGTCTGATCATGGAAAGATTCAGTGGGATTCCATGTCTAGAGCAACTGGAACTTAAACTGATGATAATTACAGAAAAGCAATTCATTCCAAAATGGATAATGAGATTTTTTAGTACTGTTAAATTATACCCAGGACTTAATTCTGTCTGGGACATTTTTAAGGGATTTTCTGAGACCATGCAATTAGTCTTAGCTTTATGGAATTAATTGAACAACTCTATCAACTGAAGTGTTCTTAATAAGAGATGGATTGAAAAGCAAACATTCATAGCAGCAAGGAAAATGTTTCATTCCTGGCACATAACAGAAGCAGCCCTGATTTGTACAAATATTACAAAAGGATGACCAAGACTCACTGCCTTTTAGTATGAAGGGTAAGCATAATCAATGCTGGAAGTTGCATGCAAACACAGGAAGTGATTAAAGCAATAAAGGATGGTTACTAGTTAGTGACTATTTTGAATTCAGATAGATTCTACATGTCTCAATTTACTTCCCTTACTGCCAAATGATGAAGCATTCCCAGATTACCAGCATTTGATTTGCAAAAATGAAACATTGAAGCTGATTTCTATGTGCTTTAGTGGCTGTGCTGGCAAATATGGTGGGCTGAGTCTGTGTTTGTACTTTATGGGTGGGTGAAGGGAAATGGGTGTGAGAGCACCCTCGCAGCTGCTCCTGACCCTGTCATGCCTCTCTGCTTTTTGCCAACTTCCCTGCCTTGCCCGCAACACAGCCTGTGGGAGGCAGCTGTGTGGGAAATGTGCAACAGCTTTGCAATCTCTCCTACAGCAGTACATGACATGGCAAACTGGCTCTCAGCTCCTTACTGGAACTGCACAGCTTTCAAATGAAGCTTTATTAGTGCAGGTCAGTTCAGTGTTTTCAGAAATTCTGATGAATAACACTGAGCTGGTGTTGCCAAGAGTGGCATATGGCTTAGACAGGTTCTACATGATCCAGCATTTGCCCATTGTATGTTTATAAAGTAAAATATGAAAGATGGATCCACTTCAGAATTATTCATTGTTGATTGACTGATTGTGCACCAATGTGCCTGGTGTTTTATGTAGCACAAAAGGGCAGATCCCTGTTCCAAAGACCTTATATTCTGAAATCTCAGAACAAGAAGCAGAGGCAAGAATAAAATAATTGAATAAACAAGCACATATGCTTGGTTTCAGTAGGGCATGGGGATACTATCAGTAGAATTACCTGTTAACACCTTATTTGCAGCATTCATTACAAGTTAATAGGTGGTTAATGTTATGTTCTTCTGGAACTGGAATATAGCATGTCTGTTTCTGGTGAGTGAACATCACATCTATAATGCACAACATGTATTCCTATAATGCTGTGCTTTATAGGAAAAAGGAAGAATAACTGAAAAAAAACCCTCCCTGATGAGCTTTTCTTGAACTTACTCTTAGTATCAATTCACAGTAAAGCAGCTAGCTCAACTCTTACGGCAAGAGTTTCACATGGCGTCATCCAGAGACACATAGTGATTGAACAGGTTAGAAATATCCCAAATAAATATATAAAATAAATAAATGGCTCCTATTAATTTTGGCCCCACTGTGCACTTCAACTTACCAAGGCCCAACTCAGCTGACTGAATGATGTGTGGGGGTTGTCAAATATTTGCATAAGTGGTATTCTGGGGTTGTTTCCCCCAGACACTCTGTGCCCATATCTACATATGCCTCCCTACTGTGTATGCATCTGATAAAGTGGACTCAGAATACATTTATTAGTGTTCAAGAAGCTATGGGGCTCCTTGCCAAATGTCTTTTCATAATCTTATGATTTGTACAGTACTCTAGTGCCATGGCATTATTCGCCCTACAATGTTGTTGGAAGGTAAAAGGGTGAAGTGGCAGATGCGATCAAATTTACAAGAAACAAAAGAAAATAGAGCAAAGGTCTTGGAACTTGCTGCCAAGGGGGACTGACTCCTTTTAGTCCTTTTCATTCATTCATTCATTCATTCATTCATTCATTAGCACATTTCTATGCCGCCCCATCGCCGAAGCCTCGGGGCGGCTCACATACATAAAAGAAAAAATAATTCAAAATTGACAATAAATAAATCAATATTAATACATATAAAAATAATCCAAGTCGCCCTGGCCAAAAATTAAAACTAATAAAAAATATTAACAGTTAAAATAGCGTTTGAATAAAAAGGTCTTTGCCTGGCGCTGGAAAACAAATAATGACGGTGCCAGGCGGACCTCTCTGGGGAGCGCGGTTGGGCGCTAGGTTGGGCGCTACCGCAGAGAAGGCCCTCCTCAGAGTAGTCACCCTCCTAATTTCCTTCACGGAGGGTTCTCGGAGAAGGGCCTCTTCCGCCAATCTCAAGGGGTGGGAGGGCAAGTACGGATGTAAGCGCTCCTTCAGGTAAACAGGGCCCAAGCCATGTAGGGCTTTATAGGTCATAACCAACACCTTGAATTGGGCCCGGACTTCAATGGGGAGCCAGTGTAGCTGACGGAGAACTGGGGTCATATGAGCATAACGCCCAGTCCCCGTCAGCAACCTGGCAGCTCTATTTTGAACCAATTGAAGTATCCAGACCGTTTTCAAGGGCAGCCCCACGTAGAGAGCATTGCAGAAGTCAAGTCGGGAAGTCACCAAAGCATGTATCACTGTCGCTAGGCAGTCCTTCCACTCACAGGCAAAACATCTTTATTCAGACAGGCCCTCAACATACAAGCAAGTCCGCTGCTAAAGCATTATTGTTTTAATTGCCTAGTGCTGTGTATCCGATTCTTACCTTATTAAAATTTACCTTCTTACCTTCTTATTAAAGGTAATTCTTACCTTATTAAAATTTGTTTATATGCTTGGATTACTTAATATTTTGTTTTAATTTCCTTTTTAATGTTAGCTGCCTTAGGTGCCATTCTTTGGTAGAAAGTGAGGATGTAAACTCATTTGCAAGGTAACAACTGTGGTATAGTTGTTGGACTGGGGAGATTTGGGTTCATGAAGCTCCCTTGGTGACTCTGGGCCAGTCAATGGCTCTTGGCTTCACACAGTTGCTGTGAGGACAAAATGGAGGGGAGGACATTCATACTTTGAGCTTTTCAGAGGGAAAGATGGGATATAAATTTAATAAATAAGCTTAATCAGCCAAAGTGGGCTAATTCATGTGATCAGCCAGTGCTGGGAGCAATCTTTAGAGACCACTGCTGTGGTTCCTGCAGTTTTCTGTATCTCCAGCCTCTCCTGCTGCTGCTGTCATCATGCAAAGACCAACTGAGCAGCCCAAACAGCAGGAATCGCTGTCAGGGCACACCTGCCAGTGCCGTTCAGTTTGTTTTGCACTGCTTTACCATTGCTGATATCATTCTGATGAAGGGCACTTAAGAATCCTCCCCGGAAGCCCTTGCTTGGGCATTTTGTGGGAGCACTTCAGGGTAGCAGGAGATCCCAAACTATCTCACTGTAGTCATTCATTTATTTGATGTATATTATTTTCCACCTGAATTGGCACTCTGGGAACACTGGGCTTTGCACTCAGTGAAAACTGACAGCATTGGAGCAGTATTTCCCAAACAGTATTTCTTGCGGCTAGTGGGCCATAAGAAATAAAAATTCAAACATGTGAGCTTCAAATGGCAGACTGAGTTTCTGAATTATTCACTGCTCCAGCTTTGCCATGTTCAAAGTAACCTGTACTGCTGTTGACTAATCCTGCCATCTCTGCATCAAGTGTGATTGGATCATTCATTTGCTACAAATGCAAAGATGCAGCAGAATTACCCACTTCTAGAGAAGGCTTTGTGCTATGTCATTGCATGAATCGGTGCTTCGTGTTCATGTTCAGAGCAGTGACTCATGCAGAAAAAAACACTGCAGAGGTGGACAGACCATTCTGATGTGAACTATATTTGAGTGTACAAAGGAATTATGCCTTAAATTTTAATTGAGAAAATAATTATACCTCAACTTTCAAGATTTGGGAAAGACTGGATGCAGGGATGGTATGGAATTAGATACACTCTTTGCAATTATCAGCCCTCCTGTGCTAAATTTCATTTTAGTTTATGTAGCTAAAATAGCATTGTCCATGCACTAGAGAGTGGTACCAAAAGTCAAAATTTTGTTGAAGTACCAAAATAAAAAAAATAAGAAAAATGCTTAGGTGCCCAGAAAACAGCCCAGTGAGCAAAGAACAGGTTTAATGGATACAGAAAGCAGACTGACTGAGGGGGCAGCAGAAGGGGGTACTAGGAGGGGAATTGGATATAATACCTCAAACAGGAAAATTCCACTTGACAACATTTAATTGAAGGTCTCACTTGTTAGTTTGTCAAAAAGAGAGATCTCTGAGAGACAACTAATTGAATTGGATAGGTTGAGATTAAGAATTGCTCATAATCTCGTGATCAAGATAAAACTCTTTACTCTCCCTAATCCTCCTTACCAGAACATCAGAGGTTTTTTGCTTTCCATTCAGTAGGAGGCTTGTTTATCAAAATGTTATCAGGCTGGGTTAGGGAGCCATGCAACCCATAAAACAGCTGCTCTTAGAACTGCGTATTTTTAGCAATTATCTTGTCCTGGCACTTCCCTTGCAGCAGTTCCAGGCAGATATATACTTACCAGGCTAGCTGTGACATGCCTTGTCTCCTTTCTGCTTGGCACAAAGCACCCATAACCCTGTAGGAGCAGAGACAACTAGTGGCATTCCAGTTTTGTATCAACTAAATGGGCCAGAGGGTTTCACTGGTGCTTTGTCAGGACAATGGCTGCTCTGAGGCTTGTTTGACAGGGAAAGGTCTTAAAGAGACCTTTATTGCTAGCCTTGCTGCAGTAGAAGTGCCATTTGAACCGGTGTCCCTACAGAGGTGATGCATATGCACTTTTAGAGCTGCCACTATTGCAGGAATTAGAGCAGTTACATATACTCCAGTCATGTGGAAGCAACAGTGGATCTAAATGATGCCTCCAGATAAGCCTGGCCCAGCTGAAAAATTCATGTAGAGACACACTGCATAATCTTAAAGGTCAGAGATGAGGAACCTCTTTTAGCCCAAGGGCAAAATCCTGTTTTAGGGGTGCTTTCAAGTACTGTATTTCAGTGGTGGATGGGACCAATAGCAAAGAAAGCAGGGCCCAAAGAAAAAGGTAGTAAAAAGGAAAAGCAATAAAGGATGAAAATGTTATTTTAAAAATGTCTTGGATAAATAAACATTTGGACCAACATAACCTGATACCACTGAGTTTCTCCTATAGGTTCATTTGTGTCATCTGGAGAATGAAGTTTCATGAGGTAAGACCCTGTTTTCCTTTAGAACAGGAAGCAAAGTTGAAAGCATTCTTTCATTAAAATCCTACTACTTTCTCTTATAAATATACAGAAGTGGAGTATGACATTGCAGCAGCCACAACAACATCCTACATCTTCAAGTGTGATTAATCTTCTGGTTCTGCTTCCCCAACCAGTACCACTGATCTGCGGCTGAAAAGATACTGGGGGAAGGCAGTTACTTCCAGGCTGTAATTGCTGAGTCACAGCTAAGGAGGAGGACACTTAGTTTCAGATATACAGTTTGCAATTATTCACCCAGAATTCTCGGAAGGTAGTGCCACTGGGAAGGGTGAGGGGAACACCTGAGAGCAAGCTTGGGTGGGAAACAGAGTATGAAAAGGGTTTAGGACCAGTTTCCCATTTCTTGTTGCCCTCAAAATAGGGTTGTTTCTTCTTTGCATGGATTTACATATAATATATAGATAGCCTCTGCTTCTCCTGCACTGGTACCAAATCTACAATGATGTCTTAGCATTTCAATAATAGGAATATTATTAGAATGGGTATTGTAATAGTAGAGAGGAATTAGCACCCATTCTAGGACTCCATCTGTTAAAACATGTGAACATTAACTATATGCATGGATTTAAATTTGGGTAGTTGGTTGGGTTATCTGTGTTATTTGCATGTAAACTGGTCATTTGTATTTCATCTTTTGATGTCTATAATAAGCTGTGTTGAGACATTTCAAACAGTGAGTTGAAGGATTAATTCTAATCCAGTATTGGTTACTCATATTCCCCTGTACTTTGTGTTTCAAATACATTTAAGGTGCAATCCCTGGGCATGTTTAAATAGGAAAAAAGCTTACAACTCCCAGCATGCCGCAGTCAACTGGGCCTCGTGCTAGCTGTGGCAGGCTGGGCATTGTGAACCATTTTAGATTGCATACATATATTTAAAACACACATACATCCAGAAGGAGCTTAAGTGCATTTTGACAGGTCATTCATAGATGTCAGATAGCCTCCTATTGGCATGTGCAGAGTGGTTTTGCAATGTGTTAAAAACAGGAATGAAAAGGTATGAGGTCCAGTAAAGCCAAGGTACTGTCCTTCATCTTACTTTTATGGATAAATTTTATGCTCCCCATCCTTGTTTGTTCTTATTAAAAATGAAAGACAGCCAAGAACTCTGTCTTTACTGCTGCTAGAAAGGATAGTTTCATAGGCAGCCTGCAGATTACCACTCCTACTGAGTCACGACTAACAAATATTTATTTTCTGCAATGAGCCACCTATGTCATACCCTCTGGAGCTCATCTGACAGCCAATTACTACACCTGTGCCATAAATCATTAATGAGCTGGACCATAGACATGTCCCACCTTCCAGCTAAACTTTGCCCTTTCCCAGCCACTTCCCTGGTGGGGGACAATGATTAGAAGAGAATGGCCTGCAAGGGTTCAACATTTTTGTCCTACTGCCCCACCCTCCTTTAATTGCATGCATGCTGTTGGTGCCCTGTTGTGTATTTAATGATTTCCCTCAGTTTTCATCTGTACATTTCATCTGTAATTATTATATCTCAAGACAAGACTATGTATAAACTATGCAGGAATAGTCATATTTATAAAATTACGGAGAATTTTACATAGGATATTAAAGTAGTATATCCGGTGCTGAAAGAGAAAATTATTTCTCTTGCTTTTGTTGCAACTGGTATACTTGTAAATCACAACTGATTTGCTCCCTTTATTCATATGAGAACAGAGCCAGAAGCGTAAAATGCCATGTTCTCTTGTGTGCTCCTCAAGCTCCTTGCAGCAGGAGATTGTAGGTTCGGCAACTGAAATAGTTCATATCAAGCCTGGCAACTGTCAGGCTCAGCAGAAAAAGTCTGTGATAATGGTGTGCCTGTGACCACCCCTAGAGTTCTATGCATGCCTTTGCATATTCCAAAGGGAAACATCATGCTTCTCAGTTAATTTATGCCCTTCGATTATTTCATTTCATTTTTGCTCTACTTTGAGTTGGTCTACAGCAGCAGTAACATAAGGTAAAGGTGGGGGCTGGGGTGGATGGCTGGGGATCGTAATTGTAATCCTTTCAAGTAGAAATCTGTCTTAGCAAAGATAGGTCAGGCCTGGAGTCTTGCTCCCTGATGCATTCATGTTTTCCATGCTTTGAGTTGTTCACCATGGGGAAACATTTCCAGAGTTCAACCTCCTTCTGAAGTTTGGAGTGGTGCAGCCCCCTCTGCTTCCTCAGGAATCTACAAAATTCTCTTGAATGGGTAGCCCAAGCTTCAGTCCTCCTAGGAGGAAATAGGATGAAAAATGAAAAGGAAAAGTGAGTGGGAAAGATTTTTAAAAATCAAATGTTGGTTCCTTGTTGGTTGGTGTTAAAGGTAGAATAGTAATGGTTAAAGATATTAGACCAGTGAACAGTTTGTGGTTTCCACAACAGACAAGATGAATAATCTCTACTGATAGGGAATTAAACCTGCTCATGAGGTTCAGGGCAACAATTTCTAGAGCAGATCCCTGATGTCATTAGGACCAGTTCAGAAAGTCAACAACCACTACATGATTGTTCCAGTAGAATGTGAGACCACTCAGCAGGTATTGCATGAAATGTACACTTAAGTGCCTCCTCTGGGACTTCCACATGCCACCACCAGATGGATTTGAATGATCTTACTGAGTTTTTAATCAGACAAAAGAATGAGGCATCAAAGATATGCAACCCCACAAGAGTTTCTGGCATAGTGAAATGATTGCTGCTCTGGGAATTCGAGAAAAAGCTGTAGCTGTCTCTTCTATTTGATTCTTAAACCTCCTACTTAACTGCTGTTTTTCCAGCTAGAAGGAAGAGAGCAGAGACAGGGTGAAAAAAGAAGTGTGAAGTCAGAAGAAGGATTCACATACATGCAAACATAAATGCAAACTGACAAAGAGGGAGTCACACAGGAAGTTGTCTTGCAAGGAACTGGTGTTGGTTGCTTTGGGATTCACTACTGGCTGGTTATGGAAAGCTGCTCATGTACAATTGTGTGATGTTGTTTTACTCAGTGTATCTCAAGGCCAATTGAGACAGGTTGAAGAAGCCATTTGAGTTTACTTCTATGGCTGCTCCATTCACATCTAAAGCAGTGGGCATAGGGCATGTATTTCTGTACGAAAAGTTGAGAGTGAGAACAGTGAAACCCTGCACTGCTATTTATTCCTGTATTCTTGTTGCTTGAAGCATTTCCTCACAGGCTTATCCAGCTCTGTTCAGTAGGGTTTCCTCCTAGAAATGTATTTTATGAAAAGGATCTCAGTCTCCATCATCTAGTGCTAGTATAAATCTAGTATAAATGCTAGTATAAATCTTAACAAACTGTGAGGGATACAAGCGCTATTAAGGTTTCTGGAAGAGATTGGTGCTACATCCTAATCACACTTTGCTATGAACACAGTGGAGATACAGTGTGGGGCCATTTACATGATGCACCAGCAAACTGTGGGTTATTTCACCCATGGTAAGGCTGTGGGACATGCAAACTGTGTGCCGCCTCCATTCTGAATAAGCACACCCTGCTCAAGGCTTGTTGTGTTGTGTTGTGCTTGGGTTAAATTAGGATTACTTAACCCATGGCCTGCTTTAACATGACAAACACTGAGCAGGATTGCATTGGCAACTTGGAGGTCATGGGCACCACAGCTTGCTGCGGGCTAAACAACCCCTAATGCGCTGTGGCATGTCATCCAAACTCACTCTTTGTGAGACATTTCATTTTTTGTTATAAAATAGAGAAAGATGATGATATTTCTAGACATCACTCTGGGCCATGTCCAAAAAGGAAGTACCAATAAAAAAGAAGTTCATGTTGTAGAGACATACAATTACCTCCATTGTTTTAAACTGATACTAGTTCTACCTACGAAACTGCTCCTGCTAGGCATTGAAAAGGTGGTGCTTGGAAAAGGACTCATCACTTTACACAATGAATTGTCACTGTTCAGCCCTCTAAGAAGAACATAAGAAGAGCCATAAATGGTCAAACCATCAGTGTGTCTAACCTAACTAGTGTAGCATTTGGTTTTCCAGATGGCTGTGCGGTAGGCTGGCCACATGTCCTACTTTACAGAGGACAGTTTGAAAATCTATGAGAGAACAGTACTTTATCAGAAGGCATCCTGGGTTTGAAAAGCTGTCCTGTTCCAAGTCTGGTTTAAAAGAGAGAGAGAGAGAGAGAGAGATAGGAAAGGCCCTTGAAAATACCCATCGGATGTTAGCACATGGACAGGAGACTTAACCAGCACATAGATCAGCTGGTCATAGTTTTACATACTATGGTAAGACAGAAATGCCATTTAAATTACAACAATAATTTTCTAACTTTGCATTTGTATATAAACTAATACATGTAAATGTTATGCAAATATGTCTTTATTAGGTATTTCTTCTGTTTCTGGCAATGCAAAAGGAACCACTCTTTTCTAGGAAGGCCACAAAGCAGGACATTATGGTGAGGGTCCTTTCCTAAGGTGGTTCTCCAGGGACCCAACAAAGTGATGACTCACAGACACATTTTTGTTCAAGTTAGAAATGTGTGAGGAATTCTATTCATCACATTTTAAAAAGGCATCTAATTAGCCAGTTTCACCTCTGAGACCCAGACATAGACCACAGTGTAATTTGCAGATGGAACCTGCACATTTCTGAACTTACAATGCATTTCGCAAAACAAAGAACAATTGGCAACACACATACATTTGAAAAATGAGCAAACAAATATGCACACATTTCCAAAATGGAAGCAAACATGCTCTTTCAGGGGGTGCATGTCTCCAGAAATGCATGTTTACAACATGCACACAAAACTGCCCATCATGAAAATGTTTGTGCTTCCTCCTTGCAAGCTTGCACAGAAATGGGATAAACTGAACTTACAAAAAATGTCAATCACAAGATTAACAAGATATGATCAAGATGACAGGGAGGTAGTGATGCTCTTGCTGCTGTCCTTCCAAAGGGTGAAGCCAGCCAGATTATTTTATTTATTTATTTATTTAAAACATTTTTATGCCGCCCCATCACAACAAGCCTTGGGGCGGCTTACAACAAAACAAAATACACAAATAAATAACAATATAGCAGTAAAAAATTTTTTACTTAAAACCCCTCAGTGCATCTCGGCTAAAAAATTTAAAATCCAATAAATACAAATAATGTAACAATTAAAATAAGTTTTAAATAAAAAGGTCTTGGCCTGGTGCCGAAAAACAAATAACGACGGCGCCAGGCAGACCTCTCTGGGGAGCGCATTCCATAGATGGGGCGCCACTGCAGAGAAAGCCCTCCTCCAGGTACTCACCCTCCTAATATCATTCACAGAGGGTTCCTGGAGGAGGGTATCTGTTGCTGATCTCAAGGGGCAGGAGGGCATATATGGACACAAGCATTCCTTTAGATATCCAGGTCCCAAGCCATTTAGGGCTTTATAGGTGATAACCAACGCCTTGAATTGGGCCCGGACTTCAGTCGGGAGCCAGTGGAGCTGACGGAGAACTGGGGTTATATGAGAACAACTCCCAGTCCCCTTCAGCAGCCTCGCAGCTCTATTCTGCACCAACTGAAGTATCTGGACTGTCTTCAAGGGTAGCCCCACGTAGAGCGCGTTACAGAAATCTAACAGATTAGCACCCCCATTCCCCCAACCAAATGCAAGTGCCACCCTTCTCCTCTGCTCCCTTGCTAACAAGGAAGGTCCATTGACGTCAATGTGATTTACAGGTTAGTGAGGCCAATCAGGCTGATGTGATTTACTTATGGGTAGACATGTGATTGAGCCTTGCGGTACAAGGACTAAGGAGCCAATTGGAGAGGACTGACAAGATATTGCAAGCCTTTTTTCCCCAATGGGTGAGGAGGGGACCAGGGAGGGGGACAGCACTGCTCTCCATTTTGCTAGGCAAGTCAGAGAGTGGGAAATGGCTCTTTAAGATGCATTTGGTTTTGTGCTTGTTGTTTACCTCAATCGCCTATGAGAAGAAACGGAGATTTTTTGAAAAGGCAAACACTGGCAGCAGCTCCTGCCCTTTCAACAAACAAACCTGGATAAGGGCATGGGGTGCAAAGTGTCACTTGCCATGGTCCTCCCACCTACATGGTGTGAAGCCAGTAGAACCACAACCCAATTCCCTCCACCCAAAAATAATTCCTGTTAAGCAACTGCAGCCCATTTCCCATGCTAACTTTCCCACAAGTTCATTTCATTGATGTCAATGTGATTTATTTGTGCATAAGGCCAATGAGAATAATGCGGTTTCCGTGTGAATAGGCACACATTTCTGCTAGCTGTTCTCTTGAGGCAAGAGGTCAAAAGTGACAACTGAGAAGGCTTGAAATGATGAAGCAAACTTTTTTTTTTTTCAAAGGATGAGAAGAAGGGAAAACAATTATATTGGAAGTCATGGGGGTCAGGAATGCACCTGAGTAATCTCCTCCAAGATGATGATGATGATACATTAAGATTTATTTCTATACCTCCACATAGCTGAAGCTCTCTCGGTAGTTTACAGCAATCCAAAAGCAGCCAATAAAACACAATAAAAATAACATAAAATCAGAAAAAAATAAAATTAAACAATAACAAAGGATGATTCTGCAAAACACCTGGGATGGGTAATTTCCTCAAGCCCATAGTTATTCAAGCAAGTATAAAGAATTCTCTTAACCTGGCATGGAAAAGATGACAAATTTGGTGCCAGCTGGGTTGCAGTGGGGAGGTTGTTCCATAGACAGGGGCCACCACAGAGAAAGCCCTCCTTGTTGCACTTTCCTCAGGGGGAAAGTACCAAAGGTTGAATGTACTGTCCCAGTAGATCATGGCTGGGAGAGGCACTCCAACAGATCTGTGGTCCCAAGCCATGTAAAGCTTTATTCGTTAAAACCAGCACCTTGAATTTGGAATGGACGCATACAGGCAGCCAGTGCAAGTGGGCCAGAACTGGCCTTATGGATTTGGACCTCCAGGTCCCAGTTATTAATTGGCTGCTGCATTCTGCACCAGCTCCAGCTTCTGAACAGTTCTCAAGGGCAACCCCATGTAGAGTCCAATGCAGTCATCTAATTTAGAGATTACTAGAGCATCCCTGTCCAGATAGTTGGTTCAACAGCTGATGCAGGTAGAAAGCTCTCTGAGCCACTGAAGCCACCTTGGTTTACTCAATCTTGCTTTGCTGAAGTCCTGATAGGACACTTCCTCCTTCCAGTGGATCCCAGCCCAGTGAAATTACTCCTCCTGGCCCAACCACAACATCACCATTCAGCCTGTACTGACATACGTGCTGGGGGAAAATGTAACATATTAATGAGTCCTGATATGGAACTAGTCTGAATAAATCTGGGGCAGAAATAGCACGAGGGGGACTGACTGGAGTGCCCATCATTTGACACACCAGTGAGTCAGGCGTTTCAATGCCAGTAAAAATGCCTAGTGTAGATTGCTCCCTGACTGCAGCGCTTCTAACTTGCCCTCCCAAATTCATTCCACTTGCCATTTTGGTCACTCAATTAAAGCAGGACTCATTTTATTTATTTAGTTCATTTCATTTTTATACCGCTCAATAGCTGAGACTCTCTGGCTGGTTTACAAAAGTCTCATCTGCCTGAGCTACTCTTCCATCACCTGCCCCTCCCATTCTGTTCCATCCTGCCACCCCCCCCCCCTTCCGTAGAGCCACTGAACATCAAAATGTCAGCAGTGATAACTTTCTTACAATGAAATGGACTTTGGTCTTCTAAGATCCTTATTTGTGGATACAAGATGGTGGAGTAAAGTCCACCAGCCAAAAGACAGATATAAGGAAAATGCTAGAGCTTGTGAAGGCAGCTGGGAACTGTGTTTGAGATAGAGATCTTGTGCTGAGCTGTTCACCTGGACTTCAGCAGCAGGCAAAGTACATATCCAAACAATTCACCCATAGATTAATGTGCAGTGGCCAGTTGTCTGTATGAACTAGAAAGGTAAGTTCTCCTCTCTCATGCTGTTGTCTTTATTTCTTTGTTTTCAGTGGCCTAATTTAGCAGTCCCCTCTAGATGACTTCTTTTATTTTTTTAATGCCCAAAGTACAGTAAAAATGCCAGTGCAATGTGCGCAAAAACCTGTGGGGAGAAAAATGTTTGACTCCTTCTGTCAACCCTTTATAAATTAAAAACCAGCTGCAGATTTTGTTATCTACCCCAAGTGCTGCAATACTGTATACACTTCCTTGAGAGGAAATCTCGGAAAACTCAGTTAGTGTAAGAGTATGTGATACATTTCTCAGAGCTAGGGAGAATCTGGATATTGAGTCTAATGATTGCAGCACAACCTGAGAACTTACTCTCAAGTCACTGTACAGAAGACCAGTCTTAGCAGGGGGTCAACCTGGAAAACCATTACTTTGAGCCAGTTTGTTTTAGGAAATATATGAATTAAGAGCAATGGCTGAATATGGGAGACACAAGTCCTTCCAACATACAATCACAATCATATACCACTGCTCAGGATTAAGTAGTCAAATGAAGAGGGGACAGAATCAAGACAGAGTTAGCTTCTCTTGTTCCAGCATTATGATACACAGTTGTATCAGTGATCAATTTTATTTTATTTTTGCACTTTTAAGACAGGCATGTTTTACAGTTTATGAAATCTAGGAAGTTTTCTGATTTTTTTCTCACACAAAAGCTTATACTTAATTAACAACAGGACATGAATCATGATGGACAGTTCTCCGTAAAGGATGGAAGTAGATGCTTGAAATCTCTGTCAGTTATATGGGGATGTGTGCCATGAACCACCAGCATGAACCAGCAGCCAGCAGCTTACCTGGGGATGTGGTTTTGAATGTTGGGATCGTTCCTTTCTGAGCCACATTTCAGATGTGGTCCAGGGAATTCACAGCACATCAGTTCCAATAAAAGAGATATGTACTCTTAAAATTGAAACTTTGACATGACATTATATTCTATCAGCTCATACTGTGCGCACAACTGTGCTATATCACATTGATTGAAATAATAATAACAAGATGAAAACTCTTCTGTGTGGCAGGAAAATTCTACATGTCAATGAAGTATTTTGTCACAATTAATACACTATGACATGCTTTAAAAAAACCGCTTGATTTGCAAAGAGAAAAGAAATGCCATTCTGGGCTGATCCTGACTGCTGAAATCAATTTCTCTTCCATAATTTCTCTCTGTGGACAATTTTTTAATGCTAAATGCCAGTCTCTGTTAGTTTTTCCAGCATCCACCTGCGTGAAGGACTTATTCGAGACAGAATGATTTTGAAAAATTCAGTGGGTTGCATTCTACTGCTACTCTTTCAGTGTGAACCATGGACAACTGCAGAAAAGGCCTTTGAGCTTGCTAATTTGCATCTACTTCCACCAGGAGCCTATACAAGACTAATCAACATTAATGCAGAAGGTACTAAAAGTGTGGCATTGGGTGGGGTATAGCTTAAACAAGGGCAGCCAAAAAGATTGAAGGATTGAAGCATGTTTTATAGGTGGAAAGGCTAAAATATTTGTGGCTTTATAATTCAGCAAAAGTGATGACTATGCAGGATGGTGGAAAAATTATGCATGGTGCAGGGAAAACTGATAAACCGTTATCTTTTCCTGCAATGCTAGAACTTGAATTTGAATGACATTGATTAGCTGTAAATTAGGGATAAAAGAAAGTCCTTTTTCAGGAGCTGTTGACAGCCATTCCCTGAGGTGGTTTTAAAGGGGGATTACACAAACCCATGGCTTTTATTTTGATAAATGATATCTTCATATATGGTATGAACACAGAATATCACTTCCTAGGGTGAGCCAAGCAAGCAGGGGCATTGCTATCATGCCCTGCTTTAGGCCTCCTGAATCCGATGGACCAGATCAGCAGGGACCCTCATGTGTGTAGGTGATGGGACAGGTAGGATATAATAATTTATACACTTTACACTATGGCTGTTATCCAGTGGTGATGCAGCTCTAGTGCTAAAACTGTTGTGTTGATGTAAGCCGACACAAGCACAGCATCATCCATTTGCACTAGTACAATGGGAAAAGTGCTGTTTTCCTGGTTTTTCCTCTTTGCAAGGCCTAAAGATGCTGTGCTAGCATTTGCTACCACAACATCAATAGCACTACTGCTATACCCCTATTGGATAATACCCTGTGGAGCATAAATGCAATGTCAGAGTTTTATGAACTGCTTCATTCTTTAAGTTCTTAAGAGATTGATTTTGAACTGAAAGATAAATCATATTTCTTGGAGAGGAAATTCCTAATCTGAAATATCCTTTTGGCTAAATGGCTTTTTATTTCTTTGTTAAGCAAGATGACTGAAAGGAAGCTTTGGTGCCATAAAATCTGAATGTTTGGCTATAGTAGTCACCTCTCATTCTACTTACAGGGACAAAAAATTAGCTTGAACCATCCATAACCTAATTATTATCATGAGCGCAAGCAAGTGAGCAAGTGAGAGAGAGTTTGGGTTCATCTGTGTGTATGATGACAGTCACTAGGTGGATTGCAGGGCACACTAAACCACCTTATGAATAAGCTATGCAGTATGAGTTGCTTGTGGAACAACCCACAGTTTATTTGGCTTCCAATCAAGTTCATCATTGCTTGTTTTTCCATTAGTCCTCCAGCTGTTATCCCAGAATCCTTCATAGCATGCCTGATCTCCCTTTCTCTGCTCTGATCACTACCTCTTTTCATTTTCTTTTTTTCCCTGAGTCTCAAAAATACACAATTGGAGTCATTTAAAAATATGGCCCCTGAAATTTGTGGAATTTGCTTACACATTTTTTTTAATTTTTTTATTTTTGTCAGTCTTGTACAAGTACACTTTTATGGCTGATTCCTCTCATCAATTGTCTTGTAAGTTTCAGCCGTCAATAGCAAAGTAGTGCAGGTAACTTACACTGAAACTGACAAGACAAAATCTCATCAAACATAGTGGGTGCACAGTGACCAGGCAGCAATTGCTGTGTGGTCAATTGAAAAGGAGGAAAAAGTGTCAAATGTGGGTGCATCAAAAGCAAAGAGACAATTTCCCCACTTAACAATGTAATCCTGTTGATGTTAAGTGTTGAACTGATACTTCTTAGGGATATCTACCTTGTCACTGTGCTTTTCAGTCTCCCCCATAACCTTCCCTGCAGTCTGCAACTAAAAGGAAGTTATTAACCACGGTGGTACCTGACAGTTCCAGAATGAATGAATGAATGAATGAATGCAGAGATATAGACAAATTTAATGGTTGGAAACTAAATGGAGGGAAAATCAAGGGCTGAGAAGTAAACAGAGGTGAAATTACACACCTGCAGTAAATGCTCTGCTACTGTAGATACCCAAATATAACCTCTATTCACCACCTGCCATAAAATTGGTACATATTTCCCCTCCATTTACTTCTCAGCCATTCAATTTGCATATATTTCTCAGTCCAAACAATTCTGCAAATATTTCTGACAATTTAAAAAGTAAACCTCTTACACGTGGCAGAATGGGGCATAACAAATGGGGCACCAGGAGCAGTACTTTCATGCATTGCCCCCTTGGAGCCCCATTCTCTCCATGCTATTCAGCCACTTCCTCAGGTTCTTGTTTAGACCTGTTGGTGCAGTAGCTGCAGCAAAATGATTTCATTACTGGGTGGGAGATATTGCTTCCACCCACCCTTTTGGTTCACCTTCTTTTGCCACTTCCTCCCTCCTTAAGTTTCAATTGACAGCTCAGCAATTGATCCCTGGGAAATGTCTGCAAATTGATCTATGGTATATGCAATTTTGTTAAGTCAATTTTCCTCCATGTTGCCTACTTCACCCAAGGGCTCTCTTTGACAGATAACACACAGAAGGAAATTGACCAGGCAAGACTATACATATCAAAGAGTCAGAAGTGTGCAGTTGTAAAAGACGAATAATAATCATAATACGTATACATATGTGACAATGGCGCCTACGTGTCAGTTGGTGATAGACAGAGGGGCTGACACTGGCAGCAGCAAGAATGAGTTCACAAAGAGTTGGAGGGTTTTGCTGCTGTTACCGAGCAGTTTCCTAGCTGATCCCTGCAATTCACAATGAAATTACTTGAGTTTGAATTATACAACAGCCCATTATGGCTCAGACAAGCCCAGTCAATCTAATCTGACATGGTGGTTAAGAAGGCAAATGCCATCCTTGGATGTATAGCCAGAAGCATGGCTTCCAGATCTAGGGAGGTTTTGGAACCACTCTGCACGACTCTGGTGCACCCACAACTGGAGTACTGCCTTCAGTTCTGGGCTCCACATCATAGGAGAGACATAGCTAGGTTAGAATAGGTCCAGTGCAGGGTCACAAGGATGGTAGCCGGGTTGGGAGCGATGACTTATGAGGAGAGATTGAGGGAACTGAAGGGTAGTAGGAAGGACATGGGGAATTATAGACCGGTTAGCCTTGCGTCCATTGTGGGAGAAACAATGGAAAGGCTCATAATAGAGAGAGATCTAGTGATGCTGGATAGGGAGGGGAGGCTGACAGCCACACAGCACGGCTTCCGCGGAAACAGGTCCTGCCAGACAGACCTTGTGGAGTTCTATGACGGGGTTTCAAGATGGCTGGATGGAGGGGATGCAGTGGATGTGGTGTGCCTGGATTTCAGCAAGGCCTTTGACGGGGTGCCCCATGGTGTCCTGGTGGAGAAGCTGAGGAGTTTTGGGATGCACCAGGGCACTGTCCGGTGGATTGGGGCATGGCTGGCTGACCGAAAGCAGAAGGTGACCATTAGCGGGGAATCGTCGGGATGGCAGCCAGTGACAAGCGGGGTCCCCCAGGGCTCTGTCCTGGGGCCGATCCTGTTTAATCTTTTCATTAACGACATGGAAGAAGGGGTGAACAGTCTGCTGATCAAATTCGCAGACGACACTAAAACTGGAGCAGTGGCCACAACTGAGAAGCAGGTACTCCAGATCCAAAAGGATCTGGACAGACTATGGAAGTGGGCAGGAGACAACAGGATGGCGTTCAATGTGGAGAAGTGCAAGGTCTTGCACTTGGGGCATAGGAATAGCTGTCATAAGTACAGGTTAGGGGACAAGTGGCTGGAGAGCAGCACTTGTGAAAGGGACCTCGGGGTACTGGTTGACCGCAGGCTAAACATGAGTCAGCAGTGTGATGCGGTGGTCAAGAGGGCGAATGCCACCCTTGGTTGCATAGCCAGAAGTGTGGCTTCTAGATCAAGAGAGGTATTACTTCCACTCTACATGACTCTGGTGCGCCCGCAACTGGAGTATTGTGTTCAGTTTTGGGCCCCTCATTACAGAAAGGATATAGCCAGGTTGGAGTCAGTGCAGCGTAGGACCACAAGGATGGTGGCTGGTTTGCAGGGGATGGGGTATGAGGCGAGACTGAGGGAACTGGGTCTCTTCAGCCTGGAGAAGAGGAGACTCAGAGGGGATATGTTGGCAACATACAGGTATGTGAGGGGGTGTCACATGGAGATGGGGAGAGGCCTGTTCTCCCCTGCAGAGGAAGGCAGGACGTGCTCCAATGGAGCAAAGCTCAGGGAGCCAAGGTTCAATTTGGATGCCAGGAAGCACTTCCTGACAGTTAGGACCCCGAGGGCGTGGAATGGGCTTCCACGGGAGGTCGTTGAGGCCCCATCGGTGAGGGTGTTCAAAGATAGGTGGGCATGCACATGGTGGGCATGTCATGAGCGGAGCCGGCTGGTGCCGGAGGTCAGACTAGATGGCCCAGGAGGCCCCTTCTGACTCGCTCTGTTTCTATGTTTCTATGTTTCTATGTTTCTAATCTTTTCAGCCTGGAGGAGACTCCAAGGGGATTTTTTAGCTACTTAACGTGAGGGGATGCCATGTGGAGAGGGCCATGACTTGTTCTTCCCTGCAGTGGCAGGCCAGACACATTCCAATGGGGCAAAGCTCAAGGAACCAGGCTTCAGGTTGGATGTCAGGAGGTACTTCCTGACAGTTAGGACCCCTAGGATATGGAATGGGCTTCCAAGGGAGATGGTTGAGGCCTTATTAGTGAGAATGTTCAAGGAAAGGTTGGACAACCATATGCTGAGGATTACATGAGTGAAGCCAGCAGAGTCAGGCGTCAGACTAGATGGCCCAGGAGGCCCCTTCTGACTGCCTTTTTCCTATGCTTCTGTGTTTCTGACTCACTTTGTTTCTATGTTTCTATAGGTTATCAGGGTGACTTGTGGGTGAAAAATAAGCACCTGATGGGAAGTAGTCTAAGTTTGGATGACCCAGCAATCCACCACGGCTGTTTCCCATGATGGGTTGCTGTGTTGTGCAAATCAGGTATTCAGCTTGACTATAAAAATACTGTGAGCCTCTTTGTTATAAAAACCACACACAGCACAAATGACCATGAAGGATCTTTTTTCATTTTGGTTACTTAGGGGAGTCCCACTGAATATATAAGCATATTAATTGGGTCACCAAAGCCATGAAGCACTCTCCTCTTCAAGGACACCTTATGTCCATATCAGTTCTACAGTTAAGTTCTGAATGCATCCACATATAACCTAGTAATACTATGTAAACTTTAAACTGCTAATATATTAACTTCAAATCCTGATCAGAGTAAATATCCTATATTTAGGGGCAAGAGCCTGTTCTTGCCTGTTCTCATGGCAAGCTTATATCCTAACTGTAAAATTCTTTTACTTCCCTCCATATGCACCAGAGTATCCAAGGGACTGCAATGAGATTTTTAATTCTGAAGAAAACCCTGCAGATGGTCTTTATGTCATTCAGCCTGCGAAGGAGCCCATTGGAGTGTACTGCAATATGCAAGATGGTGGCTGGACAGTAGTTCAACACATTACTGCCAACAGTACTGTGGACTTTGATAGGACCTGGCAGGACTACAAATATGGATTTGGCTCAATTAATGACAACCACTGGTTAGGCAATGAATATATGCACCAAATAACCAGTTCTCCAAGACTATATATACTTGGGGTTAAACTTGTAGACCTTAATGCCCAGATCAAGTGGGGAGAGTATGAGCCATTCCACATTGAAAATGAAGCATCTCAATACAGGATCAGGCTTGGTTTGTTTAAAGGTAATGCTGCTGACGCCCTGTGTCAGGATACAGAAGCTTATCTCCATGATAACCAGAAATTCACCACAAAAGACAGAGATAATGATAACTATTTTCAAAACTGTGCCAAACTTGAGTACAATGGTGTTCCTGGTGGAGGCTGGTGGTACGATGCTTGTGCTGGTGCAAATCTAAATCGCAGGAATGTTATCTACTGGCAACAGGACTGCAACAAAAAGCATATTTGCAAATATGCCTGGATGTTGGTCAAGCCAGCTGAACACAGCTGGGACTGTTCTAAGGTTTGTCGATTTCAAAAGGATGAATTGTAGACAATATTAAGGAATGAAATCCAGCCAGAGAGTTGCCCTCTCCTTAACTTTTGTGCAAAACAAACATGTTTTCACTGTTCGTATGTTTCTGAACATGAAAATTAGGCCCTATGCAAAAATAAAACTAAATCACAAGAAATGAATAATGAACACTCCAGTATTTATTGTTTCTATGCCAGTAACAAATTGTGGTTGATGAACCAACAGTGAAAAAGATGTGATGATATTAACTGCCCATCACTGATTTAGGTGAAGTGAGTAGAAATTATGTTTATCAAATTCATGCACTGGAGAATACTCTGAAGATTGTCAAGGGGCTATGAACATGAAGAAATAATAAAGATGACTGAGAAGAGATACATACAGAGGGAATATAAGCCTTTAAAAAATACAGATTGATAAGTGAGAAATGAAAAGTAACATTTCATAGGCTTAAAATGAAGGGAGCACATCAGGGAACGAGAAAAACCACATGAAAGTCACAGCTGTGTCCCCTATCCTTTCCCACAGTATGAAAACATTTTTCAAATTTTCTTTCAGCCTCAAAAGCTTATATTAATGGTGATGTTGGAGCTGCTGCCATCTCCTATGGAAGAAAAAGGGGGATGCAATAAATTGAAAGCCACAAAGTTCCCATGATCCCTTAGAAAACTTTATTAGGGAGTGAGTTTCCTTAGATGCTGTTGATGCCTCCGTCCTCCAATGAAGTGGGTGCTTACTTGTAAAGGCTCATAGCAGAACAGCCCCATCAGTTTTAAGAGGACACAACATTTTGTGGGGTAGGATTCTATGAAGTAACATGGCTGCTGTTCTAAACCAACTTGCCAGGAAGATTGCAACACTGGATGATTCTGTGAATGATTCATCTTCAAGGAATATATTGTATAAAAATAGAAAAATGGTACCTGGTAACTGATTTCCAAGGTAATTGTGAAAGGTTTCTAAAAGCAGTTCTACTTCCAGAATCTTTAAGCAGATTGTATGAGCTAATATGCATATCTGAAATACTCCATCCAACAGAGGGCAGTGATGTATGTGAATGCCAACAAAGAATATTGTGTTGTGCACAATTTATGCTTATTTTTCTGTGTTTGTTTCATCTGTTTCAATCTAAAAAACTAAAGTCATTTAGCATACAAATTACAATTGTATACTAAAAATCTTCCTTGGTTTCAAAACTCACCTTTATTCAATGGACTCCCACCATGCAGTGCTGTCAATCCAAGAGGCTTTTCTGGACCTCTGTAACAGGAAAGTTGTACTGGGACTATTTATTCAATTTGTTTATTCAATTACTTATAATATGTATCTCTGAATTCCTTAAACCATAATATGATATTTGAACAACAAAATATGACAATACAGCAGCTGGTTTTTTTGTTTTATCCTTTTTTATCCATCAAGAAGCCATGGAGCTAACAATTCACAGGGCATACAGGCCAAAAAGCTGCTGGGATATATACATTTGCATTCAGTAACTGTACACCACTGGGGAAGTAGAACAGACAAATTCCCCAGGGCAGAGAATTCAACAGCTTGGGCATTAAAATGAAAATCTTTCCCACTGTATCACTCATGAATTAGGACTTCTTCTGATGACCTGGGCAGATATGAGCAGTCTCCCATCAAAAGAGATGGTCCTTTGAGATGGTTTGTTTGCTCAGGGCAATCATATTACCCATCTGTAAAGCAGTTGAATACCAGAACTTCAATCTGATTAGGACTTCCCTTAGTAATGGACAATACTGGAACTGACAACTGGTTTGTGTTTTATGTGGAATCTTTCCTGATGTGGACCTGCCTTGATAGCCTTTGAACCCATCAACTGTTAGTTCACTTTTTTGATCTTAGTCCCTCGGTGCTAAGCTACTTGCTCTGAAGACTAAGTAGCATGTTGACTGATTTCTTCTTGTTATATAGTTCTTGCCTAATAGTTTGCCAGAAGAGTCAAGGATCTTTACCTTCCACTCAGCAGTTTTCTTGCTCCCCTCATGAATATCAGGAATTATCAGTACAAGTCTCAAGACAGAATCAGTTGAGATCTTTTCTTATGAAGAGAACATTGGAATGGGTCTCCACACGAACTAGGATCAGGGGAAAACAAGGAACCTGGAAGAAACCTCTATGACTATAACCTAAGACAATACCTCACTAGGAGAATCAGCAGAATTGGGGGAATGTAATGCTTGCAACTGGATGCACTCTGACTCCAGACCCCTCAATCACCACAAGCAAGAACACTGAGGACAAGCACAACCAAAGGTTTGTTTGAATTGGGCTTCACGAGAAAACCAGGATGGGTAGAACAGCCAGGTTGAGTACTTAAACCCATAGTGGTTGCCTGGAAGAAGCTGATGCAGCAGCCTCCTTAGATCTGTTCCTAGCCTAGTTACCTTCTGGATAGGTCCTTTTCAGCTTATCTCTAGTCCCTCTGCTGAGCAACTCCTCAGGCTTGCTTGACTGTGATATTTAGGCTGGGTTGCATGTCACAAGAAGCCATGGTAAATTTTTGCCGTTATTCATCTGTCATGTTGTCAGAACCCAGTCATGGAGTATTGGTATGGTAATTTGGTTTCCCAAAGCTATGAAGAAATTCAACAGTTTGTTCTAAGGTGTTTGTGCTTCTCTGCAGGTCTGGACGGGGAGCACCATTTTATTGTTGGTGGTGAGCAAATACCACAGAGTCCTGTGGAAAGAGCAAGCAATGGAAGGGTTGTCCAGGCATCAATTTCCACTACCCACAGCTGCCTAACAACACACATGTCATTACTTCCTTTTTCATATTGGCTGAGTGATGCACCTGTTTTTACTCTCTGAAACAGGGAGAAAGTGAATGCATGGAGGGAAAAGGGGGGACCCACAACAAAAGTTTTATTTTATTAAAACATTCTGTGTGGGCTGAAGTGGCTAGGAAGCTTTATAGAGAAGCAGGTACACTGCAGAGGGGGAAGAAGGGGAACCCACCTCAAAACCTCAGAGGACCAATCAGGAAGAGGCAGTTGAGATCCATAGGGAACAATTCAATTCAGAAGAGATTTTGCTTGCAGGGCCACGGATGGAGCATGTAGACTGCAATGCCATGGGAAACTTTCTGACCAGTGGGTTAAGGCAAAAATCTGCATGCCACAGAAACAGTGCAGCATTGCTTGCCATGACGTGTGAACCTGCCTATATTGTAAAGTACAGATTTGAGGATCCTTCTCTGTTTTGGAAACTCTGGCCTATGCTGATGTGTTGTCACAGTATATGTTAAACAACCCACACCCCCTTGGAGAACTCAACTGATTTTGTTGAGCAGCACCCACAACATTTACTTCTAGTGTTAGTCTTTTACCTTTGTTTGAGATGAACACAACTGCTATGGGAAAACTTTTACAGTCTTACACATTTTGCCATTATTACATAGTGTGTGCCACTTAAGTACATGTCATTTGAATCAAACACATATATCATATACATATGTATGCTTGTTCAAAAGACTAGTGTTAGTCTTTTACCTTTGTTTGAGATGAACACAACTGTTATGGGATAATTCAGTTTTCACACTTAGTTATTTCCTTCAGCCATTGTGAGAGTACTGGAGTCCAGTCATGAAGAAGCAGCTTTCAGGCAACTCTAGCAACACATGAACTGAGCTTTAAGAATCATGTAGAAATTTTTGCTACTTCTCCCCTCTTCCTTCAAAACTAAAAAGTGACATTTTTACATTGCTATTGGATATCACCATAATCACTCCATCATCACTACTACTGATTATGCAGATGTCGTATATGAGAAAGCAATAAACATACTACATTTTTAATACAGTTCCAGATATTTACAAAGTATCCCAGAGATTGGCAGTGTAATGTTTCAGTTTTTAGCAGCATAGGTTGAGCATATACTTAACTGTTACACTTAACTGATACTTTGGCATCCATCACTGTTTAGTCTTATATATCTATTCAACAAACAAGCCTTAAACATTTATAAAACATTCCTGTTGAACAGAAACTGGTGACAAAAATAGCTTCCCATTTAACTTCAGTAGTAGAAGGCAAAGCTTTTCTTTAGCAATAACATTGCAGCTAGCAAAAAACTTTTACAGTCTTACACATTTTGCCATTATTACATAGTGTGTGCCACATAAGTGCATGTCATTTGAATCAAACACATATATCATACACATATGTATGCTTGTTCAAATTAAAAATAAGCCAGTATAACCCAAAGCATATACTGTACACAGAAAAATGCTCCAATGGTGGACTGAAGAAATAATAAAAGGTCTCTAAAATAAACCACACTTTCCCTGAACAATTCTATGCAAAAGCACCAAAAACAATTGGCAAATACAAAATACTTAGAATCAATCATGTTGAATCCAGAATACACATTTTCACATTATTATACAGCTACTTTAAATTGTATTAAGTCCTTCTGACAGAAAAAAAAATGGGGAACTTTTGTAAATAACTCACACAGTAGTCAAGTTATTCACACTGTTGTTCAATAGTTGTGGAGAAATTATTTCTTTCCCACTCTACCTATTAAAATGCTTATGACCTTATTGGAAGCAATGATAAAATTACAGTAATTCTCATAAAATGCACTATGTTTTCTCTGAACTGTGCAACATTACATTTCACAACCAATTACCATGCTAAGCTATATATGAGGATTGTGTGGTACAGGTATGTACCCTTACACCAAAACCTTGCACTTGTCTCTTCTTTCATCTAGAACAGAATGCATATTTTGTAAACTGGATATATTTTAAACTGCAGGTCAGAAAACCATGAATAGCTATAGCATTGTCACCTATGGAATGACAAAGATCCACATGTAATCTCATGAAATTTTGGGTCTTTCTTGCTGAATTGTGTCATATTAGTATTTGTTTCCAAACCAGAGCTCATGCGCAAACACACACACACACACACACACACACACAGGCAAGACACACAGGCATATACATGGGGAGAGCCTGTATGAATCACCTGCTCTTTTAGTTTATTGGAGGGAGCATATGCATATGAATATCACTTTGCATACACAAAGCTGACCAAACCACTGCCCTTGATGGAGAAGCTCTTGTGAATGAGAAACTGTGTCCATCAGATCTCCCACCACTGTTAAGAAATAATTGCATCATGGCACTGGAGTTAAATTTTTAGGCCTTTTAAGATTTACAATGTTGAGCTTTCTATACTGCTAAATAAATGATAGTTTGTTTCTGTAGTATTGGATCCAAATGCTGGCACAAGAGGGTGGGTAGAAGGTGAATTTCTTCTTCTTTCCAGCCTATGTAAAGACTTTCCTTCAGGTTGGAGGACCCTGAGGAAAGGGATGGGCTATGCATAGCTCAGGGGACTGAGGGATCATCAAAAGTCAGGCAAAGGTACTTTCCCATATGTGAGCTCTAATCATGCAAAGTGCTTCTGCATCTTCCCTCCCTTCCTTCTCAGCCCCAACCCACCACACTCAAGGAGTGACTGGGGAGAGGGTAAGGAGGAAAGGCTCTATTTGCTCTTGTCCTTCCTTGGTTGTAACTATAGATCAGACCCATGGTAGTTATGCCCATAATGTTGGATCCAGAACCACTCAACTCCATGAAACTTAATTAGTGTATCTTTAATGCATAATCCTATAGATATATTGAAAGAAAGAAAGGCCTATGACTGCAAGTGTGGTGTTTTGTTGGACTTTTTTCTGTCTAAGCATTTTAAATACTTCTTAAAGTGGTACTTTAAGAATGACAAAGGGTGCTATGCTATACCCCACACCCTTGGAGCATCTAAGCTTCTGAATTCAGGGGTTTACAATCCAATGTACATCCAATATCCAGAACAAGTCTTCTGAGCCTCACACTAAACATTTTACCTAAATAGGCATTTTCAGCCATCCAGACAAAGTGTTGGGAAGGAGGAGGGAAGGTGGCTGGAATGCTGACTGGAAATGCTACAAGTTTCTGGCCCCAGGCTCCTCCCTTCCCTGCCTCCTGGCAACTCCCCCTTTCCCTTTCCAAGCCCCTGGTGCAACCTTGGGGAGAACAGTGGGCACAGTTCTTAATGCACTAGTTGCAAGGAGGGTGGGGTTGTGCTCAGCCTTTGGAGTCCTTGCCCCAAAATTACAGGATTGTGGAGCAGGGATTCTAACTAATCCTGTAGCCCTCCCAGATGATGTCCAGAAGATTGTACTCTGCACTTTTTGGCTTTTCAGTTACTCTGTAGTTATTACAGTTACTGCTTTTATTTCATCTGATCCTTTTCTCTAATAAAGCAGCTTTGTGTTGTAAGTGCATATGCCTAAAATAGCCATACAATAGATTCAGCAACTTTCAGATGATGCCTGATGGACATCCTACTTGTGTTGTGGGTTTAGGCATTCAAGTATTGCCACCAAAAATTCAAAGGATGGTGAGGCAGATGGTTTTACTCCTCTCTTTTTCAATTTGTTAACCTTTCTGTTTCAATCATAAAGAAAGCAACTCAAAACTATTCAAAGAGTAAATGTTTGCAAAACTCTCTTAGTTTTAAAGTGCTACTTTTGTAGTAGTTAAAATATATGTTTCACAAGCAGAACGTTTTGCATCCTCCAAGCAATAGCAATTCTATTTAAACAGGATCCTTGCAAACAGATTAGTAGTTTTATTAATTTGGAATAATTCCTTCCCCTGCCTCCAAAGTGATTTCAGATCAGGGTGCAAAGTCCCAAATCTAAAACCAGATATTGGTGGATAAATGTAGTATGGCTACAGAGAGCATTGTAATAACCTCACTCATCAACACATTTCAGCCGATTCCAAAAGGCTTCTATCTTGAGCACAGATACCTGAAAGAAGTCAAAGGGGTATGTAGGTTGCTTAGGCTGCATTTGCATACTCACTTTCTTGAGAGTAAGTCCCTATTGAACTCAATGGAGCGTATTTGCAAGTATAGGATTTCACTGCTAATGTGCTAGAAAATACTAGGCAGAAGGCAGGTTTCTGTAAAAAATAACAGGAAACCTGCTCAGAGATTACCAGACATAAAGCAGCTCTTTCTTTCAGTAAAATGTGTTTAAGATTGGGTGCTAAAATAGTTATTCAGGATGATAATAAATAAGTACTTAAGTTATTTTACTTTTTCCTTAGAAGTCATATATTGGATTGCAGGCAGTAGAAATGTAGTACATAAAGTCAATTCTATTTTGCATTGCTCAGACTTAAACCTGGGTTTTAATAATTAAACACCTTCAGAGCTATTGAAATATGAATCAATAACATTGAAAAGACAATTAATTATGACCCTTGTTTCCAAGAAAGATAAATTCTCCAACCACATTGGTACTACCACAGGCTTAATTCACTTTCACAGGGCATCATACAGTCTTTTCTCTACAAGCATTCTCTCAACCTCCCTAGAAAAACTTAGATAGTTTTATAGCCTCAGAATGAACTTTGTGAACAAGTTTGTCCAGTTGAAAACCAATTATTTTTATCCAGTGATACTTGCTTTCCATGTGCTTCCATTCAGTTAAGAGACAATTTTGCAGTGAAAGGGATGCAAGGAGACCTACAACTAAACTGAACAAAGAGAAATATTGGGAAGGCATATGTTACTTTCCACGTAGGTGGACTTGACGAATGCATGGGTCTACTCCATCATCAATCATTAAATTGTTTTAAAGTGCCATTTTATTTGGCAGAAATGTGGAAGAATGCTTTCTATGATATCAACATTAATAATGCTCTGTTGAGTAGTCACAATGGTAGAAATGTTCACTGTTGTGGCTGCTTCCTTCATAGCCATACGTATATATTTATCATCACATTAATTTCACTTCTTTTGTCTCTAGCTATTTAAAGCAACACATTTACAAAGAAATATTTGCAACCAATTTAATTTACAGTACTTGGCCAAGATCAATTATTTTCAAAATCTTTAATTTAAATTAAGGCAGCTTTGTATTACCCTGCCAGTATAACTTTTCTTCCATCTTCTTCTTCTTCCATTGACAGAACAGCAACAACTTAAAGGTTTTTCTGAAGGTTTTGTTACAGAGAGCATAACAGATGGGATTAACTGTACTATTCACATAGCAGAGCCAATAGCCAAGGTGCCACAAAGTTGGAGGAATGCAATCTGAGCAGAATGTGGAGACCAAAACCATTATATTGTAGGGGGTCCAAGTTATTATGAAGGCTAGAAGAATGGCACTTAAAGTCTGGGCTGCTTTGCGCTCCTTTATAAGAACCATCCTTTTTCTTTTTGTAATCTGATTATTTATATTTGGATCCATGTTTTTGATAGAAGTGTCCTTGGATAAACTAGCAGAACAAGGTGTGATTTTTACTTTTCGGCAGCCATTGTTAGCTTCTGGTGCACCATCGGCTTTAACCACCAAACGGAACTTATAAGCCAGACATTTATTACTTTTTTGAACGTGACCCTTGGTTGGCGTTAAAAAGTATTTCTCAGTATCATAGTCAGTTTCCCTAGGATGGTCTTTGAAAAAAGCTTCCTTTTTCTCCTCTTTAGGTTCATCAACACTTCCTTTTACTGGGGTCTTATAAGCTACCTGAAAGACTGGGTCGGAGGCATGTTTATCCTCCTCTTCTGATGATGCATAGCTGCTGCAGGTAGTTAGCTGGTCTGCCTTGGACCAGTCTTGACAAGTATTTTGGATCTGGGATGCTTTTCCTGTAGCAGAGGTACTTCGGCTAGATGAAGACCATGAAGCCTGGCATCTCTCTCTTTTGGCTAAATTTTGTTGCTTGCAACTAAAGCAGGACTTCAGTAGAGATTTTTGAGGCTTTATCATTTCGAACTCAGCCACGGAACTGGAACCTTGAAGTTCAGCCAGGTCCTTGGTCCGTTTTTCAGTCTCTTTATAAATGCGGCAATATAAAATAGTCATCACTGAAACTGGGATATAGAATGCAGCAATTGCAGTACCAAAGGTGATAATGGGTTCATACAAAAATTGTATCTGGCATTCTCCAGGTGGGACAGTTCGTTCCCCTACAAAGTACTGCCAGCATAAGATCACAGGTGCCCACAAAATAAAAGAAATTAGCCAAGCTAGACCAATCATAATGCCAGCCCTTTTGGGTGTACGTTTAGCTCTGTAGGTTAATGGCCGTGTAATAGAAAAATATCGGTCAAAGCTGATAACTAGCAAATTCATTACTGAGGCATTGCTAGCTACGTAGTCCAGGGCAAGCCACAAATCACATGCCAGACTTCCAAGAGACCAGTGTCCTATTAATATGTAGGATGTATAAAGATTCATAGAAAATATTCCAATGATTAGGTCTGCACAGGCAAGACTGAGTAAATAGTAATTGTTCACTGTCTTGAGCTGGCTGTTGACTTTGAAGGAAATCATTACAAGGACGTTCCCCACTATAGTTATTAAACTTAAAATGGCTGTTACAGTAGCAATGGTAATTACTTCCCAAAGGCTATGACCTTCTAATGGTTTATGGTTAGCAGCTGTACCATTGACAATGGTTGAATTGCTGTGTAACTTTTCTTCCATTCTTTTTCCTGGCGTATTAATATCAGCCTCTTCTAAGTTGCTCCAGCTTCTTCATCTGTACTTTGAAGATACCTTTTTAATGAGAAGAGAAAGAAAGCTCATAAAACAGTAAGAAGCACCTGCCTAATATACTTAGCACAAGAAAATTGTTAAAACAATCATACAATTTCAATTATTAATTATGCTCAAAGATATTTAACGATCAATTAAGTAAGCATTCAGTTTAGAGATACAAAACAGATTTGGCAATATCTGTCATCCAATCAAATATCTGTTGCTGTATAAAGGTAGCTTTATGTAGAACTCATCATCAGACATAAGTCTGTTTATTCCTTGAACAATTAGTTTAACTATTTAAGATGAATAATTCAGTATATTTTGTATTTTTTTTAAACCAACACAGACCAAACTAGACATGAAGGAAATTGTGTCATTAAAAACCACATCAGGTTTTTTTTTAATGCTAGCAGGAATGGTTTGGGGACAACTTTCCTTAGCAAGGTTTAAACTGTTCTGACTGCACTCCTGATAAAAATTTGTTTCTCTTATGGTAATTAGCCCTAAGCAACAACAAAGCTCTGAATAATGCCAACAGGAGCTAAAAGATACATGGGCTAGACTATATGCATTGCAATTACATCTCAGAGAGGAAGAATTAAATAATCTCTTCCTGAGATTTAACTCTTTGGGGGGAAATTAATCTACAAATGTATCACATTAGCTTAGTTTATATATTTATTAGTTAAATGTATATCTTCTCCTTTCATCCAAGAAGCACAAGTGACTGTGCATGATCCTCCTCCTGCTCACCTTGTGAGGTAGGATAGACACAGAGTCAGTGACTTGCCTAAATTTATTTATTTATAATCTTAATATTTATTTACTGCCCTATTCCTATAGGCTCTGTGAATTCATCCTGTAAACTTCATGGCAGAGAAGGGTAGAAAACCTGGCCAGTCCTGATTCCTCTACTGAACTCAAAGTGTGTGTAGGACCCGATACCTTGCCTGGTTGTGACTTAATCATTCCGATACCTTGCCTGGTTGTGACTTGATGGCTGCAGGAAACCCTATCTGAGGATGTAGTAGGACTGAAAGGACTAACTGCTACCACCAAGGATAAAACAAACCCAGTCTTTTTTATTCTTACGCTCTCTCAGCCCCATGGAAACGACTGGTCAAGGATCCCACTGGGGCCTTATGCTGGGCTTATGTTAGACAACACTCCTTAAAGAAGCACAGCTGATTACAGATTTTGCTCAGAACACAACATGTAAAATAGGCATTGAAATAGCATTAGTGTGACCCCAAATTGTGGTATGCCCCTTGTAAGTTTCTTCTTTTTTCACTCCCAAAGCACACAGTCAGGGTTTTGGTAAAAACAAGGTAAAACATTTATTAAGGATTCAGGGAAAGTACAGAATGAGGAAAAATTGGTCAGATTCTGAGCAAAACACTAATAGGCAGCTCAAAGTAGCAAATCAGCAGCAAAAAACAAAAAAGGAAAAGTACAATCTACTTAGCACAGTTCTGTGCAAACCACCAAACTAGATCTTTGAAGGCCCACGAGGTATGTAGTGAAGTTCTTATGCTTGTGTCAGGTCTTCCCCACTTTGGTTTTCAAGAACTGCACATGGGCATCTGTCCCAGAGAAGCCATGTGCTTCCCCAAAGCTCCCCTGCTTTTTGGGAAACTTGCTTGTGATGCCTCTGCTGCAAGAGAAAGACTCTCCCCGCCCCGATTTCCTCTTCTAGTGTAATATAACTCTTCTGGTCTCTCCCCTTTTGCCTGAGATTCCAGAAGAATCTCATTTTTTGCTTGTTAACCATTTGCTACTGTCTCATTCCCATCTCTGAGACAGGCTCTAGAAAGCTTAATTGTTGAGGCAACTGGACAGTTTCCTATTTGCTAATAGGCTAAGTGGCAGCACTTGGCCTAAAGATGACATGGCTTTTCACTTAAGCAGAGACCTGCTGCTGATTGCAGAGTTCTGTTTCTTGGACCTGAGTAAGATGGAGTCAGTATGGTATGATGAAGTGAGTCCTTCCAGGCTGATCATAACAATGGCACCAAATTTTAAAGATGTATTTCTTAACTTATGTTTTTCAGCTCCCCCACCCCCCTCCACACACACACAAGGTGGATGGAAATTAGCTTATGGCTCTCTATTCATCCCTCTCTAACTTGTTGCAAATGCAATGCCTTTCCTGTTCTTTCTTAGCTCCATATATCATAACCCCATTCTTTGATTATTTCCTGTTGTTCTTCAGAGGTGAGTCTACCAAAGAGTAACAACAATTCTTTATCTACTGTCCCCCTACACAGTGCTGTTATAAGTGGTCTACAGACTCCCAACCTAGGTTATCTCTCACTCTTAAAGGAAGTTATAGAGATTGTCCTCCAGCTGCATTCATTCCAAATAACCATTGTATATGTGGCTGAAGTTTGCCTTACATGTATAATTCCTTCTGGTAGGTTTGTTGCAAATGCAACAAAGTTTTACAGCAAAATGTTAATTAACATTATAGTTTTTAAATTCCCACCTGGCATGCACTTGATAGTAATGCACAAGGAACACGTAAAATATCCCAGGATGTTATTTGGAGTGGCACTGTTTGCCTTGGGGATGAGTGCTCCCTGTCTTCATTTGAGTATGTTAGGTAAAGGTTTCCTCTTGACATTATATCCAGTCATGCCTGACTCTAGGGGGTGGTGCTCATCTCCGTTTCCTAGCCGAGGGAGACAGTGTTTATCCGCAGACAGTCTCTGTGGTCATGTGGCCGGCATGACTAAACACTGAAGTGCATGGAATGCTGTTACCTGCCCACCGAAGTGGTACCTTTTTATCTACTTGCATTTGCATGCTTTCGAACTGCAAGGTGGGCAGGAGCTGGGATGGAGCAATGGGAACTCACCCCGTGTGCAGATTCGAACCGGCAACCTTTCGATCAACCAGCCCAGCAGCACAGCAGTTTAAACCACTGCACCACCTGCAGTCCCTTGAGTATGTTACTTGTCATTAGTTTTTGCAGCAACAGTATGGGGTTAACTGTCACCTGTTATGTTAGGAAGGTGGTAGGGGAGACTGATTTCTTGAAACTGGCATATGTTGACTGAGGTAGTGTTTAGTTGCATAAGGCGTCTACCAGTTCCAGGAAGCACAGGCCTCTTTTTGTGATGGAACAACTTTCCTGAGGATGCTCTATGGAAACATTTAGACATTTTCAAAGGTGAAGCTTAAATCAGTTTCCCCTTAAATTAGTTTCTAACACAAATCTAAAATCTCATTGGCCATAATGTATATTCAATTTTAAAATGGCTTCCTCCCGCCCACTAATTCTGAACCAGATGCTAACATCTTTTATGCATTGAACAAATGGCACAAGAGAGGCTCAGGGTATGATTTCTAGAGTCATGTGTGAAATGGTCCTTGGAAAAAAATATCTGCTTTACCCAAAACTGGATTTTTAATGTATCATGAATACTTCACACAGGGAAAACAGGGAAATATTGCATTCATTTTCCTGAATAATCTTTAAAAGCATATACTTGATGAAAGGAATACAATTTTGAGTGAGATAAAAGTGGCAGTAAAGAATTAATGAAACTAAGATAGTGAAGTAGTAAAAACATTGCAAAAGTATAATGAAAACAATGTTTCCAAGATACTATTAAAATGCAAACAATGATCATTCAGTAATTGCTAAGATCTTGATCCTTCGTTCTGCCATGCAGAAGCCAAAGAGCACAGGCTTGTGTTCAGAGCTTCAAACTACAAATCAAATGGTCACTCCATCAGTTTGCATTACTGCAGGTCTCGTCTCAGTGTTTTGTGTATCCTCAGTATCAGAATACTGACAAAGTCCACGTAACCATTCACTCATTTAGTATCTGCAATTGTGAAAGCAGTTGCTGTGCCTCCTCCTTGCTTGCCATCCTATAGTGAGGATTGAGCCCTCAGGGACTGAGAAGGCAGATGAGTGACAGGCAGCAGATCGGCTGCTGCAGAAACTGCCCTGAGTGGACTGAGGTGCATAGTGTAAAATTCTATAGCACAATTATAGCATTTTTTCCTTTGAACATCAAAACAATCAGAACTCTTGAAAATTTAGAATGTCTTAGCCTGCAATTAGACACTGACTTGAGAGTGATTTTATGTTGTGAAAGGCAGTTTCATGTGTTATCCAGTGTGACTGCCCTTAACTTTCCAAATCTGGATGATTATGGACATCCAATGGAGGGCAGGAAGCAAATGATGTTTTGGCTGCTCTTCCCACTCTCTAAAACACTCACATGGCTGATTTTAGCTGCTTAATCATGAGGAGAGGAGCCAGAGGCACTGCCAGGATCCTTTGTAGGGTTGCATTGCCTTGCTCCTCCCTCCCCCACAGTTTCCCCCCACCTCCAAAGTTGGTCTTGCTACCTCTGAGCTGCTGCTAGCATAGCAAAAATTGCATTGGCTGTGAGGGTGGGTAGCTCAAATCTGGAGTTCCAGCTCTGACCTTGGAGTGCTTCTCTGAGGTTGGAGCCAGGACTCCAAATGATCCTGTAGCCCTTTAGACAATGCTTAAAGACTAGTCCTGAGCCCAAAGGGATTGTTCAAAAAACGAGTAAACAAATTCTTGATGTGGAAATTTATATTTATGGAGGACTTTGAAGATGTCCTTTATTTGAAGGGCTGCTCAATGCAGGTCCAGTATGAAAATGAAGTGCCCTCAGAAGGAAGAGTGCAGCCTTGAAGTTGCCTATCAGCAGCACCTGGACAGGACAATAGCCAAAGCACATCAGTCACGTGGCCAGTCTTCCACTTTGTGGTGAGATGTACTGTTTCTATTACATTGTGATTGTTTCTAAATTTGTGTGCATATAGATAACTTAGCCTGTGCACATTTTATGTGGATAGCTCTCAGATTTTATCCTGGTTTTGAGTGCTGTGTGTGCTCCTTTCTAGCAGTTTACTGGTATATGCACTATGCCCCTCAGGTCACCATTTTGGAGCAGTCATCCATTTTAATAGAAAAACGAATATATTTCTGCATGTGTGGAATCTATTGAATATGCGGAAATGACTACCCTGTCTATAAGATCCATTTAACTGCCAAGTAGTTACAGAACCATCAGGTTCGTTATTGAGCAACGCCTATAACCGATGTTCTCTGCACTGATAAGGTAGAGCTCTACTGATAGGGTAGAGGCTGTCTTGATTCCGCAGGCTTCAGCCACTTTATTGTTCGATTTTATAGAGCGCTGAGACCTCAGTAACAACTATCTTTAGACATAATTTATGGTTGCCTTTTCAAGAGTTTAATGTGGGTATACTGTTACCTCATTTTTAACTGTGTTAGGTACTGTGTACCTTGGGTAAGGTATATTTCGTAGGATGTCATTCACCCTATCGGGAATGCTAGTTTCAACGGGATTTACTTTCAAGCGTGTATGTTTAAGCTTAGTTGTGTGCGATTCTCCAACGTGTTGTGATGTGGCCTGGTGTGGCGTTATCTTGCCACTCTTATTAAGAATCCATGCAATACAGTCAGCCCTTGAAACTAACTAAAAGACAGCTAAACGTTGCGATGGCACAAGCCTTTCAGCGCCTGTAGCCTGTTTGGAAAGGCTCATATTTGGGAGGTGCGCACTGCGAGGCGTCGCCCAGGCTACAGCGTTCCGCTCGCTAGGCCTGAGCCTGGCGCTCGCTCAAGTTTCTGCTCTCTGCGTCGGAGCAGCCCGCTTTCCGGAGAAGGCGGGGACCCGCGCCGGCCTAGGGAAGTCCAGCTGAGAGCAGCGTGGCGGCGGGAACGGCCGCAATGCAGCCCGAGCGTGGCAGCAAGCCCCAAAGGGAAGGGGGCCGGCAAAATCGGAGGCGGCCCGGCGGCAGGGAAAAACAGGCGGAAGTCGCTGGAGGTAGCGGCGAGGCTGGCCACCACCGAGGAGGCGGGAGCCGCGGCAGAGGGGGAAGAGGCGGGGGGCACGGCAGGCGAGACGCTCGTGGCCGAGGAGCCGCCGCGCCTCCCTCCGCTTCTCAATGTGATCAGTCGGTAAGAAAAAAGGAACCCGTTCGGGTTGGTTTTCCCCGAGGCGGAGCTAAAATCTCTCCTCTTGCTTCGCGCGCCCCATCCACTGAGGGCGCCCCGTGCGCACCTCCAGCAGTAGCGGTAGGAAGTTTCGAGGCTGTGGTACGAGGTTGAAGCATTTCCTCTGACGCACCGCTGAAGCAGTTGCGTCGTCACCACTATTTTTAAACCATTAGCTGTCAGAGTCTGATAGGTTCTCGTGAGTCTCACTGCATTTAGTCGCTCGCTATTTTCTGTAGGAGTAGTCTTTGTTGATTTGCTGTTGTTGCATCAAAGACAACATCTAGAGGTGGCATTCCTAAGAGATGTATTGTGACATATGGTTTTGTGGTGTAGGGTTCACTCTCAGATGTGTAAAGCAGCCCATGGTAGCTGGGAATAATGTGTGTTGTAGCATAAAACTCCTGGAAGGCATTAGATTGGGGTAGTCTCAACTACAGTAATCACTCATTAGATCATATATATCCATGGACATCAGAAAAACAGGTATCTATAGTAAACACTGGGACTACAGGTCATGAAAAGGATGATAGTGGGTATGTGATATTTCTAGCTATCTTTGTCTTACAGTGAAGACTTAAGGCTGCAGTCTTAAAGACACTAGGGATTAAATCCCTTGAAAGCTCTCTGGCTTCCCTCTGAGTATACATGTACAGAATTACACTACACATTCACAGTGTCCCCATCTTTCTCCCTACTGGGATAGAATTGCACAAAAAGTATGTTCTAGGGTAGGATAATTAGATTCTACCTCTTTTGAACAGAAATGCTGTTAGTTGCCTCTGTTTGTTGACTCTGGATGTATAAAATGAACCAATGCATGACTAAACAGGATTGTGTTTAAACTGGGTTGCCAGCTGCTCTGTATGCACCAAGCTCATGAATACTTGATGTACTAACACCACACACCCAGTAACTGATCACCCAGTTTAAATAGTATATCTGCAGCATGCAACTCTGCATGGGTAGGATTGGTTTATACATCAGGCACCATGTTTAAATTGGGCATAAAGCTGAGAGAGGTTTTCACAAAAAGATCTAAAGGCAGATAATATTTCTTTTGCTCATTTGCTTGTTACAACACTGTATGGGTATACTTAGGGATCTTAATGTGTAAGTACTGTATGGGTGTACTTACCTGGTGCAACAGCTTTTTAAATGATGGCAACCCTAAAGGCAATGCATTACCTCAAGAAGCATGGGATGGAATATCAGGTGATACACTGAGCATATTGAGGCCTACATGTTGTTGTTGTGTGCTGTCAAGTCATCTCCAATTTAAGGTGACCTTATGAGTGAAAACCCTCCAAAATTTCCTATCCATTCCAAACCTGCTTAACTAGTCTAAATTCAAGGCTGTTTCTGGAGTCAATCCATCTCTTATTCATCTTCCTTTTCTTTTCTGACCTTTGACTTTCCCTTTTCATGATATGTACAACAGCCTCAGCTTTGTCATTTTTGCTTCTAGGGAAAGCTCTGGCTTGATTTGAGCTATGATTCAATTGCTCATCTTTCCCTTGGTCCAGGATATTTTCAAAGCTCTTCAGAACCATGTTTGAATGTATCCGTTTTCTTCCTGTCAAGGCCTACATGCTAAGGCCTTATTCTTAGTTTGTATGGCAGCTGGAAGATGAACATACATGTAGGCACTCTTCTCTTGTGTATGCCATAAAATAACATCAACTCAAAATGATAGCACAGTGTGCATGCATTTCCCTTCACAGGACACAGTCTTGACAGCAGGTGCATGTGCTACAAGTACAGCTATATGTGACAATTGAGTAAATATGAATGTGCAAGCAGCACAAATAGCAAAATAACATATAGATCAGGGCTTAAAATTTCAAGTCTAGATCTACTAGCCAGGAAAAAACCTTACTCTCCACCTGGAGCATGCAACCTTGCGGGGCAGAGACATCTCTCCAGATCCTCCACCACCCCTCCAGCACTCCCATTCATTCATTCATTCATTCATTTGAAACATTTCTATGTTTGTTTATTTTATTTTTTTAAAACATTTCTATGTTTATTTTATTTATTTAAAACATTTCTATGCAGAGACATCTCCCCAGATCCTCCGCCACCCCCCCAGCCCTCCCATTTATTTATTTATTTATTTGAAACATTTCTATGTTTGTTTATTTTATTTATTTAAAACATTTCTATATTTATTTTATTTATTTAAAACATTTCTATGCCACCCCATTGCAACAAAGCCTTGGGGTGGCTCACAACAAAACAAAATATACAAATAAATAACAACATGACAAAAAAATTACATTGTCCCATTGCATCCTCTGGCTCCTTCCAGCTTTCCAGTGCACTGGAATGGCGGGATGCAGGGTGAGGGGGGGAGGAAAAGCTCTCCCAATTCACATCGCTTGGCCCCTCCAGGAAGGTGGAGACCCCCAGCCTCGCTTTGTCTCCGTTCAGGCCAAGAAGCAGCCACCGGGCTTGCCTTAGGAGGCGAGCAGAGGACGCCAGAGCCCCACCACCTGCTCCGCACCCTCCCACTTCCAACTGCCTGCAATAATACTTCTCACACTTCGCGGCCCATCTAAGGGTTAAAGCAAGAGAGGGCTGCTTTCTAGAAGGGCCAGTGGAGAGACAGGCCCGAGGATCGCAGAAAGCAGATACGTCTAAGTCTCTGCCTGTGTGGGTCCGTGTGGGTTTGCTTCCCGGTTAGGGTCCCATTTGCAAATAGGGATGCAGGGCATTACTGTGCTCGCCAGAAAGGAATTTACACTCGCATTTGGTGAGCAGGCGAGCAGTAATTTCATGCCCTGATATAGACAGTACTTTTAAAAATTTACAGTCTAATGCTGGTAAAGTAAGTGAAAGTCAGTAGGGTTCTGGCTTCATAAATTGTTTCATATTTTTGAGTTCGATTTATGACACATTACCTGGTTAAACATCCCAGGTTATCATGCTTTACATGGGTCTGACTGTGTAATTATGAGTTTTGATAATATTTAACCCTATATGAATTGACCTTGCTCCGTTCCATAATATTTTCACAATATTTTGCATTTACACTTGCTTTACTGAACTGAAATCCATTTAGTGCAGGATTCTGTTAGCAATGCATGTAGAAGCTCTCGACTTACAATGGTTTTCCTTTGTGCTGAGATTCAGTGGTGCACTCCTCTGAACATGGTGGTCCCATTCAGCTATAATGGTTAGTAGATATTAATTCATTTTCTATTAACTTATTTAATCATAAAAGAACATAGTAAAGACACACCTTCCTTCAACCTGTGAAAAGTCATTGCAGCAGGACTGGTATGACAACCACAGCTTTATAGAGCAGCAAGTGACTTCTCACAAACCATTGCAGCTGTTCTTATTTAAATGAGAAACTATTTGGTTATATTTGAGTGGCATCAATGAATATCAGTTTACTTTTACCAAGTGATAATTAAAGATTATGGAAGGGTGATATAGTTGCTGTGGATTAAATATTGTATCCTTTCTTTAGAAAGCTATCATAAATGTTTTACCGGAATAAAATAGAATTACATAATATATTACAGGTAATTTGAAATTCTAGATTGTTTGCTATAACTCTTGTGAAGATTGGAGATAAATTATTTAATTTGCTTTTAATCTGTAGTATCATTGTTTCTAATACTGATGTTTTATTTCATTAACTTCTGAATTGTGATAGCCTTTGGTTACAATTTTCAGCAGTTTCTTTTATCCCAGGCTATCATAATCATGCATTTTTCAGGTACATTTCTCAAGATTGTTGAATTCACAAACTAAGAAATTTGCATACCGTGCTTATATTGATGTCATCAAACCATACTTGTCTGAGATGATTCACTTATTTTTAATGTTCAGTCCATGAAAAGTTTAATCTTTGTCCCAAGAATCTAAACTTAGATTGGAGGTGGGGAATTGGGGAAAAGGAAGGTTAAAAGTCATTTCAGAAATTGATGCTGAGATCCATACTTACCTAGACATATGCCACCTACCTGGGAAACCCTGTTCCTTTCCTCTGCATATAGGAATAGGATGCAGTTGCTCAATGGCAAGAAATTTTACAGAATACCTTTCATTTCTTCATTGATAGCGATACAGTTCGGATGTCAAGCTTCATTATCAGACATACTTGGAGCCCTTGCAAAATGTGTTGATTTTAAAAAAAAGATGGAGCCAATCAATGCTGGACCATCTTTTTGTTAAAACAGGAATGTATGGATGTTCATAACTCTGTGCCTCCTGCTTTGAACAACGAAAGGTCAGTGTAAATAGATTTACTATCCTCATTTTGAAAGCTAAAAGACTAATACCACAACAGATAAACTGCCCCATGTAATAGCACAATGGGTGGAGGATTTGGTGAAACTTGGCATAATTTACTAATGGAAAACATATATGGATTGTTGGATGCCTAACTATCAACACAACAACAACAATAATATATTTTGCTATATATTTTTATTTTTTGTTTGGGTTTTAGTTTTGTTGTTAAATTTCACAATAACAGTAAGTTAAAAAAGGATTGATACAGAACTGGCCTAGAATCTATAAGATCATAAAAAGTCTTTGAATCACAATGGGGAAATGAGGCTAAATGTGCAAAGAAGGAAATACAAGCAAAGTGGTTAATCCCATTATTTAAAAGATAAATAATTTGTTTTTATATAACAGTGATCTTGGTATGAAAAGATAGACCAGTGTTATCTCTATATTGCAGATAAAGAAAAGAGTGGCTTGTCTAGGGACAGTGGGTAGGGTCATGGTCAAGATAAGCTCAGAGCATTGCCTAGTGCACATCCTGCTTTCTTAAGTGCTTGACTTAAAGTTTTCTATTGGCAGCTTATAAAAACCACAGTAACAATTCTCTAATTAGATTAAGGCACATGGACCATGCAACATTTCTTATGCACAAATATAATTTATACATCTTAAAAATCAGCAATAAATACAAGTCTATGGAATGAGTATGTATAGCTTACTAGGAAGCTTTTAAATTGTCCCTTTCAAAAGTACTCAGCTTTGTGTATACATCTGCATCATAACTATCTCTGATAGTTGCTATTAAGTTTTAAAAATCTTTGTTAAAGGTACATTGTAGATGTGTCAACATGTACAAGTGCTCTTGTCATGCATAAAGGTTTGTCTTTTATCCTCAACTGTAGTTATAGTTACATAGCAAAATTATTAACATGTCTCTAAAGCAGCCCTGAGATGGATATTTCCAGTAGCGGATTGTTCCCATGTGGGGACAAAACATTTTATGTGATGTGTTCATTCAGAATTTCTGTGCAGTACCAAATATTCTTGCTCATTGATCTGAATTAATTTCTAACTGGGTATTGGGAGTAACTGCTGCATACATTTGTGGAGCAATGTCATATAATAATATATAAATTGGTGCCTAATGATCAGGCAAATCAGAAGGCTTGAATAAAACTTTACATTTCTTGATGGGTATCCTGATTTTTAATAACATCATATTTGAATTAGGACTGCAGCCACATTTCTTTCCAGATATTACAAATATTAATATTTGCATTTATAGCACCAGTATCTACAAATATTTAACAGTTAAGTGTTTTCTCTTCCAATAATAGCATGTTAATTCACATTTGGTATTTATTACATCTTTATGCATGCAAATGGTTTGTAGACATGGGTTGTTTTCATTTTAATGTAGACATAGACATGTTCATGTAACAATACCAAGATGGTATGTGCTGTTCGTGGCATTCTAGCAATCTGTTGTTTTGCATTAAAGCATGTAAGTAAGTAAATAAATAAATTGGAAGTAACTTCTGTAGTTCCCATGGAAACTTAATGCTTGCTTTTTCCTTTGTAAGGGAGGTTTTGATCTGACATCAGTGTACTTGGTGTTAATTAATTTTATCATAATGGCAACTCACTCATAGAAATGGTTGAGTCCCCATTGGCTTGCTGTAGGTTTGCTCAGATATAAGTCAAGATAGTTTTCTGAAACTTCAGACAGTAGCTCAGCTTATTTATAAGCCAACTCAAATTCATCCCCCAAATCTTCTTCCCCCAACTCATTTAAATTTCAGTAGTGATCCTCTGGTGATAGAAGGTCACATGGAGAAAGATGGAAGGTCTTTTCTCTCCCCCTACCTAGGACACTCCTGGGATTTGCAATAACCTTTGACAAAAAGCTGATAATATCTGTAGCACTTTGGAAAACTTGACTTGTAAGACGCTACCTGTGGCATTGCCTCCTAGAACTGTAGATAAAAGGGTGGAGGGATTTCCATTCTTTTCATTCTTTTCTTGTCTCTATGGCTTGTTGCATATGCTTGTTTTGAGAACAAAAAATGGAAAATATCTCTGCTTTGGACATAAATGAATATTCGAGATAATTTTCCCCATTGAGCAGCTATTCACCATTAAGAGTATAATGCATACATCCACAGTGTGTTCACCACACCTCTGCTTAAAGATCTCATTGGATCGGTGTTAGCTGATACATGTATATGCTATATGTTTGTGTGTGTGTGTATATATGCAAGTGGATTGATTGTTTGTATTGATGGTTTTACCATATTGTGATGACAATGATTTTAAGACGATGCAGTAAAAGCGCTACACTCAATATGCCAGCAAATTGGGAAAACTCAACAGTGGCCACAGGATTGGAAAAGGTCAGTTTACATTCCAATTCCAAAGAAGGGCAATGCCAAAGAATGTTCAAACTACCGCACCATTGCACTCATTTCACACGCTAACAATGTTATGCTCAAAATTCTACAAGCTAGTCTTCAGCAGTATGTGGACCAAGAACTACCAGAAGTACAGGCAGGATTTCGAAGAGCCAGAGGAACTAGAGATCAAATTGGCAACATACGCTGGATCATGGAGAAGGCTAGGGAGTTCCAGAAAAACATCTACTTCTGCTTCATTGACTATGCTAAAGCCTTTGATTGTGTGGATCACAACACATTGTGACAAGTTCTTAAAGAGATGGGAGTACCAGACCATCTTATTTGTCTCTTGAGAAACCTATATGCGGGTCAAGAAGCAACAGTGAGAACTGGGCACGGAACCACTGATTCGTTCAAATTTGAGAAAGGAGTTCAGCAAGGCTGTATACTGTCACCCTGCCTATTTAACTTATATATAGAGCGCATCATGAGAAAGGTGGGGCTAGATGAATCATCAGTTGGAATTAAGATTGCTGGGAGAAATATCAACAACCTCAGATATGCAGATGATACCACTCTCATGGCAGAAAGTGAAGAGGAACTAAAGAACCTCTTGATGCGGGTGAAGGAGGAGAGCGCAGAAGTTGGCTTGAAACTCAGCATCAAGAAAACTAAGATCATGGCATCTGGTCCTCTCACTTCCTGGCAAATAGATGGGGAAGAAATGAAGGTAGTGACAGATTTTATTTTTCTGGGCTCCAAGATCACCGCAGACGGGGACTGCAGCCAAGAAATTAAAAGACGCTTGCTCCTTGGGAGGAAAGCTATGGCAAATCTAGACAGCATACTAAAAAGAGACATAGAAACAGAGAAACAGAGCGAGTCAGAAGGGGCCTTCCAGGCCATCTAGTCTGACCTCCTGCACCAGCTGGCTCCTCTCATGACATGCCCACCAACAACATCACCCTGCCAACAAAAGTGTGTCTAGTCAAGGCTATGGTTTTCCCAGTTGCAAATGTATGGCTGTGAAAGTTGGACCATAAGGAAGGCTGAGCGCTGAAGAATTGAAGCCTTTGAATTGTGGCACTGGAGATGACTCCTGCAAGTCCCTTGGACTGCAGGGTGATCAAACCAGTCAGTCCTAGAGGAGATCAACCCTGACTGCTCTTTAGAAGGCCAGATCCTGAAGATGAAACTCAAATACTTTGGCCACCTAATGAGACGGAAGGACTCCCTGGAGAAGAGCCTAATGCTGGGAAGGATTGAGGGCAAAAGAAGAAGGGGACGGCAGAGGATGAGGTGGCTAGAAGGAGTCACTGAAGCAGTCAGTGTGAGCTTAAGTGGACTCCAGGGGAAGGTGGAGGACAGAAAGGCCTGGAGGAATGTTGTCCATGGGGTCGCGATGGGTCAGACATGACTTCACGACAAACAACAACAACACGTTTTATATATTAGTGTTTTTAGAACCATGATTTTATTGTCATTTATTTGGTGGACTGTGTTTTATGTTGGCTGTTAACAGTGCTGGGCTCATTGAGAGGAAGGACAAGCTCTACACAGTATAAGTAAAAATAAGTAAGGAACATGACAATACCAAAAAGCGGCACCAGTACTGGTCCTGATATGTGAAAAGATACCTCTCCCCTGTCAACAGAGCCCCTGCCAGGTCATCTTGCTGTAAAATTTCAATTTTTCTCCCTTTGTAGGATTGTGTCCTAGAGGAAACTCTGAAACTAGCATGTTCATGACATGTATTCCTAAAAGACAATGTGCAATGTACTGTTAGAAGGCTCTATGATTTCTTGAGCTTCATCTCCACTAGTTTTCAATGCTGCTGTTTCCAGGGAGCCTGAAGAAACACAGCTTTTTAACAGCCCTTAAATAAGAGTAATAGAAAAAATAGTGATGGCTATGTAAAAGTTCCTGTAGATTTTACTCTGCTTAGCCAATGGCTAATGGGGGCAATGCTCATCTCCATTTCTAAGGCCATGAGCCAGCGCTGTGTCTGAAGATGATCCTGCAGTCATGTGGCCAGCACTGTTACCTAACCACCGAGGTGGGACATATTTACTCGGATTACATGCTTTTGAACTGCTAGGTTGACTAGGAGCTAGGGGTAAATGATGGGAGCTCGCTCTGTCTGGTGGAGGCTGGGCTCAAATTGCTGGAGTGCTGACCATTTCTGGCTGACAGTTGCAGCATCATTAAGGCACTGTGCCACCTCAGCGGCTATGTGCAGGTAATAAAATTAAGGGTTCAAATGAAAATAAAATGCTCAGTTTTGATCAATTGGGAAAATGTAATTAAAGTGCCTGATTGGGGTAGGGAAATCATACCAGCCAATATTTTAATACTGAGAGATATTTTGCTAGAGAGCCCTGTTGGATATGGGGTAGTATACAAACATAATAAGTACATACATACATTGTGAATATCAGGGAGGTAGCAAAATAAAATTATTTTATTCATTATATTTATATCCTGCCTTTTTTTCTTCCAGGGAGCTCAAGGTAGTTTGCATAATTCACCTCAGAACAACAACCCTGTGAGGTAGGTGAGTCTGTAACTGAACCAGACTCACCCATTTAGCTCCACATCTGAGTGGGGACTAAAACTCAGACCTCCTGAATCCCAGGCCAGCACTCTTATCCACTACACCACCCTAGCTCTGGCTCTCACTGTGATAAATTTAACACCAAATTGACTTATTGAGGGGAATTTCCTAATTGGGGTTGGATACATTTAAGTTATAAGAGGAATAATATTGATTTAATGCCAGCTCTTCCCATACTCCTTTTTGTTTCTGACCATACCCATTTTCTGTACCCAGATACATATATCTATGCCATTATATAGGAGAAAGCAAATGTACAAAGTATCTTTCACAAGTTCACAAGGTGGTGATTTCCCCCATGGTAGGTAGGGCCTTTCAGATTCTCACAAAAGGCTACTAAGCAAAGACAGCAAACACGGATAAGAGCAGAGGCCTTCTTATGGTTCAGTATCTGGTTAAAGAACAGTAAATCTGGACAGTGGAGAAAGCTGACAAGAAGAAAATTGATGCATTCAGAACATGATATTGGAGGAGAGATTTGCAAATACCCTAGACAGAAAGATGAATCAAGCCAGAACTTGCCCTAGAAGCCAAAATGATTCACTGGAGAAGACAATCATACTAGGGAAACTTGAAAGCAGCAGAAGAAAAGGAAGACCAAATAAGAGATTGATTCACTCCAGAAAGATGCCACAGCTTTGAATTTAGAACACCTGAGCTGGGAAGTCATGGATAGGACATTGTGGAGAGCTTTCCTTCATAGGGTCACCATAAATTGGAGACAACGGCATATAAGAACAACTACAGGAATAATCTTGCAATAGAATAGTATAGCTAGTGGGCTCCCAGAGGGACCTGTGTTGGAACACATTGGTTTTAAATTGTTCATAAATAGTCAGGAATTAAGATAGTAGAGGGCTCACAAGGTTTAATGAGTACATCAATTATTTAAGGTGGTTAAAATTGAGGAGAGTGAAAAGCTCTGAAAGGATTCATACTGGGAGAATAGGCACTAAAATGGTAAATGCAAGTTAAGGTAATCAGGACCCCCCCCCCCCCCAGCTTCATGCATACTTTGATCTGATTCAAAGCTGAAGGTGATTCACCAAGAAAAAGATCTTGAGGCTATAGATAGCTCAATGAAAACGTTGACTGTTGTGAAACGAGCAAATTCTTTGTTGAGAATAACTAGAAATTGAAAAAAATGTTCTCAATAGCATACTTCCCTTATAGTGCAGTCATGATACTCTGAATACTGTGTACAGTTCTGGTCACAGCTTTCCATAAAGGATATTGTAAAGTTTGGAAAAGACAACCATGATGATCAATGGATTTGAGAAAGTCCTGTGTGAAGAAAGATTATAATGTTAGGGACTGCTTAGCTCAGAAAACAGGGAAGTAAGTGAGACATGATGGAGGTGTACAAGTATGTATGGTATGGAGCAGATTTATTCTCTCTCTGAATACCTGAACTCAGAGTTATCAATCAATGCTGAATAGTTGGAGATTTAGGACAAATAAATATAAGTAGGTCTTCACAAAGCACATAGGTAAACTATGGAATTCGCTACCACAAGATGTAGTGATGGCTGCCAATGCAGATGGCTTTAAAAGAGGATTAGACAGAATAGGAGATATTAATGACTGCTAGTCATGGTGATGGTATCTTCCAGGTTCAAAGGTAGTTTGCTTCAGTATGCCAGTTGTTGGGGAATATCTCCTGCTGTTGGCTTCCCACAGGCATATAGCTAGCTCTGTGTGAATAGATTGCTGGAACTAGATTGACCTTAGGTCTGATCCAGCATGGCTCTTGTTATGCAATTCCTCCCATTTACATGTCTAGCCCACTTTGCTAGTTATAAGTAGCTATTTAGTATTGGATCTTCTGCCTATGTAAGGAATCTCAAGTGTCCCAAGAAAGGTTTACTTTCTATTAGATTGATTGGTTCTCTCCTTTTTTCCTGGGGTAAAGACTGTTCATTGGTAAAGTGCATGAGTTGCATAGAAATGGTCCCAAATTCAATCTCTGGAATCTTTCAGCAGGGCTTGCAAAATTTCTGCTTGAACCCATAGAAAACTATTGCCAATCATGGTCAGCTACACTGGACTAGAGGGATCAATGGGCTGACTCAATATAAGGGAGCTTCTGGTGTTCCTCATTTCCCTTTTTGAAACTTCAGAAATAAATAGAAAGAGTTTTCCCAGTGCAGGTATTTTCAATAATCAATTATTTTATTTAAAGGAATTTGTAACTGAACTCAACCAACTTGTTGGTGCCACTTATTTATTTATAACATTTGTATGTCGCCCAATTGTGCCACAGCACCACTGGGTGGCTCACAACCACAAATAAGAGCTGATTTATGAAAATAAGAGCTGATTTCTAACCACTAAAGAAATGAATTTGTATTGTAAGGTTTAAATATGGATCTTTTATGTAGAAAGCTATTATGCCTGATATTTTAATCTGTTGTCTGCATTGGCATTTCTGTCTACTATTATGTTGCTCTTGTATTATATGTGTGTAGTAATGAGATAACTTGGCTATATCTATAAAGATTATGTCAAGTTGAATTAATGCCACATTTTCTCTTATTGTGATTGTCTGGCCACATTGTCATGCAGATGAAAGCTTAAATATAAAAAATATTGTCCTGTTGACAAAAGGCAGAGTATAAATATAATTACTGACAAACAGTAATGAATGTTTCAACACAATATCATGCAGTTTCATTTTTAAAAAATATGGCTGTCACTAAGGCATAGAATTGCTTTCTTAGCCAATTAAAAGGTAGAAATTAATCATTTGTTTTGTCAGTAAGCCATTTATACTAGTTTTCAATGTACAAAAGCTAAATCACAGAATTAAGTGTTTTTGATGTCTTGAGAGAGGATAAAATGAACATTTCTAACTCTCTGTGTTTCTTGTCATGATATTGCAAGACAAAGCTGTATTTCCTCTGGATTCATTAAAAACCAGTGCAATGGATAAAAGGAGGATTCTTAATACTGTTCTCTGAAGAGTGGTGCTACTGTAGGGTAAAAGTAAGCAACCTTTTTGACCCACAGGAACATTTGGCAAACAGAAACTATTCCTGGAACCACTGCTAAATGGCTGCTGTATAAGGTATACTAGTACGAAAGAGTATGTAACTTGCCCAAATTATCCATAAAGCAGAGGTGGCATCTGAGCCATAACACACCAAGGATGCAATCCTGTGTGCATTTAGACAGGAAAATTGGCTAAGCCATGCTGAGTGTTGTAGGAGTTGTGTCCTGTCTTAACAAGCATAGGATTGTACCTTAAACTACTCATTTGAGGCTGCAGATTTCAGCACCAACAGAAGACTATGCCATAGAAGCTAAATTATTTTTCTCTTCTCCAACCAATTCATTCCCATTCTGTATCTCTTCCTTTCTCATAGATGAACTCACTGGTTGGATTGGGTTGTTGTTGAACTGTGGGTTAAACATGAACAACCCATTATGAGAAACCATGGTTTATTGTTGGTTTGTTAACTCTGGATTACTCACGGTTAAAAAACTGCAAGGTTTGTAGTATGGCTGATGTTCACATAACACAACAGTCCATGATTCTGTCATAACCCACACTTAACACATAATTAGCATTTAGTATGAGTTGATTTGTCATGTTGTATGATCCTAGCCTTCCCCAATTCCCTCCTACCCTTCATGGTGTCCAAAGGTGTTCATGGGAAATTGGTATGGCAGTAGGTGGAAACACCTTGATGAATACTAAGAAATATGTTGAGGGCTCACTGGTGTACATGAACATTGTGTTGCCTGCCCCTAATGTATGGTTTGATGACAAGGAAAGGAAGGGCTGACTTGCTGGCCAGTTTCATCTTGTAAAAAGTCACAGAACCTGAAGAAGTCCATTTGTGTGGCAAAATGAAAGATAAGCATGCTGATTGCATTTGTTGTACTATTTTCATGTTAATTTTTCTTAAAGTCATGAGTTTTCTTAAAGTCATGGTATACTTGAAACACAGGACATGAAAATACAGTGAAAATATGTATAGATTCATTTGGTTCTTTTCTTTTAAAATTGGCACTCTGAATTTGTTATCAGTGAATCACAGTGGACCTTTCAGAAGTTTACCTTTCCTAGTTAACCTGACTTTATTCTTTCTGCTATTTAACTTACAAATACTTACATCCTTTTCTTTAAAGTACGATTTGCAACCCAGGTCATGAGAACTGAGGTGAAGGGTGAGATTTAAAATAAAAGCACTATGAACATACATGAAATTACTACAGTGTTTGTAAAGGGTATAAGAAAAAGAAAATACTGTTTTTTATGAATTTGGATATCAGTATATTGATCGCTGTAGGGATCATAAGGCAGATCAAGGCTGTAATTACAATAGACTAAATTAGACAAATAAGTCCTACACTTTTTTTTTTTGGCAGCACTCACTACTCAATTTAAAGTGATTCTTCACAGGACTATGATATCATACTAACAATCTATGGGATTAGTTTTTATCAGAATAAAAACCAGAAATATCTTCCATTGCAGTAGTTTTCAACCCTTTAAGAGCTGGAACCTATTATTAGTGCAAATCTGCATTTGAAGACCCTCTTGTTAATTAGTTTACTATATACTACTATGGAAATTGTGCTATTAATATGGTAACTGCGTATTGAAATCTTTCTTGATGCACATCTGAACCAAAATCTAGTGTTGTTCTAAAGACTGCTGCTGAACTATGATAGGAATTGGGCTCTTCCGTGAGCTGCTTAAGGGAAAGAAAATTTAATGAGGAAAAACTGAGCTTCACTTTTAGAACAACAGTGCTCACTCAAGGGATTGACTTCATTGTCCCCTTCTTCCACAGAAGACAATTGCCCTTCCACTGGGGAGCCCTAAGTGTGCAGAAGCAGGATTTTGTATGTGTACTCCAAGCTGGTTGGAGAATCATGTGCACAAATAATTCTTAAGCTTGATATGGTGGCCATGTAATCCCCCTCTTCTTTGCAAAGTCAAAATTCTATCAATTATTCACGGAGGGAAACCTAGGCGACTAGTATCAGCCACCCCACCCCCCCATGCCTCCTCTTTCTTTGCCAAAGAGCTGCTTGAGCTTTTGGATCCAGTTGGAATGTATTTGTCCTCTCAGTTCCATTGTGTGTTCTGTGTTCTGTAGGTGTTTTGCTTGAGTCACTCTGGCCCCACCCCTCTGGGAATGCCCCTTGGAGATGGGCAAGCCTCATAGATCTAGGCAGGCCCTCTAGTTGGCTAGCCCTTCTCTTCCAGCACTGTGCCATAGGTTCAAGGATTGGACCAGATTCCTCTTGCTTCTCTATCATTCCCTCTTCTGGCACTTCTACACCCTGTTGGTTGCCAGAATCTGGCTAAACATCTGAAGGTGGCAGCCTTAAGATAAGCTCCTGGTCTATCATCTCTGTGCCTGCAGACCTCATTGCTCAGGCCTCACTGTCCTCATTTGAAGAATCAGTGCCACCCTGGCCCTGACCGTGAAACACATGCCAGGAACAATGTCCTCTTCCATTCCCAACAGAGCTATATGTTAAATAGTTTTGCTCTGTATAAATTTCTTGTATATACTGGACTGAGATAAATGTTGGGGCTTAAATGCATAGGGATCTTTTAAAAGCTATGTTGCTTTTTTTTTTTTTTAAATCATGTATTTGTGTATTTCAGATTTATCTTTTATATTTACATACCATTTAAAAAAGAACACATGAGACGGGCATGGGGGCTGGCTGTGCTCTGCCACCTCTTTCTTAGTTGACATTGCATTTGTGGGGGGTGTGCTGGTACCATGGCGGGGGGAGGCAGGGAGGGGAGAGACGGCTCGGTGGGAGCTGGGTTTTGCACCAATTTTGATATTTTCTTCTTTTGTTGGCATTTTTGTTGCTCGTTTTCTGGTTGTTTTGGAATTTTTATTTATTTATTGGTATTGTGTTTGGAAACTAATACACAGAATACTGTATTATGTGTATGGCGCTTTTTGTTTTTGCCTCAGCAGTTCCCAAGGTGGTTTTCCTGTTTTTGCCAGTCTCCAGCTGTGGAAAGGTTGAAAACCACTGAATTAAGCTATGGCATAAAGCAACTTTATGGTTTTGAACTTGTGGTGCTTTTCTGTTCACCATGTGGGAGTCACTCTTTTTGAGCGCTAGGGTCATGGAAAGATCCATGGCCATGTGAGTAATATTCATGGTCATATCAGTGGCATCCATGGCATCATTCCAATAATGGTGGCAAAGCTGTGGGACGTCTGCTGCAGATGTGGACAATGACAGACAAAGCATTTCCTATTTTGCTGTCCAGTATCCAGCCTTCCTTTTACCTCCCCCTCCTGCCTTTGCCATGTGCTGTAGCAATCAACACTGCACTGCACTTAAAAGTTATTTTCAGGAGAAAGAACACCTTAATTGTACTACTTATTTTCTTATTTAGACATTATAGTGGACAAATTCTTTCACAAACCCTGCTCATTGAAATTTTGTAATGTTATATACAGTGTAAGCAGGCAAAAATTACATTTTGCTTCATGCTACAATGTAAAGAAAAAACATCAGCAAAGTTTTCTTGAAAATGCTTTTCTTTCAATCAACCTTGCAATTAGCTTCTTGCCTAGGACAAATTGTTATTGGCTCTGAGTGAGCCTCTGCATGATAGGAGATTGGAGTGACAAAGCTGTTGGAAATAGTGAGCTTTAGCCAGAAATTAAGACTGGGTGTTGAGAGAGTACTATGTACAGCTACAATAGCATCAGAGCACCATTTTTGTGTGAGTATGCCTTCTTTCAATAATGTTGCACGGTTGCACCCTGGAGATTCCTTGTTTACCATTACATTTTATAGCTATGAGATTTAAGGCAGTAATGGCTTCTTCCTGTTCTTCACCCCCAGTCCTTTTAGCTTGCTTACTTCCTGGCTTCTGTAGAAGGACTCCATGTGTGCCATGTAGGGAGTGCATGCATTGAGGGGGTGGTGGTAGGGAAGAGACAGAATCATGAGAAAATGGGCACGTCATTTGTTTTGCATAGCAGGAAGACAGCACACAAAAGGACTGAAAGATGAAATGATGGCAAAATGTACAGCTTGCATATCACCTAATTTGGCTGGAAACTTAAAGGTGAAGGGATGTTTAGGTTGAAGTCTGGCAGACCAGTTTGGTAATAGACAAAACTATCTTGGCTTCTTCACCTAGTTTGTCAGCAAGTGTTACAGTCTTGCAGTCCTGCTGAGGTCCTTCTTTGCTGGACAAGCATACTGTTTTAAAAAAATAATAAGCAAGTGCTGTGTAAAAGATACACAATTCTGTAGTCTACATTGTAGTTCATTTCAGGGTTTGCTGTCTAACTTCCACTTGTACCTGGGGCATGCTGACAGTTGTAGACCTTTTATCTGTCTGAACATGCATATGATTGCACCCTTAACATATTTTGTGCTCTGTATGTTTTTTTATTATTGTTGTTATATCTCTAGATCTCTAATATAATCTATAAATTTACGTGTGTGTGTGTGTGAAATTTCTGCACTGTCCCATAGCTGACGCTCTCTGCTCAGTTTACAACAATACATAAAAAGCAAGATAATGAAATACCACAAAAATGCCATACAATCTTATCAAAAACAAATAAAATATTTTAAGTAGCTAAAATATACAGTAAAGAATGACACTGCAGATGCAATATGCTTGGGATGGGTAATCCCATCAAGCCCCTTAATAACTAAGTATATAATGTAGGTACATTCTGACCTGCACTTCAGCATTGAATGCCATATCAGGCATGCTTGCAAGCCCATCTTCAGGGAAATAAGTTATGTTTTTCTTCCTTTCTTTTCCTATCCTATATTAACAGCAGCTATATTTTTTTTCATTTGGGATGGAGGAAAATGAACTCCATATTTTCAGCGTTATTGGCTAGTTTCATGAGAACATATTAATTCTCATACTGAAGCTTTACTATATTGTTTGTTTAAAAAATGTAAAATTGACATAAATTGGTATAACCAGTCTGCCCTTGAGACATCCAAATTATACTCATTATTAAATTCTGTTCTATTTCCCACCACAGTATGCCGACTATTAACACTTGCATCAAAGCAAAACCACACTAAGCCTAGATGGTCTGAGTCACAAATGCTCTAAGCAATAGTCATCAGCCTTGAAAGTCATAAAAAACCTAGATTTTTGCTCTGCTTTAATTCAGCCTTCCCACCCAAATGTAAAGACTTCACAAATATTAATAAAATCTTACAAATACAGACATTTTTGTAATGTACAGCCCAATCTGCTTGATTCTGCTCTCAAATTAATGTTTGACATTAACTGCAAAGAATTCACTTGAATCTGGCAAGCTGCATAATTTTCTTTTACACCCATTCATTTTAATCCACCTGTTTGGAGCTTTCCGGTGGCTAAGTATGTAGTCTTACAAACAAGAAAGTTAGGAAGTTCAAACAATAGAGACAGGGGATGAGGACAAGTTGTATGTAGCAAAAAAGAAAAAAAAATGCATAGGAGAGAGGTCATGTTGTTATCAGATCTAGAGCAACCCTTTGGAATTCATGTCTTCCTCACTTTATTTCTTAATCTCTTTATCCAAGATTTTAAACCATTTTAATTGTTTTTGTGTACTGCTACATATAATAATCTCCTTCATAGATCACTGCCTTGTCGTGGCAAAGGGGCTTGCATAGCTCAATGAAGCTATGAACTATGCAGTGCAGGGCCACCCAAGACGGACAGGTCATAGCAGAGAGCTCTGACAAAACGTGATCCACTGAAGAAGGAAATGGCAACCCACTCCAGTATCTTTGCCGTGAAAACCCCATGGACAGTACCAAAAGGCAAAAAGATACGACACCCGAAGATAAGCCCCTCAGGTCAGAAGGTGTCCAATATGCTACTGGGGAAGAGCAGAGGGCTAGTAGTAGTAGCGCCAGAAAGAATGAAGTGACTAGGTCAAAGCTGAAAGGACACTCAGTTGCAGATGTATCTGGTGGTGAAAGGAGAGTCCGATGCTGCAAAGATCTATACTCCGTAGGAACCTGGGAAGGAAAGCAATGGCAAATCTAGACAACACACTAAAAAGCAGAGACATCACCCTGCCGACAAAAGTGCGTTTAGTCAAGGCTGTGATTTTCCCAGTTGCAATGTATGGCTGTGAAAGCTGGACCATAAGGAAGACTGAGCGCCAAAGGATTGAGGCCTCAAATTTGAATTGTGGTGCTGGAGGAAACTCCTGTGAGTCCCTTGGACTTCAGGGTGATCTAACCGGTCAGTGCTAGAGAAGATCAACCCTGACTGCTCTTTAGAAGGCCAGATAGTGATGATAAAACTCAAATACTTTGGCCACCTAATAAGAAGGAAGGACTCCCTGGAGAAGAGCCTAATGCTGGGAACAATAGATGGCAAAAGAAGAAGGGGACAGCAAAGAATGAGGTGGCTAGATGGAGGCACTGAATCAGTTGGTGTGAGCTTGTGGACTCTGGGGGATGGTGGAGGACAGGAAGGCCTGGAGGAATGTTGTCCTTTGGGTTGCGATGGGTCGGACATGACTTCTTGACTAACAACAACAACAACATATAATAAAATCCCCAAGCAAGATGGTTTTATTTTAGATTTATTGTGTACCCCCTTGGCAGAAAGGGTGCTATAGAAATAATTAAGTACAATAATAAATAACAGTTAATATTGTTTGTCTCAGCTAGAAGCCAACTTTATAATTGTGCAACCATGCTTGGCTTCAGTTAGAATTGTGAGGGCCTGCATAAGTGATATACTCCTTAAATGCTTTCCTTGAAAATGGAAACAATCACTTCTACAGCAGTAATCATTTCTGAATGTGGATAAGGACTGTTTTTTATTTATCCATCTTAAAATACCTTGGTTTTGGTGTCAGTTGTTAGATGGAAGGAATGAGTTTCCATTCGGAAGTTTGTGGTGTATTCTGTAGTCCTCAGCTTGTTCAGATCCAGCTTTAGCTCAAGCATGGTTTAGGAGACCCACTTCTTAATTTTCTGCTACATTTTTTGTATGGCACTAGTGATGCAGTTACAACCCACCTTGGGTCATACTGTTACTCAGAACTGGCATATTTAATTATCAGTGATACAGGTGGATAAATAATTTCTGACATGGATTTGAAATGTATTAATAGGATATCTGATGTTAAGTGGGAGTAGTGCATTTGTGTCTCCCCCCCCCCCACCCCACTTACTGTCCTTCAACTCAGAGAGGCTATATATACAATTGAATAGCCTTAAGTGTTTCACATATCTTCCAGGTTAGAAGAGAGAAAGCGCTTTGAGGTTGCTTAGCAACCTTGAAACATGTGTCAGAACTTGAAAGCAAGAAGGCCATCTTATACTTCCTTTTTGCTTTTTCAGAAAAGCAAAATGATGGTGCTACTGCAGTTATTTCTATGGAGGCAAAAGTTTTTAAGAGTCTTGGTTGGGATTATTAATTTGTTTGAGGCTGCAAACCTATGTAATCTAGTCCCTGAGTAAGTCCCATTGCATTTGGGGAAATGTCTTCTAAATAAATATTCATAAATTGGGGTGCAATTTCAAAACATTTAATAATCTAGTTGGAATATTTATACCCCACCTAGTAACCAAATGTCTCAATCAAGTGGCTGTGTTCAAAGTGAGGGGGGTATTTTGAGGGGGATTAATGGCAATGTGTCTTTTACTGTTTTTTTTTTTTAATTTAAACATTCACTGTATTTTTTTATCACACCTGGTATATAACCTCAAACTTAATTTGCTTCAGGAGGCCATATTTACTGTTTAAGTTTACTGAAATGGGTTTTGTTTAGGGTATTGGAAATGGATTAATTCACTTCCATTATTTCTAATGGGGAAAATTGCTTCAGACTTCGAATGATTCAGTGTTCAAATGGGCTCCTGAAATGAATTAAGTTCGAAGTCCGGGGCACCACTGTATTACCTTTGTTTGGAGTACCCAGAAATAGAGCAGAAATCATATTTTCATGTATGTTTGAGCTTCTTTGGAATTGGATGAGAGACTATAGATGTTTGGTATTTGTTTATAATTGATTTGTTTTATTTGTTAGTTGCTTTATAAAATGCAGTTCTTTAAACAAGAATCTCCAACTGCTTTTAACTTGATCATACACTTATGAAATCACTGGAAAGATAGGTTTGCGTTTACAAGTGTAAAGGAGATGCATGTAAAATGAATGAGTGGTAGCAAAAACTATTCTGAATAATCAGGCTTTTTCTTTTAGAGCAAGGAGTTTCAACCTTGAACAAATGGTTTTTTCCCAGTGATTGCACTAGCTGTGTTGCTTGCCTTTCTTCACCTTTTTTTTTTAGTGTGTGTGCATTGCCATTTTAACCATACTTCTATTGTCATCTGATGCTTCTTTTTCTTTTATTGTTGAAAATCCTAATAAAGGAATTATGAATATGAAGTCTGCATACTTGGTGGATGGATTGATTGTGAAAAGTTTTTCTTCAAGGTTGCTGTGCAGTTTCCTCTCTGTGTATGTCTCTTAAGAGAAACTTGAAATTAGATCCTTTTTATGAGTTACCTTTTGTGGTACAAATTAATTCCTGAGTACACACCCTCATGACATTCACCAAGTAAGTCTCTTATGAATGGTTTACAGATATTTAAATGTGTGGCTTTCATTATGGATAAGCATACAGGCAAACATCTGACTAGGGCTGACCTGGCAATGCAGGAAGTGGTATCATGGGAGAATGTGTAGAATAGATGGAGACAGGGTCTTATGTCTGAATATTGGTGCAGCAGGAGTCATTAGAGTATTGGATCATTGGGTCTAGATGGAAATTATTTCGGTTCTGCTTCCAGAACAAATAAATATATAAATAAAATGGGCAACCAAGTATTTTTTTCTTTCAGAAGCAATTCTTACATGTATAGTTGGTTGTGTTGTTAGGATTTGATTCCTGAAAGCAAAGGACTGGTATGAAGCAGATTGTATATTTGTGTATGTGTGTGGGGATAGATCTGAATGAGCTGAGGCAGCTATAGCCATGTTAGTCAATGTACTAGAGGAATGGTTGAGTAGATGGGTGGACAGACAGACAGACGGTCCTTTGTAAATGATCCTTTAACTACTGATTCTGTTTTGTTTTTTGTTTTTGAAATGTGAATTATCTGAAGCCATCCATATGGTTGTGAATACAACTGTCCAAAAAAGATAACCATGTGAACCTTAGGGTTTTTTAGTAGAAAAAGTGGTGATGATACATTGCCTTGTTGGTCAAAACTCATATGTTGAGAATGCTCACTTTTGCAGCAGGTCTAAATCAATTTATTATATTATATTACATTATATTATATATAATAATAATACATTATACATTATACATGTATAATGTATTACACATGCACAGTTTGTATCTAAACCTCACCACTTCTGTGCATGCACATGAGCAATTCAGTGTGTCCACTTTTCCTTCACTTGTCAATAGTGCTACTGACGCAGCTCTGACTCTGCAAGGAAGATGACTGTGCAGGTCCATCTTCTCTCCAGTGGTTGGTAAGCAAGCATCATACCACACAGGTGGATCACACAAAGACAACTAATCAGGAAGGGGGTACATAATGTGGTGATCCATGGTGTCATGCCATCATAGGAGTCTAAATTACAGCTTATGAGATGTACTTTTATATTATGTATATGCAAAACGTTCAATATCTGGAACAGGATTTCAGATCAAAGGAGAATTCTCATCCAGGCTCAAATAGATGAATTTGTTACTTTCTGAGGAAATGAACTCACTTGGGATAAGTTCACTCATTGCTAATAAAACCCTTCTGTTTCTTTAGTGGGCATACATTTCTTTCTTTTAGGTCACACATTGAATATATATTGAGTGTTTGAAACCCAACTAGCACCAAACCAATTCTCTTTAGTTACCAAAGTGCTTTACTTCTCTTTTTCCTTTTGTGACAAATTACTTTGCAAGAGAAAAGCTGCAAGAACTGTAACGATTAACAATTAGTCTCTAATAGCCTATATTTTAAAAGAATCCAGGGAACTATTAAAAGAATAATTAAGCCCCCTCTTTTTCGTGGGGCAAGATGTTTAACATATGCAAGTTCTTATTATCCATTCTTGTTAGAAAATATACTGGGTGGCCTAGGATACAGCTGTAGTTCGGTGAGCTATCCTGGAATCTGGTTTCCTAGTTGTGCAAACCAAGATTGCAGGCCAAATTCATTCTTTTATTACTTTTGTAGTGGCAAAGAATCTAGTGTCTGTTTTATGTGGGGCTAGGGTGTATTTATGTGACATGGATTTTCCTGGCATTTACAACATTTCAGCATTTCACATAGCATCTCTGCTACCCAAATGACTTGCCATGCGAAAATAAGAGCACGTCACTTTGTGAAGGTTTTTTTCAGTCTTAGAATCTAAATAATATGCTTCTTCAAACATTTCTCCAGGAGCTAACTAAATACTGAAAGTGGGTGAAGCCATCCTCCTGTCCTACCCAGGGTCAATGCATAGACATGAGCATCTGAAAAGGGATGCTAATATGTGGAGTTGCTGTATGTTTAAGGGTCATATGGAGACCCCACAATGGTAGGGTCTCTATATGCTTAAGACCATGCAATCAGGACTCCCAAATACAGTTGTACATATGTTGGTGCCCCTTTTTAAAGGTCTCACTTGACACATGGGTGCTGTGGTGGGGCTAGTCGTACAGTCTAATACCAGGAATGAGGCAAGTGAGGCACAGTTTTCCTCTTTTCAGCACCTGTTTCGTGCCTTTGTAGAGGAATGACCGTACAGGCTGGTGTTCTTGCTACAACCCAGGTCAGTTTCTGTCCCTCAGCTCAGCTCCTACCACTGATTGTCATTTATTAATAGGTAGAAATGACAGCAAGTGTACATGCCTCATGAAAACGCATCTATTGAGATAGGCTTTACCTCACCGATCAGGTGCTTTCTTATAACCTCAATGCAATGGTATTCTAATGCTTTACTTATTATTTTATCTGGGCTGTTACATTGTCATGTGGTTTTTTTAATGTGACCTCTTGTGGAGGGGGGGGCACTTGCCATGAGAGATGGCAGAATAATTGTACTCCTCCATTCCCTACCACCTGTAGTTGACATTTAAATGTGAGTCAAGCCTGCATAAAAAAACAATATTTGGATAAACTAACAGAATGAAGAGAAAAAGAGGCTGGACCATAACTGAGGTTTGAACACTTTTTTGGAAGTAGAAGAACAAAGTGAGTTATTCTCTTTGGAGGAGGAATGTAGAAGTGATATGGTATTAGATACGGCATCTGCCCAGAGAGGTTCGGCTGTTAGGCAGTATAGAAATTGAATAAATAAGATGAAACAGGGAGAGGGAGAAAAGCCAAACTGCCTAGTAAGTGTAATGAAGATACGAAATAGCTCTTAAAACAATTAAGGAAATATTTGCAGATAGATTTGAAAGCAGCTCTAGCACCAATACAAGATACAGTAGTCCCCTGAAATTTGCGGGGGTTATGGTCCCACAGCACCTGCAAATTGTGAAAAACCGTGAATTTGGTGTCGGCGATGGGCGCCAGCTGCCAAGGCCGTGCGGGTGGGAGGCACGGGCTGGGCTGGGCCAGGGGGTGTGCATGCGTGCGTGCGTGGCGAGGCAGGGGCAAGTGTGTGCAGAGATCATTTTCTCTAAGCGAGTCCAAACTTGGAGGAAATGCTCTCCTTGCGAGTAAGCCACCGCATGATGAGGCGCTGGCTTACTCACAAGGAGATCGGCTTGGACTTGCTCAGAGAAAAATTCCGTGAAAGACTGAGGTCGCGAATGCTGAACCGCAACTTCACGGGGGCATACTGCACATTGCTTGGGATGAACACAAGTATTAAAGAAATAGAAAAAAAAATAGCAAATTAAGCTTTTGACTTGGCTGTACATCAAGAGGCTAGATGATGATATGCAGAAAAAATAAACTGAGAGATAAGTTGGAGGAGCAAGAAAATCGTGATCACTGTCTCAGCATTTGCCTGAGAGAGTTTAAGAAAGGAGGTAAAGAGAATTTAAGAGACAATGATAGAATGGATTTAAGACCTTTGTCTCAATCAAAAAAATTACAGTAGAAGATTCATTCATTCATTCATTCATTCATTCATTCATTCACATCTTTATAGGCCACCTATAACTGCCAAAAGGCCTTCCTAGGCATCTTACAATATTTGATTTGGAAAGGATTCACAGAGTGGATCCTAAAGAAACAAATGAAGGTCAACAGAGAGATATTGTTGTAAGGTTTGCCCGTTACTGCAGTGAAACTAGTAATCTATCATTCACTGAATAACATACAAGATTTGGAGTATGAAGGACATAAGATGGACATCTTTCAGGATTTGGTGATTGAGATTATTTATTTATTTAAAACTTTTATATGCTGTCCTTTATGTATATCATCTCAGGATGGCTTACAACATTAAAAACAGAATTCAATAAAGCAATATCACAATATAATAAAACAATATATAACCAATAAAAATAAATCAAATGCGATGGTAAAACCATTAAAATACTAATTGTAAAAATAATGCTTAAATAAAAAGGTTTTGACCTGGCACCAAAAACAATATAGGCTCAGCACCAGGTGAACCTCTCCAGGGAGCACATTCCACAATCTGGAATATTAGAATATTAGAAGATGCAGACAATGGAAGTTCTATACAGATGCTCTGAAGAAGCATGGAATTAAGTACACAGGGGGGGTTCCCCTTTAAACTGAATATTTGACTGGAGTGGAAAACAATGATTATAACTGCTATGGAGGAACTGCAGGATTTTTGCAGGGATTTGAAGACTGATGTGTCTGAGTCTAATTTGGTGAAGACACAAGATAAAGAGCAGCCTCAAGAGAAGAGACAGCAACAATAAGGGCCTGGAGTGGGTGGTGGGGAAACTGAAGAGAGAAAAAAATATTGAAGGCCAAAGAGACGGACTTCATAATGTTTTTTTTAAGGGCATCATACTGCCGTATGCTTAATAGAAGGGAGATAAGTAATTAGACCTCATAGGACTGTTTCTAATGGGAAGAAATAACTTGATAAATAAATTGCTGACTATTTCAACAGTTAACATTTATTCAATATTTGAATAACTGTTTCAATAGTTAAACATGTTTAGAGAGGGGTAGGAAGGTTGAAGGAAGGGGAAGGAGGAGTTCAACTTCGGGAGCATTTGCAGTTGGCCTCATACAATGGTTTGCAATGGGACAGTTTCCTGCTGAGAGCTGGCGACATGTCAGGCAAGGAGAGTGGGGGGGGGGGATAAGGGAGGATAGAGAGGAAGGAGGGAGTGGAAAAGTTTGCAGATGATCTTTTTTTTCTTTTCACAGTGCACTCACTTATTAAATCCCAATAGTATAGATAAAATTATCTGTATAAAGTAAATGTTTTTTGTAAGCCATCCAGAGACTTTTAGTATTGGGACAACATATAAAAACTTTGAATGAATGAATGAATGAATGAATGAATGAATGAATGCTAGCCTGGGAAGATTAAAAGTCTGAACTGTAAGCCTGGTGGATGATATCTTAGAGAGTTTACAAATAATTTCCTTTAATAGAAATATTCTGGGGTCTCCAGCTAAAGGATATAGAATAATGTAGATAATAAATAAACTGGGTGCTGATGTCCTGCTATTACAGGAGATGCATCATGGAAAATAGGTACAATGTATTATACATTTTTTGCATGGTTTATTTCTTGATGAAATGGAAAAGAATAGACCAGAACATTGCTTATTTGTTGTAGTTAGATAATTTGTCATTATCATTTCCATGAGCAGAAAACTGTGTTTAGATTTTAATCCTTTTGTAAGTATGGGGTTGTGTGTAGAACCGTTTGGTTGCTAGGACAACCCTGGAATGCTCATTCAAAAGCCAGCAGCTTGGAGTGGGTGGAAAACCAGTAGAACTTGTCAGTTGCAATTGGCTGATTGGGAACAAAATGCAATGATCCTGGTGATGGTAGTGGAGATCTACTCTAATATGATTTTAAGGATAAGTTGCCATTGAAATGATTAATGTTTTTTTATAGGGGACTGAATTTCTAATAATTAATTTAAGGCATAACTTGAAATGAATCTGCGTTAAGGCAATTTAGTACTTTGACTTTACACAGTTGGTATTGTTAACAGTGCCATCCATATGTCTGCTCAGGAATAAGTCCCATTCAGTTAGTTGGAGTGACTCCCAGGTAAAATAATTGCTTATGTTGATAACTATACCTAAACATAGTTGGAAATATGTTTTTGCAAAGATCATCCAGTGGAAAAGAGATGGAATCTCCCAGTTTATGTATTGTGATTAAAATGGCACTGGAAGCTGAGTGCGGTTGTTCCCTACTCAAATTTCTTTTGCTTGAATGTTGGGAGTAGCAAAAGAGTATCATAGAATAACAGAATAGTTGGATAGTTAGGGCTTGCTCATTAGAATTAATTAATTTAAATTTAATTAGAATGTTAAAATATTGGAGAGGATGTGTGGCATCTCCTATTTGTCTGAACAGACATCTTTCATAAAATAATGATTTTTGAGAGATAGCTGTTTTACTCCATTGCAGTAAAACCAAACAAGAACTTGGAATACTTTGATGGCTAGCTCATTCTTTTCTGGAATAAGCTTCTATGGATACTGTTTCATCACAGTAATGACATGTTAATTTTGCATTTATATATCCTTGGAATTTCTTTGGGAAATAATGGCCACTTTAAGGTCACATATCAGAATGTCCCTGGAGGTTGAAATGTTCTCCTACTGTCCGGCTGTTCGTCTATCTCATTTCTATGCCGCCCCATAACCCAAAAGTTCTCTGGGCAGCTTGTGTGTGTCTGTGCGTGTGCGTGATGCCAATATCAGATTTCGCTTAGCACAGATTAGTTAATCCTTACATGAATCTACAAAACATAGGGGTTTTTTTAGAGAGAAACTTCAGGAAGAATTTTAAGGAGTGAACAAGGAAAGAGCAGCATATGAGAAGATGTGAAAGTTTGGAAGGAAGCAGGCCAATAGATAATCCTTCAGAAAACTCATGATGTTTCCCCCAATTCATAGACTAAGGCTGCAATCTTAAATACACTTGCTGTGGAGTAAACTTGAAATTACATCGAACGCAGTGGTACACACCTCTGAATAATCTTGCATAAGATGGTACTGAACATTTAGCTAAGTATATTTAAGAAACTGAATGACAAAAATCTTAGCAGATTAAATTTGGGGGCAGGCTAAAGTTTTAACCAAAATCAGTTTCTCCATTTTAAAACCGTTACTTTTTTCCTCACAATTTATATAAACTTATAAAAAAGATTTTAGGATCATCATTATGTTCTTGAATATATTGCTTGGTTTTTAGTTGTATTTTTATAATTGCCTTTAAAGTGCTTTGGAGTTCTTCATTCTGAAAGACAGATTCAGAATGTAGAAAAATACACTGATGCATTCGCTTGAGAATGCTTTGAGGCTTTTTGTTGAGGAGAATACCCTCTAAAACCAATTAGTTTTTCAACTTTTTAAATTAGGCAAAAATTAACAGGGATGCTAGCATGCTGCAAAATGAAGGATTGTCCTCCAGTTCCCTCTTTAATTGGATTTAATAGAAAGGTTTGGTATTTTGGAGCTCAGCAATCATTTCTACATTGTACTTACGTTTTTTGGCAAGTTACCTTTTGTTTAGTCACACCAGTTTGCCCTCTGGGTTATGAGTGTTTTGTGCCATGCTCACCATGGCAGCTACTTTATGAATAGGCAAGCCCCCCCACCCCCGCCACCCATGGCAGCCATTTTGTGAGCATCCATGAAATTTTAACAATTCCAAATTTTACTTGTGGTTCCAAAAGCTTGAGGATTATAACAATAACCTGCACTAGTCTAACCTTAAGAATATTAGAACATAAGAAAAGCCATGCTGGATCAGTCCCAAAGTCCATCCAGTCTAATCTTCCATATGCATGGTGGCAAACCAGCTGCTCCAGGATCCCTCAAGCAGGATAGGTGCAAGTTTTCCTCCTGCCCAAGCTCCTCAGCAACTGGTGTTAATAGGAAATAGATTTCAGTTCATCTGCCAGCCAGCATCATACCAATATGCCACCTCTCTGCCTCTACTTCTTTCCCTTATCTGTGGTCTGTTCCTACAGAAAATTAAGAACAGAAAGAAATAATTAAGTTTCCATTTGCTTCTAGGCAAAGTTAAAATGTAGCTGTCTCAAGCTTTTGTGACAGTTTTGTGATTCCTGTGTTTGTGACAGGGAAAAGAAGAAAGGAATTAATTCCAAAATTAAGGAAAGACATTTTAGCTGCAAATCTGTACTCACATACCTTGAAATATACCCCACTAAATTTAGTGGGATTTACCTGTGAGTAGACATGTAGAGCATTGTGCTGTTAGACTGGGGGAATAGGGAGAAGAATCTACCTTTCGAGGTAGAATAATCTGACTCAGTGCATCACTGTTAGCACAGGACTTGCCTGTTCTCAGCCAGCTAATTGCCTGCCGTTTTTAGGAGCTTAGTCTCCCACTTCTCTTCATCATGTGTTCGTAAATAGGTAGCTTTCCTCAGCCATCATTATATATAACTTGTATCTTTAGCAGACTAGCTTTGTAATTTGCTTCTCTCCTGCTTGTCTTGAGCAAATACCTATTGTGCCATGCAACATTCAGCCTAAGTGGCAAACTTCATAGGTCTGTGGTAGCTAAGCATGTGGCACATTTTCTTTTTCTCTCTTCTAATCTAAAAGAGCTGCTAGCTTATTTAGCTTACCGCTGCCAGTGATTAGCTCTGCTTTCCTTCCTTTTTTCCACTCCAGGTTTTAAAAATAGTAGCCTTACTTTGTAGCTAATAAAAATTGCCCTCAATAAGTATGGTTTGATAAGTATTTGTAGCCTTTTTACAGCGTGGTCTGATGATTCATACACACTGTATTGCCTAGCCTAGACACAAACTGTCCTGCCACCTGAAGTGGGAAAGCACATATTCTATCCCCCATCCCTAGCATCTCATCATATTCCCCCCTTACTGCTATAACCTTGCATCTCCCACCTCCATATTGCTGTGTCACATCTTCCACCCTCTTGTACAAATAATTTCTGTCCCTTGGGGATGTGATTGGCTTTCTAAAGAGCCATACTGCTGCTTCCTCACCCAACCAGTTTTCCAGAAAGCCTACCTGCTCTCTGGTTTACAATGATGATAATATGGTCCTAAGGTGTCTACCATCACTGGAGTCATCTCAGTGGAAGGAGGAGCTGGAACCATTGGAGTCAGTTGGCCCCTCAGCAGTCTCTGACACTAGTCAAGGCAGTCCAAGATCCTCAGGAATGATGTCTTCAAATCTGTCTCCTAAAGAAGCAGAAAGCTTAGCTCCTAAAGTGGGGCAGGGCGGAGGCTACTTAAGCCCTTGCAAGTGATGAAAACAGTGTCTGATCTTCACTTCTAGTCTCTGTATCCTGTTTATTTCCTGATAGTTTTGTGTATGTGGACCTCCATGCTACAGAGCCCTGGACTTCTGCTGACTCTTTTTGTACTGTACTCCTTGATCTTCTGTGGTTTTGAGCTTGGCTGTACCTCTCAGCTCACTCTGTGTCCTTTAAAAATCTGCTCGGCCATATCCCTATATTTGCTTAGCAAAGATCTTGGACTCAGTTTACAGCAGGACAGCCTATGTTCTCAGGGCACATCAGCAGGTAGGTGGCTGAGATCTGCTGTCATCCTTTGTTTTGCTCAGTGAAGCAGAAGGTAAGATAATGGCTCCAAAGAACTTTTCCTGCTGCAGTATTTGTTGCAGTGGGAGAGTAGGACTGGTGGGGCATGACCAAGATGCTCAAGAGAGTCCCACCAGCCTTGCTCTCCTACTGCAGTAGTTGTTCTTCCTCTTCTGTTACAGCCTCACAGGAGGCTATGGCCATTTTGTGGAGTCTGCTTTGAATTGCTTCACATAGCATCTGTAATGAGGCCCACATAACCCTAGCCCACATAGCAGTACAAGTTCAGTGTATTGTCACAAGATAAATCTTAATTATACTTCTGCAGTTTTTGATGGTGCATGCATGTATGTATCCTGGTTGCAAAGCCATGAATTCTACTGCTGAGCCATGACCCTTTTTTATGACAACATGGAGAAAAATGCACAAACTTCTTGACTATAAATGACTTGGCAAGGAGTACCAGCAGCTCTGTAAATTGGTGGTGGTGACATGTAACTGCATTAGATGGGGCTTAGTAATAAAATTCAGGTTCAGTGTAACAGACATATTTTCACTTGCCCCTTTCAGTCATGAACAGTAGTGGGAGGACAACCTAGTTAATGTAGCCTCAATACAAATTTACTAACCTTTCTCTCTTTTAGATAACTCTCATTTAGAATTGTCTGTTTTTCTTTGAAAAGCAGGAGAAAGGGTACATGGTTGGGCATTAAAATTCCACAAAAATGTGCAGATTTTCAAGTTCTCCCTCTCTTTTCCAGAGGTGGCATGCCTGCATACACCAGTTGCTGAGGAGCTTGGACAGGTGGAAGTCTTGTACCCATCCTGCTTGTAGGATCCTATGTGCAATTGGTTTGTCACTGTGTGCATGGCTTTTCTTATGTTCTTATGCCAGGCTCTGAAGAATTCCAAAGCTTGCACATTTTTGTGGAATGTACATTTGGCCTAATAAAGGTATTGCCTGACTATGGAATTTTTAATTTTCTCCTGCTCTGCTTTATGTTGATGGACCATCACATTCAGCACTCTTTGATATGTTAACCATTTACTTGTTTCAAGAACTTTTGGTTAGAATTCTTTTTGTGTATGTGCCTTCCATACATAAATAATTTGTATATTACAGCCTCCTGTAAGTGTTAAAGTTACTTTGAGCTTGCCCGCTCGGAGATCTCCCAGCTAGTGCAAAACCATCTCTGAGTGAGCAAGCCATTGCCTCCCCGCCCACTCTGCAAGGCAGCAAGCACACACGTGGGCAGCAGCGTGGGGCGGATAAATGGGCATGGCGGGCTGGATCCATCCCGTGGGCCATAGTTTGAGGACCCATGGTTTTATGACTTCCAGAGCCAAATAATAAATCTAAACCTTTCAGCTCAGTGTAACTACCTTTGTTTAACTCCTGACTGTAGTTTCCTTAGAGCTGAAAGAGAGCAGAAGGGTTGAGAGGAAACAGTGGGTTTAAGAAGTAGAAAACAGCAAACCCCACACAATCAGTCTAAATCTGATGTTGGTAAATATCCCCATGCCCAGCAGGTTATTGTGATTAAGCTATTATTGCAATGATACTTTGTCTTACAGACAGACATAGTAGTACAAGTGATATCTTGGAGTGTCAGGACTGGTAATCTAGATGGTTCTTGATTTGAAGCATCTGCTTAATCTTTCAATGAACCCAAATTAAGAAAAGAAATACTAAACTAATTAAAGGTTCTCATTTAGTCTTCTTGTTGTTACACACTATAGGCTGCTGTTGATCTTGAATTGCAAGAACAGGAAAAAGAACAAGGGAGTTTCTCAAAAAGAAAGATAGTTTCCAACTGGCATCGTTATGAAGACACTGAGAAAGAAACACAAAATGATAGTAGTGAATCTCAGCGTGGGACAGACTTCAGTGTTCTCCTTAGCTCAGCAGGTAAGAAAGAGAAATCACAAGCAATGGTATTTGTTACATATTTCTCTCAGAATAATGGCAATTGGAATGTCTCACTCTTGTTGCTGATAATGGAAGGTTCCTTGGAATGTTAACATTTATAAGATACTAATTAAAAGCTCATTAAGTTTCTTAGGAAGGAATCTTATATCTGAGTATTATGACTTTCAGCAGCTTTTGAGTATTTCTGAGAACAGTCGGGGTTGATCCTGGGACATTTTTTTTTTCTTCAAATATGAGCTGTACCACTGAGCTGCAGCACCTCCTCAGTGCAATACTATGTAAAATTATCTCCAGGTTTGCTAATACAAAACTTGTTTACTCCTCTCTCTTTCTGTTTCCCTTCTAACCAAGGACCTGTGTATTTTGTCTACGGACAAAGATGGATTTTGAGTAACATTTGTAACCCTTAGAAGGATCCCAAGTGCAACTTGAAATTGTCTCAGAATCTGATGGAGCCTGATTTGATTGTCTGTAGCCCCCTCCCACTTTCCATTTAAGACTGAATACAGACTGCATGGCTTGAACTTCTAGTGCTGGCCTTAAAAGGGGAGGAGCAGGGTACAGTGGTACTTGGCTCATGAACGCCTCTGTTCATGACCAAATTGGGTTGCGAACAGAAATTTCAGAAAATTTTTCCTCAGGTCACGAACTCCACATAGGGTGATGATTGCGATTCTAGCTGCCTTCCCTGCATGAGCGTGACCGCAGTTGCGCTCCGGGGGGAGATGGCCATGCTCAGGGGAGAGATGACCATGATCGTGTTCGGGGGGGGGGGGCGGGAATGGCCATGGTTGTGCTTGGGGGGTGGGGGAGATGGCCATGATCACAATTGTACTCATGCAGGGAAGACGGGTGCAATCACGGTCGTGCTGGAGGGGGAGAGATGGCCACGTGCTGGGGGCCAGAGATGGCCGTCTCCCCCCGAGCACTCCCACAATCGCGCCCATCTTCCCAGTGATTAAAAAAAATATTTACAGAACGGATTAACCTTATTTACATTGAACCTTATGGGGAAATTTGACTTGTCTCATGACCGATTTAGGTCATGACCAGAGTCCTAGAACAGATTAAGTTTGTGAGCCAAGGTACCACTGTAGTTGCCCTGGGCTGTGGTTAGTCAGTTTACCTAAGAATGTGAATGAAGATAGCAAGAAGAAAAAGGATGTGTAAATGAGACCTATATATTCAGAAGTTCTTTGGGAATATCTGGAAAGGGAATCAGAACAATAATTGCAAAAATAGCTAGTGGTGTAGATATGTTGCAATGAAACAATTTCTTATATCTTGTGAGTGATTTTGTTTGACATGAACTTCATATGTTATCTTGTGCATAGCAGTCTAATCAGTCTTGGTTTGTATTATTATATTAGCATACAGATCATATCAGAAGAAGCAGGTTATTAAAGGACCTGAAAAAATTATTTTAGTATGAAATGCCTTTACTTACCACCCTAAACTATAACTGCAATATATGCTACAAAAATAGAGTCTTTCAGGAATAAGAAACTTGTCCCATGCTTATGTCTTGTAGTCATGACACTTGCAACCTCATACCCGTCATAAACTTAAGTGTTAATAGTATGTTCTCACCACCTTTATTTAATATTTATGTTACTGTATTGAACCAGTGTAAATATAATGCTTCTGATCCTTGAATCATGATTCAGGGATCAAAAGAGCCACAGAAACAGGGTCTTCTTACATCTGTATTCATTTCGTTAATCTAAAAGAAATATTTTCCGATTTGTACTTGGACTTTGCTGGAATACTTAAAGATAGTTGAGTGATGTGTACAAGTGTCTGGTATTTGCTGCTTTGAAATCTTTTATGGATAGAAAATGTAGAGTTAGAAATGTAATAAATAGTACTGTGTGGGTAGGAGTGGACACGATTGACATAGAAAATATTTTTAGATTATGTTTTATATATACTTGTCTAAACTGTTTTGTACTAATTCTTGGTTCTGTTAAACATCATATAAGTGGGAGTCCATTTGTGCAACAGAACCTGCCTTTTTTATTCTTCTACTGCAGCTGCAAAGCACCCAAAATCTGCTCAAAAAGTTTCTCTGACCCTCCAGAGCAGATTTGGGGATGCAAAAGGAAAACTGTTCCATGAATGGCTTTCCTCTTGCTGGTGGAACACCACTGTTGGATGCAACCCATCATCATCGATAGCTTTGTGTTTACAATTGTTAATTATTCAGGAAACATTTCTGTAGAAATATAGTGCCAAAAGCTATTTAAAAAAAGGGGGGGGGGTTACTGTGAAGATATATGCTATCTGTCAGTTGTTTGGAGGCAGGCCTCCTTCCTGAGGCATGGTGGCAACACTCCATCTTGTCAGCTGAATAGAGGGTGTTGTCTGCTGTGTTCCTGATAAATAAGCAGTACTTTCTCTAGCAAATGCCGATAAAATTGTATTCTTCTTTGCTTAAGCTTTCTACTTCTATGAATCCCTTCAATAAGAACCTGAAAGATATGTCTTAAGAATCTAGGTTGCCTAGTTTCTCCCTTTCCCTTTAACCTATTGACTGCAGGGTGATGTCAGCCTCTTTATATCTTAGGTTCAGTATTTCAGAACTTTCATGTGGAATGAAATATGCCAACCTTAGAATCCACCTAGTTTGTATTCTAGTCTATAATACAGATAGTGTTACAGAACAGGTAGAAGTGTAAAATATACCAACATTTAGATTGTGTAATACTTAGATAAATAGTGATATATAATATTTCTAAAGACCTACCATCAACGTGTCTACTCTCAGTAAGTCCTTCCCAGCCTTCCAGTCCATAGCCTCTCTTTGATCTTCCTTGGTGACTTTTGCAACCGCCATCAATGTCACCCATCACTTTAATCTGAACTTTACTGTCAATTCTTTCACCCCTCATTCTTCTGTTATTCTTGGCTGATTGTGGTCAAGTTTACATGTAACTCTTCATGGTTTCTCAGCTTAGGAACAAGTCGTGCTTCTAAACTCATACTCCTACTAATTCCTGTCCTTGTGTGCCAGGATTTAGTGAATCTATTGTATTTTCTTAAACTTCAGGTTCCCACAGCATCCATATTAGGAAAGGTAACTAGGAACAAATCCTGGTTTGGAGGGAGCCTTTAAAACTATAAGTTTCCAGTTTGGATTTTATATAAAACTAGTTTGGGAAACAAAGATAGCTTTGTCGAAGCCAGTGTCCTTGTTTGCATGAGTGCGATGGACTGAAAACTTTGTATCATTTTCAGTATTTGAATGGGTGGCCCATAGATGCCTTCTGCAATTACATACTTATTTAGATATTTAGTCTATTTTTATTGCACTATATAGCTTTTAGAGTGGACTGCAGGTGGCGCAGTGGTTTAAACTGCTGTGCTGCTGGGCTGGTTGATCGAAAGGTTGCCGGTTCGAATCTGCACACGGGGTGAGCTCCCATGCTCCGTCCCAGCTCCTGCCAAACTAGCAGTTCGAAAGCATGCAAATGCAAGTAGATGAAAAGGTACCACTTCGGTGGGCAGGTAACAGCGTTCCATGCACTTCGGTGTTTAGTCATGCCGGCCACATGACCATGGAGACTGTCTGAGGACAAATGCTGGCTCCTTCGGCTAGGAAACGGAGATGAGCACCGCCCCCTAGAGTCAGGCACAACTGGACTTAATGTCAAGGGGAAACCTTTACCTTTTTATAGCTCTTAGAAAACTGTTTTTTCATACATTGATAGACACATTTCAAATGTATGCATTGAAATGGGTAGTTAAAATTATACAATAAAGTTTCTTTAATTAAAAATGTTAATCCAAATGTACATACATACAAGTGTGTGTATACCCTGTGGTTAGTCTTCTTACAATGGTAAACAAGTTTCAGGGTTCTACATACTCGCTTCTCAGCATTCATGCTTTTAAAAGTAAAGGCAGATGAAGATGATATCATGTGTCATTGAACAGATTATTAGAGATGTGAGTCTAACCTCAAATTTCTTTGCTGTATTTTTTAAATAATACATAGTAAAACTAAAATGTATTTCATACCTAATTTTGCAGCTTCTACAAAATCTTAGAGGCAATCTTTAAATACTGATGCTTTGGATTATAATTACTCTGTAGATGTAATTAAAACTTAATGGTAATGTGTAACGTCAATATTTACTGGTTAATTCAAGAAAAATTTGATAATAAAATTCCCTTTAGATTTGCAGAGGTGTAAACATTTATTAAAAATGGCCATTTATGAGTTCAGTTTCCAGGACAGCATTTCCAGTCAGCAAACAGAAGGAAAAAAGTGCCAGTTTCATTTTTTTTCGTATAGTTCTGAGCAAAGTTTTTTTTACAGTAAGTGGCTTCTTGTATAGTACCAATCTATCTTCAGTCATGTGCATAAGGCCACGCACAGTCACTTTCCCATGACTGTCATGATTTCTATTTATTTATTTATTTATTTATTTATTTATTTATTTATTTTCCCCATGATTTGATTGGGTTATTTTGACTAAATGATTTCATGATGGTAGCTTTTTTGTTCTAAGAAAGGTGCATCTGCCTTCATATAAATGAAACTAAAGAAACAGTAATGAAAAACCCCACCTCCTGATTTTCATTTCCTTATTTTTCAAAGACTTGTGGGTCAAATGTGGCTTACTAAGCCTTGCTCATGTAGCATTTTAATATTTCAACACCTGCTTCTGTAGTAATTGCCACCTACTCTGATATATAACAACATTGCATGTCATTGGTAACCTATTGTGGAAATTTACAGTAATGGAGTAATAGTTTTTCAGACCAGCCTGACAGATGATCATGATCATGGAGGACACTTCACTCCCTGCACACACACCCTTCCCCATGCAGGATCAAAGAAGGACCATAGAAGCAGTCCCCTCTCCTTGACAGCTGTGATTATGAGATGATTTCAGTTTGCTGCAGCTGCTCCTTTAAATATGGAGGGAGAAAGATCATGAAAGCTGATTGGAAACCAGCATCACAGTGCTGTTAAGGAGCAGGCACCCCTTCAGAGTGTTCAGGGACACCATGAAGGATCTGTCTGTTTCTGCCCACTATTTCTTTGGTAACTTTATGCACCCACAAATGGGAACTACTTTTTAAAAAGTGTTTCCTTGTGCAGACAATGCTCATTCACTGTAATACAACTGGGGCAAGTTCTTGGGCTAAGTACAACATGTTCTAACCTGGCTGAAAATTTGTTGTATTACTGGCTTATTCCTCAAGAAAAGAAGGCTGAGAGAGTCCCATCTCAGAAAGCTTGCATGGCTTTGCAATCATAATAAATCAAATGCAAGGCTCTAACCAGCATGGTTACTCACCATTGTAAATCTACAGTGGTACCTTGGCTCATGAACTTAATCCATTCCAGGACTCTGGTTGTGACTCAAATTAGTCATGAGCCAAGTTAAATTTCCCTATAAGGTTCAATGTAAATAAGGTTAATGCATTCTATAACCATTTTTTAAATCAGAAAAAATGTGAAGCAAAGTGACAACAACAAAGATCATGGCCATCTCCCCCCCCACCCCAAACCAAGCGTGACCATCTCTCTGCCCCCCCCCCCAGCATGACTGAGATTGCTCCTGTTATCCCCACACGCACCCATCATCCTGGCATACTGGGGGTGGGGGAAGATGGGCATGATCACGGGCGCACTGGGGGAGGGAGAGATGGGTGCAAACGGTGTGCTGGGGGTGGGGAGATGGCCATGATCGCAGTTCTGTTGCTTTCCTGCACGAAAGCAACTGCAATCATGGCCATCTCCCCACTCGGGGGTGCAGGGAGATGGCTGCAATCTTGGTCATCACCTAAAGCGGTGTTCGCAACACAAGTCAGAATTTTTCAGAAATTTTTGCTTGTGACCCGACTTGTTCGTGAACCAAGGTGTTCGTGAGCCAAGGTACCACTGTACTTTTGCTGCTTGCTTGGACTATAAAAACAAGATTGTATACATGGATTATTATAGATTGTTATACATGGTTGGCACATTGTGTCTGGATCTAGAATTGAACAGACAAACTCATGGAGGATAAAACTATCAGTTATGCTGGCTATATATTATGTCCAGTATCAGAGATAGTATGCCCCTCAAAACCAGTTTCTGAGCTATAGCAGAAAGTGGGTATTCTTGCACGCATGTCCTGTTTGTGGGCTTGCCATAGGCATTTATTCTAATTCAGCATGGATCTCAAACTTGCTTAGAAGGAGCATTTTGAACATTGTACGTAAACATAAATAGCTTCTGCAAGACCTGTTTATTAGTAAAGGGATTGCTTTGCTTTTCTACACATTTGTCTGCCTAGCAACACTGTTTAATTTATAGTATATTCCTTTCTAATTTATTGACATTTTGCTGTTGTGCTATCACTAATCTAATGTTTGTACTATTGAAATTCAGTGAAGTTCCATTTCAAAGTATTAAATCCTTCATTTATGGCAAACATGAAATTTACCATCCACTAAAATTTAATTACTTGTATAATCACATTTTCTTTCAACATTTTGTATGCCTTATGACTCAAATATGAGATGCAGTTACATTTGAATGCTATAGTCCTTCAGTGCTGAATGATAATTGACTCACTTCACAATGCCACAACATGGTGATGGAAATCAGAGAAGCAGCTTGAAAGCGACACCTTTGTAGATATCATGACTTTTACATCCCTAGTCCTTCCTAATTCTTTATAGGATCCTTTTATCTTTACCTTGCCATTTGATATTCTCACCCAATCCTGAACTTCGACAACAGACTGTTAGTGGCAAGTTGGGTGGCAGATTTTTCCTACTGTGCATTAGTCCCAATCCACAAATATAAGACTTCCAGTGTTGCCTGGGAGGGGAGGGGAGGTAGGATTATTTGGAGTCTCAGCTTTGAAATCTTGTGCTCTCAAGAGTTGGAACTCCAAAGGCTGAACCCTGTCCTGCTCCCTCTGCAAAGGGCATGAAAACAACTGCACTGGTTCCCTTCTCCAAAGTGTAAATGCCTTGGGTCAAAGGGGCATTCTGAAGGCAAGGGAACAGAGGACGCTGGGGCTGAGGAGCTTCTCCCCTCACATGGTTTATTTAGATTGCCAAGAGCAGCTTTTCTGTGGAAACCACTGCTGCTGTGCTTTATTCAGGGAATAGTATGCACATAAACCTCAGAGTTGGCTTCTTCTGTTGAGTGTGGGGGACATAGTATTGCACCTGTAGGCATTAGCCCTCCCGACTAAAATGTAACCTCTCTAAGTCATAATGAGTCCCTCTCCCCCTCAGTGTACATGCAATCAATGTGCCAGGCTGTTAATGAGAAATAAGTTGCCACACATATTGGTTGTCTTGATCTAGCCTACCCCACTCCATTCTATCAAGAAACACTGAGCTTCTTTGCTCATGGTCTCTAGCTGCCTTTGATTACATAGTTTAGATACTAGAGAACAACATAAAAGGCAGGCCTAATGATAAATGAAGATAAAGACTGTGAAAGGTTGACCAAGCAGGACCCTCAGAAGCAGCAAGCAAATAAATTGGACTGAAACAGTATATGATCCAGAGGAATAGCCAAATATTAAATGGGGCAAGCACTATAAATTGCCCAAAAGAGTTGGCAATTCAAATGCACCTTCCACTGCAAGATATCTTTGAGGAAGCCACAGGAAGAAGAGGACCATCAGAATAGTCTTACGTAATGGCTCTGCTAATCTGACCATGTCAATCTAGAACTATGAATATTCATATACAATTGCTTTCATTATTTATAATCCTCCATCAAAAAGAAAATATCCAGAACGGCACAGACATTAAAACAAGCTAGAAATGGCTGGTGATTCTGAACTAAAACTAAAATTACTGTTAAAAACTCCCTACCAGTTATGTCCAAGTTTTACAGAGTTTTTGTTAACCAAATCAAAATAAAAATCCAATAGTGGGAAAATAAGAGTAATGATAATGTAGTTATATATGCATTCATGTGTTTAAAGTGTCAAATATGAGGTTAGATCAATTCAAATTAACATTTTCTGTAATGTACATGTACAAAATATCTTTTTTTATAATGCACATATATAAATTTAATCTAATTTTGAATGATGTTTGACTGGACCCCCAGCTTCCCCTGTTCAACTAGTGGGAAGAATCATGGTTGAAACTCCCATTATTTTATTTGAGAAAGTTCACTCTCCCCTCCCCCCCACTTCACTTCATTGGAGATTGGATCTTGATATGCACTGCATTTTGGAGTCCCAATTTTTCCTGTCGTCTCTGTGCATCACACATATATGGGTGCTGCACCTGCGCAGGGCCTGTTTTCAGGAAGATTTCATAGCTTTAACATTTTTTGGGAGGAACTAGGTTTCTAGAAGCTGAAATTAGGAAATGGATACAGCACTAGCAATTAGAGCAAATGTGTTTTTGAGTTCTCAGTGACCTCCTTCCACCATCCCATTCATTGCTGTGAATGCCTCAGGGCTTAGGTTCAATGCAGTGCTCCTTGTTAGGACAAACCTCTCCCAAGCAATTTCCCTATTGCAAGCTCAGCCAAACCTTTCTTTTTCTTTCTCAGGAGTGTTAGTAAGCCTGATTTACTTAATTTCCACTCCTCAGCCTCTTCACACTCACAAGTTTCCTCCTGATCAACACGTGGACTATTCATGCATGTTCATAGCTGAGCCTTACCCACCAAAGCCCTCTAATTCAGCTGACAGAACAAAGCTAGTTTCCACACAGTCTGCTTCTTTTGACATTCACTGAGGGGGTTCTTGCATGTTGTGTATGCTTTGCTTGTTTTGATTCACCAGTGTTTTTACCAAGTTAATTTTCCCAATCAATAAGTGCACTACTTACATTCTTCCATGTGTTTAATAAATCCTTCTGTTACTGAAGAAGCCTGTGTGTGTGTGTGTGTATGCCATTTGATTCCTCCTGGCAGACATCCTTTTACTAAAGTTAAAAATCCCTTTAAGAAATGCAAATCTCAAGCATATGCACAGGTTTGTAGATGCGCCTTGAAAAACTTTTCACTACCACAGAGGGAGGAGTTTGAGTGAGAAGGACAACATGGGAAATGGATTGGGCAGGGAAGAGTTCTAGGAAGCACAGATGTGAGAAAAGCAAAACAAACGTTTTCCCAGTTCCATTGTAGCTGCGTACTTTACAGTTTTTTCAAGGTTCTGAGACAAGACTTAAGGTGTTTAGAGCAGCGGATTTCCTGCTGGTTGATGGGGGTGTGTGCATCCCACTCTCCATGAACCGTGGAGGGAGGCTGTGCTCCACCACCTCTTCCTCGGTTGCATTGTGATGGTGTGCCAGTGCCGCCAAGGGGGCCAGGGAGGGGAGCGAAGGCTCAGTGGGAGCTGTTTGGGAGCCGATTTCAGTATTTTGTTCTTTTGTTGGCATTTTTTGTTTCTCAGTTTCTGGTTTTGGAGAATTTTCATTTTTTTGGTATTGTGTTTAGAAATTAATACACAGAATACTGTATCATCTTTATGGTGCTTTTTGTTTCTGCCTCGGTGGTCCCTGAGGTTGTTTCCCTGTTTTCACTGATCCCCAGCTGTGGAAAGGTTGAAAATCACTGGTTCAGAGTACCAGCTGTAGAATCAGAGAACTATCTCATATGGTAGTATGACATTCAAAAAGGCTGTTTCTATTGTATTTGAGATGCCCTTCTTCATGAGTGGATGAACCTTGTGTTGTCAGTTGTTTTAGATGCTGTCTGCCTTGGTGCACAGCATGTTGGTTATGTTTTGGATAGCCCATAAAAGTTCTATGCAGTTATTCCACATGGCTGTGTTGAAATACTGGCTTAGCTTACCTTTGCTAGGCTATCACAAGCTTACTTGATCAAACAAAGCAACATATTTCATTTTTCAATTTTAACTTCTCAGCCAGTAATTGGAGCCAAAATGGAACCTTGTTATCATTGTTACCATTTTTGTAGTATTATTTCAGTTTCTATATTTTCTGTTTAAAAAGCATTTTCACGTGTTTGTTTATCCTCTTTCCTCACAGATCTGTTTTTGTTTTTGTTTTTTTTAAACCCAACCTGAAAAGTGCTGATTAGTAGAGGTGAAATTCAGGTCTCTTGTTGAGCCTTTTGGGAATGAATCTTGAAGCTACTAAATTCTCTGTTCAAGCAGAAGAAACAAAAGAAGTGGAAATAATGCAGTAACTTGACTGGAGTATAAGGCTTTTCTTGTGTTTGAAAAGTTGCCCTTATTGTCACTTATTGATCTGTCTAAGGATCCAAAAATAGATGTTTTACTTCTGTCTGCAGTTCATTTAAGCTTGTGTTCGCTTGATATAATCCAGAGGTGGCCAGACTTGCTCAATGGAAGAGCCATGTCAGATATTTGAGAGCTGCAAGCAGGCGTTCGCGAGCAACATCAGCGGATGGCAAACAGCAAGCAGGTGCCTGTGGGTGGCAGCAATTGGCAAGTGGGCACCCACAGGCTCCAGCAGCAACCAAAGAGCTGTAAAATAAACTCAAAGAGCTGCATGGGACTCCTGAGCCTCAGTTTGGTATAATCAATGGCAGATACAGTCTAAAATGAACTCTGAATTTTGATTTTTTAAATTTTTAATGTTCTTGTTGGCAAAAACTCTTTTTTGAATCTTAATAGGTAAGAATATCATATGAAATAATCCACCGTTTTGTGTTCTTTGAATATGCATGTTTTATTTCACATTGATAGCATAGATGCCACTTCAATTGTTTATGTTATGTCTTTATGTTTTGAACAGCTTTTTGTCATAATACTGAAAAAAATATATTTTGGAAAAATAAAAAAGAATTTTCATATCTCTTTTGTGGGATATTGAGGATTTGAGGAGGATATTCATAATGGTTGTGAAGTAGCTCTGAACATTACAGTGAAAGTCAGAATGAGAATCCTTTTGATTAAGGAGTGCTAGGAGATGAATAAAAGGAATGATAGCATTAACTTGTAGGGGCTGGGGTGGAAGAACTAGATGGTCAGAGTGTTTTTAAAATCAGATTTGTCCTGCTATTTTCAGAAAACATTAGGAAAATTTAATTGTCAATACAGTAACCAATATTCCTGAATTATAGGTTGCTGTTTTGTAACAGTTTTGAATTGATACAGTTGGCCTACTTTAACCAAAACAAAAACATGTTACAAACTGAATCTGTGTGGAGCTTTATTCTCTGGCTAACAAGCTAATCGCATACATTCCAAATGGTTTCCCGTCTGGCTGTGGAAGTACAACTGAACTTAATGAGGAGTAACTCCCAGTTCAAGATTCAGCATGTGCATGAGTGGAAGACCTTTTGTTCCAATTTCTGAACTTTTGGAGATGGCTTAATATAATTTGTAAAGGGAGATGCAGTCAAAATGAGAGTGAAGAAGCAAGTAGAATGTATGAGGACCAATTTTGTAAAAAGTAGGAGAACAAGCACATAAATTATTCCTGAAATGTGTCAGTATTAGATAACACAATAGATAACATATTTATATAATAAAGTTATTTTAATCATTCACAATTTCTTTAAAAATTATAACAACTTTATTGACTAGGGTTTACCAAAATTACTATTGGTAATTTAACCAATAGTGATTGGCATTACTATTGCAATGATCTGGTTAAATCTAGATTCTGTCAGATGTCTCAGTATTGCCATTCAGCCATAGTTGGCAAAACCAAAATAAGCTTGTCTGTCCAAGGCCAAACAAATGTTTTCTTGCCAATCTTTAATTGATTTCCCCTACTGAGTTAATTTTGCATGCAAAACTGTAATTGACATGAGACTGTGTGCCGCACCTTTCGGCTGTAACTTTAGGAGGCATCCTATCTGTTTTAATATACTGAGAACTCAGTGCAGTCCATTTGTAAAGCAGACTGAAACATGGACTAGGGGAAAATGTCTAATCCGAGCAGGAAAGACCAAAATTTAGTACAAAGCAAAAATAGGCCCTATTATATAAGGAGAGGTCAGGGAAGCCAAGTCCACCCTGTTTAATCATTAACTGCATCCTTTTCAAAGATATTCATGTAAAAATCAAACCACATAGGAATGTTTACCTGCTGCTGACACAATGGGCCAGCGTGTACAATCAAAATAAAACATCCTGCAACAGTCCACTGATTATTTCCCCCTCCAATAAGCCATGCCACCTGGGTCTGGACAATGCAGCAACATGTGCTTTTGTGGTGTTTATTCAGCTTGTGCCCTACACATGTCCAGTATGCTAAACCACAGTGCCTTGAGTAAGTTAAGGTGGCTTATTTTGATTGTGTGATCGAGGTCAGTATGAGATTATGCAATTCAGTTATCTTAGGAGTCTTGCATATGCTCCAGCAGCCATTTTGACATAGCTTGTTCATCACAATATTGATGGGGTGAGAGCCAACAAGACTGCTTCTTTTCCCATATTTATATCAAAGGTATTGATGTTCATAATGTGCATTCCACAGTCTTACTCAGAGGGATACAACTTTATATTTTGGGCACCACATTTTAATTCTCAACATATACTGCATACCAAGTTAATAAACACAGAATCATAGCAGAGAATAGAATCACAAGAGAGTCAAAACTGTTTCTAATAAGATTCAGATACCTTTCTTTAATTCTGGGAATACTCTGTGAGAAAATTTTAAGGTTGACAGCAAATGCAAGATGGGCCATGGTACTTACAGTATTGCAAACTGCAGTTAAGCCAATCTCAGGCTGATCAGGGTAATATTGCAGAGTTAACTTACAGACAATAGGGAAAAAATCCCACAATTCCCAAAATTATCAGAAGCTTTCTGTTTAATTTCAGGACTATATCTTGACATTTTTATCTGGTAACTAAAGTTGTGAAAAAGACAAATAGAAGCCCTCTTATGTGTCTTATACTTTAACATATTTTACAGGTTTAAAATTAAATCAATTATGGCATCCAGTTGACAGTAGGAGGAAAAAAGAGGCAAGAATAGCCTCCATGTTTTTTTCCAGATGGCTGATTTTGGCTCTGTATGCCTTTTGTTGCAGCTTGCAAGGAAGATGGGCTGAAGCACAACTGAGATAACTTTACTCTTCTTCCTGCCTCTGGTGATGCTTCCCCACCACCTTGAGGATAGAGGAGTACTTTGGAGCCATGAGTTCGACTTCAGAACTCATTTTTGAGGTTGGAGCTGGGAATCCAGATAATGACTAGTGCCTGTAGGATTGCTCCTTAAATCTTGTTAAATCATTTTATATTCATAGGACTGCACCCTTGATGCTCAGAAGCCTCTGAAATCGAGTTCCCTCCTAATTAATACATATACAACTGCAGTTATATTCTTTCAGCATGTACTTGTATATCTGCAACAATCCAGCTTTGGATTTGACTTCTTAAGTACTAGTGGCAGGCTGGTTATTTTTTGGCATCTAGAAAGAATTGCTAATTGAATAAATGAATCAGAATTTGTAGACGAGCCTCTTAGGGCATGCAGAGACAGACAGAAGTCGTACAGTTCTTTGCATGTTCCAGCTTGCCATGCCACAATATGCTGGGAGTTATAGGACTTTATCTTGGTCTTAACATGTGCAGTATACCACCGTTAATAATTGACAGTCCTTTGGGATTGATTCCACTATGGTATACACTTGGGAAACTTTTAAGCTGGTTCTAGCATGATGATCTTCGGAAGCAGTTATTTAGGTGTGTATTCCTATGAAGGGGTTGAAAAAAATAACCAACTCTAAGGCTATCATGTATTTGATATTATTCTAAAAATCTGGCTTTGAATACCTTATAAGACTTTTGCATGCAGCCTTATTGGAAGCACATGGATCTTGCTCAACCAAAACAAAGCAACCAAAAATAGAAAAAATAATTCCATGAGTTATATCCTCAGTCAACTCCAGTAGTCTGAAATAGCTCTTTAAAGCTTTCAACGAGATCTCAGACATACTTCATATGTGCTGTTCCATTAGGTATCTTCCAGCTAAATCCTGAGTGGCTCTTGCAGATTACTTTCATTTGGCCTTTTCAGGATCAAATTGATAAAAAAAAAAATGTGTTGGTTGTGACCGAGAGAAATACCAAACTGGTTTACATGATCATGGTTCACTGTGGCTTGTTACATCATAGTGAACTCATAGTGTTTTTTGAATATTCAGCTGCTTGTTGTGTTTTCTTTATCTGGGGTTAAAGAACCCTCACATAACCCACAATCTGTTGCTAGTTGATGTTGTAGCTCAAATATTCCAAATGGCCTTCTTTCTGCATTACAGCTCACCATGACTTAAACAGTCTACAGTGGGCAGCATTTAATTGTGCAAACTGGGTTATTATTTTTGTTGTGTGTGTTTTTTTTAATCTGGATGAGAGAAGGAAATGTATGCACTGAACCCATGTAGTGACAGCTTACTCTCTTAAATATCTTTAACATGTGGGTGAGTAATTTTCATTTTGAATAGAAGAATTGCATGCTAGTGTAAGATCTATGTAGCTTAGCACTATCACTGATGGCCTGTTGCCTTTGGGAAAAGAATAAGGCTTGATAAACTGGTATTTGGTATAATGCTGCCTCTGAACCCAGAGAATGCATTAATAGATCTATTCTTTATAGATTCATCTTTGCTCCCCCTTTTTAGAAAATACTATTTAAGTTAGTGGTATCATATAACTTGTGGCAACAAATTCCATAAAATTAATTATATAAAGTTACATGTTGCACAGCTTGCAATTCTGGCATTTATTTTGATAAAATGCATAAGGAAATCATTGTCTCTTATCAAATGTTGAACATCCTTTGTGAGTTTTTTTTTACAATCTGTCTTGCATAGCAAAGGAGTTCTAAAGGCAATCAGCTTAAATTGAAGTGTTTGACTCCTATATCTATGACAGACAGCTATCTATAGACAAATTTAATGTTAATGAAATACCAAAATCAGAGAAACAGATACCAGCTTTTGGCTTTCATTAGTGTTGCTTTTAGAAATGCATCCACTTTATTGCAGAGGGGGAGGATGGTAAAAATACTTTGACAAGTTAGGACACATAGTTCCAGGCTTGATTAATTTGAAAAGACCATTGTAGAGTAAGATTAACATCGAATGTTTTGAAATAGTTTGGTGTTTTAGGCCCAAAGTGGAACTATGTCCAATCCCCTCAAAAACCATTACTATATCATGTGGAAGTGAATTCCATAGTTTAGTTGTGCACTGTGAAGAAGTACTTCCTTTTATAATTTTTCTCTTCCTTCAAATAATGCAATCTTTCCTTGAGAGACCCCCATTTTTCATTGAAACATAGGAGTTGTCACTCAAGAATTTTAACTCTGCTGTTTAGTCCTCACAGAATCACCTGCCAATCTCTCTGTCTCTCTTCGCTTCTCCAGGTCAGCAGTCTTAGCTTTGAGGAAACAAACTTGAGAGCCAGGAACTCATTACACCAAATACGCACTCTCAATGTCTGTCCTACTGGCAAATAGTCATATACGTAGTGCTCACTGCAATAGACTAGGTAGCCTCCATACCTCTACTGTACCTCTACTCTATTTCATGACCGCATCATTTTTGTAATTGTTTAATTGGTATTATTGGAAAACTAAGTTTTTACAAGAAAGTGGACAATCTACTTTTAGTTATTAACTTATGCTTTACTGTTACCTGCTATGTGAAGGGAAAAAAGAGCTGCTCTACATTGGCTTACTTGCCCTGTTCCTTAATTTACATGGTTGCTTAATTTGAATGTGTAAAAGGTAAAGGTAAAAGTTTCCCCTTGACATTAAGTCCAGTCATGCCTGACTCTAGGGGGTGGTGCTCATCTCTGTTTCCTGGCCGAGGGAGCCGGCGTTTGTCCACAGACAGTCTCCGTGGTCATGTGGCTGGCATAACTAAACATCGAAGTGGTACCTTTTTATCTACTTGCATTTGCATGCTTTTGAACTGCAAGGTTAGCAGGAGCAATTTGAATGTGTGCTGATACTTTATTGCTGGGGCTCCTTGCACTTGGGAAGCTGGCTCCCATACAAGCCTGCTTCCTTATATCTCTCTAGCAGGCATTGCCCAGCTATTGCAACCAATCAGATTGGAGGGCCTCCCTACAGCTTCACTAGCTTCCAGTGAATCAGAATGTAGGTTAATTATTGCCCCTGGCAGTGGAGATGATTTTACATCTGTTTTCAAGCTTCATGCTAATGACATACTAGAGATTATTTATTTTATTTATTTTTATTTATTTGGAAATTTATAGGCCGCCCCTTGCCACAAGCCTAGATTAGATCATAAACCTTGGGGGGGGGGGGGCGTTCTGCAGGTAAATATTTCTGTTCCAGGTAGTTTTCTTCAAGTGGCTTCACCTAGACTTCCCATGTTCAATTTTCTGCAGTTAGCTGCTTTCTACTTTTTAAAATCACAGCTTGAAAGACCAAACATTCAGCATGATTGCTGCCCGTTTTAACTAAGCAGCACTTCTGTTAGGTGCACCTTTTGTTTCCCATTATTTATTATTATTAATTTATTTTTATGGAAATGAAAATGAATAAAATGCTGGTGTTTTTCCACAGATTTATTTGCTTGACTTCAGCTTAGATTACATACACAGTATAGGGGTTTCAGTACTTCTTGAATACAGGAAACGTTAACCAGATGATGTTCCTAACACAGCTTTGATCCATCCCTGAATGTACTGAATGTTATCTCATCACATTCCCTGCCACACACATAACTTAGCCTGTGCTGTTCAGGAGAGTTCTCTGACAATCCATTTAGGTTTCTTTGTCATACAGGGGGCTGCAAGGTAGGACAAAGGGAAAAGAGTCATTGCACATGTAATCTTCTGCAAATGCAACCTTTGTATCCAAGTGTTGTTTTCTGTTGATTTAATAACTGCCATTTTAATTACTGTATTATTGTAATATTTTATTTTAAATCATTGTAAGCCGTCCTGAGCTGTTCGTCGGAAAGGAAGGAATATAAATGTAATAACTAACTAACTAACTAACTTCAGGCTTCCCTGAAGTATAATTATACTGTTCTTTTTTACTTTTTCTGTATTGTTCCTAATGTGTTTATTATTTAATATTATTTTATTTGATTTTAAATTATCCTTTATGTATTCTTAATGTAAACTCCTTAGAGATCTTGTGATATCAAATGTATATAGGTAAATAAACAGTAGTAGCAAATGGCAATAGCAAAATACCTAAGGGCACCACCCTATACCAGCTAAACACTGTCAGATGTCTATAGAGGCAGGGTCCTAGCTCCAACCTTGGAAATATATGCCGAGGTCAGAGATTTCAGCCACAGAGCATCCTCCTTCTACCTCATATTCAGTGCAGTTCTTTCCTCACTGCCTTTGGCTCCAAAGTTGCAAGTGTGACTTTGGAGCCGGTGGGCTAGGCATGGATGAGAAGAGGAGCAGTGAGGCCTTTCTGTGATCTGAGGAATCTCAGCAGTGTCTCATGTTCTGTTCCTTATTAGCAGGGGCAAAACATGTAGCTGGATGCAGTTGACTATGTCTTTAACAGGCAGGGAGAAGCCTGAAAGCAGTCCTTGTCTCTGGCCCCTCCTGCTCTTAATTGGATGCCTACAATCTTTTGACCTGGGAAGTTTATAGGCAGTCACATTAAATGGAGGCTGAGTATTATGACTGGATGCAGGAACACTTTGTTATATGAAAATAACTCTGAAATTAATCAGGGCCCTTTAAATATATACCAGGATATTAAAATCTTATTAAAAATGCAGAAATTGGCAACAATGTAGGCTGGATTTCCATCTGTTCAACATTTCCTTTCTAAAAGTTTCCAACATTACATAATTTTTTTCTTTATTGAACAAGCTGTTCCTTTTTGATACATTTTGAAGTGCTAAAAACAGGAAATGTCAAAATTTATTTTTCTCTGCACACAGAAATAAAATAAAGCTGATACTTTAAAGTTCTGTGATTTCAAAGCATGTACATCTTTACTATTTTATTTTAATAGATCAGGCAGTTGTCTTGTTCTAAATGACATAAGCTGTTGTAAAAATACTAGGAAATGACTTTGAAAACTTGCAATGAGCAATACTTGTACCACAGGGTATATGCTTACAGTGCATTGAATAGTGAATGGAAAACTTATGTCTACCATGAATATCTTTTAACTGAATATTGTAGGACAGGAGTTATAGCAGGAATGACCAATATAATTGTTTGGTTCACACAGAAGGTCTTTTATTTGACCCTTAAACAAGCCCCTCTGTCTGCATTTAGATGACACAATAAACCATGGCAACCATCCACCAGGTGTTGAATATTCAAGATGGCTACTGGCACACCTTGAAACTTACAAAGGCTTAAATAAGCCATGGTGGGGCTGTAGTGGTCATGTGAACCTGGTTTCTGTCATGCAGGGTGAATGAATGGAAGACTGTGATTCTGGCTTTGGCATTTTAGTGCTGCCATTTAGAATCCCAGGGATATCATCTTATTATTTTGAAGTACATTTTTGTTACTCATAGTTAAATCAGCAGGTTGTAGGTGATCAGAAGGCACAAGAGGACAAAACCAGGTAATTCATTGATTGATTTAACAACAGTCTTAGGATCTTAAGCACTCATAATTAGCAATTGTAGAGTTAGCTCCATGATCCTAAAGATGTATAGGCTTTTCTGGAGCTAGAGGACAGTGATCTTTAGGTCTACCATTCTGACATATTTCCTATAAAATGAATATGTTCCTGAACACAACTCCATATCTCATCTTCTGTTAAGATTGAGGTGAACTTGTTCGTACTCAACTTTCTGCCAAATTCAGTTTTATCAGCATGTCAAACTAATATGTGCTTATAGCATTAACTTATGACCTCTCTTTATGAGACTCACAATATTTGATATACCGATACTGATTTTGAATAGTTTCTTATTGCTTTCTTGCACCTGCATTGGTTATTCCTGTTTTAGTTCCAGAAAACCTTAATTATAACACTTTCAGATGAAAAACACAGGTTCCCTTCAGAAATGGTAGCTGTCACATGGGAGCTGATTTTGAAGGAAAGAGACACTGTATCAGGCTCTCCCCTGTGTTTCCATCATTAAGATGTTGCTCCCAGGTGCATGGTATGCCTCATAGAAAAACAGTTCCCACACATCTGCTTTGCATTTTATATCCAAAGGATACTGCAATTGTTAATGAAAGCATATGTGTCTCCTTCTCAGTTGAGACCTTGAAGGTAAAGAAAAGCCATATCAGTTTCCCAATCTGAATTTTCTACAGCAATTCTAGAAATATCACACTTTTCATGAGCTGCAGTGTTGAGTATACACAACTAAAGGAAGGTCATTTGATTCACCTCCCAATAAAGATTGAAAATACATCAGTAAAACAAACTAGCTCCCTCTCTCCTTACCTGCCTTCTTTCTGAAATAGCCTTTAGAAACTGCTCTACATTTTAAACAAAGACATGTACTATCATTTAGCACTGGAATCTGAAATTGATTGTGTGCTGTATCTTTCTTAGAACATACTTCACCAAGGTCCTGTGTTCTATATTTCTTACTTTCTACTAAAACAAGTATGTCTTTAAAGGATATATTTATGTGTTATAGTCCTTATTTTTATATGTTCCTTACTTTGTCTTTCTCTTTTATACACATGTACACAACTGAGTAGTGTACCTGGCACAGTGTCATCTCTGGTAAGGAAGCAGATGAGCATTCAGACCCCCACTTCTAAGTACAGTGTCAAACCTGCTGATATTCCTACTTCTGTTAATGATTTGCAGGAGTTGCAGAATTTCAGGCACTAAAATGTTCACAGTATAAACACATTAACTGATTTCAGACAATGTAACAGGCCAGGGTAGTTTTTTTTAATCATTGTTGGTCAGTCATGTCTGAACCCTGTCTTGGTATTTCACAATGGTAAGCTTGGTCTTTAGAAGCCATGATAAGAAACAACAGTGGCCAGGTTCATATATCACAAGAAATAGTGGTGATTTCTTACTCCAATTGGTCTGTTATGGCATCTGGAGCCACTTGTGGTGATTCTACATGGTACCTTTATTTTTCTCAAACCATGGAGAGAATCAATTTTCTCTTCTAAGGTTTCTATGCTTCACCATGCTTCTTTGGACATTCCAGACCATTGTTGGTTTGGAAACATCATAGAGTCCTGTAGAAGAGTGGCAACAGAAGTGACTGTTTAGCCATCTGCTCTCTGCTATCCTCAGCTTCTTTGCAATTCATGCATCATCATTTACTTTATTCCTATTGGCCGAGCAATGTACCCATCTCCCTATTTACTTTGGGAAACAGAGAAAGGTGATTGCACCAGTGTTTATTATGATTAAATATGTAAGCATCTCTTTGGTGGCTGGAATGGCTAGGACAGAGATGAAGATACACTCAGGAGGGAGAACCTACCCCAAAACCTAAGTAGACTAATGAGGAGGAGGCTGCCAGGATGCATGGTGAGAGAAGGAAGGCAGAGGGGAGAGTGTGGAGACCACATTATTGCGTTGTCTGACTGGTAAGTTTGGAAGCCATGCAGAGTCATTTGCTGTGGCATATGAACCCAGCCAATTTGTTCTATGGTTTCTCCATACCACCATGGTTTTTTGTGTTGTTGAAACCCAGATCCTGGTATGCAGCTACTACAGAAGCGCCATGAAAAAGCACCAACTTCTAGGAGCCTCTCCAGCTATCCAGACTCTTCTATTCTTCTCTGCCAATAACACAATGCAGGCTGGAATTGACACAGCTTGGGATTAAATTCAGGCACAGTGCCTTATGGGATATGTGCTAACAGTGGGAGGACTGAGTTTGGAGAATGAAATCATGACAATGTAGAAACCACTGGATCATCTGTTGGGTAGATCATGGTAAAAACACTTGAACCATAGCAACCCCACAGGGTTGCTTGTCATATGCTGTGAACACAGTCATTCAATTCTTCTACCAAAAGCAGAATGTGTGTGAAGTGCTTATTGATATCACTATGGTTCCAACTATACAGGTGGGCCACAACTACAGAGCCTATGATGAATTCTATAATTGGCAATGGGATGTCCTCAATATTCTTCTGGATCTGCACAATAGTAAAAACAAAAATGTCCTAAATTAAGTAAGTAAGTAAGTAAAATAAATAAATAAATAAAATAAAATAAAATATAATAAAATAAAAAGAGCCTATAAAGTTTGAACCTCAGTATTTCCTCTGAGGAAACTGTCATGTAAAGCCAGGCTTGTAGTTTGGGGCAAGTAAGTTAGAAAGAGCAAGCTAATGATGTAATAAATTGGGGATGCCTCCCTTGTAAATTCAATTCAAGAAGGAGATTAAGCTAATTATCATAACTTGTGCTTGAGAAAACTCTGCTGTCTCTTTGCAATCATTGTATTCTTTCCCCAAATGCTCACAATGCTATACCTAACAATAAGACTAAATAAACTTGCTGCAAGTTACTTCTGAGAAGACATAGTTAGGATTGTACTGTCAGTGTAATAATCAGACAAAAAAGACATTTTAATGTGAAAGAGTATAATCCTCTAGTCCATGAATTTGTGAAGATCTTTGCAGATTGCGTATTCACGAGGGAAGTTTCATGTGACATGTTAGTCTGGTTAGAATGAATTAAAAGCACCGGTAAGCATAATACAGTTTTAAATAAGGAACTAAATTCTAGTCTGATCACCTGTGTGAAACAATATGAGAATGTTTAATTTATTACTCCAAATGTTACACAGTATGAATATTCAGGATCATGCTATAAATTTTGGTGTTTGCATAGGGCCATGCTAAGGTCTGTACCCCCACCCCCCACACACAGAGCACATATCCACTAAAGCTGGATTCACATAGCTTGGAATTTCCCTGTTTAAGAAATTGGAGGTTTCCAAACTTCTTATTTGGTTTGTATGCAGATGTGGAACAAATTCTTTACTTTTAAAAATAGTTGTGATGGTGGATATGGCCAAGCACAAACCAATCATTTCCCAGAAGACAAATTGATGAAACTAAAAGAAAAGTAGCTTTCCCTTGAACCAAAGTGTAATGCAGAAATGGGTTCTAACTCCAAAATACAAAACTATCCATTTTACTTCAAATATAGAAGGTGCTTAGAGGGCAGTCCATCAATTTGCAGAATCCTGCTTCCCAATTTTAAAAAAAAAGAGATGAGGCATGGGGGCATGTTTGGCACCGATAGAGATAATTGTGGGCACGCTGGTGCCCATGGCCACTGCAGTAGCGACCCAAATAATAGATGGTATGCACCAGAAACCATAGATCTGACACACTGTTGTTTATGGATTTGGAAGTTGAGCTAAACAGTTTGTTGTGACCTACTGTTGCCAAAGTAACTGTGCCTAAGCAAGTATTAAGTTAAAGCTTTGTGTAAGTCTCTTCCATTGTCACTTTGTTCACATTGCCTGTTTCTTTTCCCACCCACATTCTTCTCTCATTCATAGCAGACCTCACGTTAATTATCTGTTCCTTTTCCTCACTCTTTCATTTTGCCAACCTCCTCTTTATCTGTGTAACCTTTGAACATAACCCTGTTTTTTTATCATTTATGTCTGAATGTGATGAGATGGGGAAAGTGAACAGCAGAGACTTCATATAAGAGAATAACTGACAAAGGAAAATTAAGCATCAATGTGATACAAAATTACCCATCTATATATAATTTCTCCTTCATGGATCACTGCCTCATCATGGTAAAGGGGCTTGCATAGCTCAATGAAGCTATAAGCTATGCCGTGCAGGGCCACCCAAGACGGACAGGTCATAGCAAAGAGCTCTGACAAAATGTGATCCACTGGAGAAGGAAATGGCAACCCACTCCAGTATCTTTGCCATGAAAACCCCATGGACAGTACCAAAAGGCAAAAAGATATGACGCCGGAAGATGAGCCCTTCAGGTCAGAAGGTGTCCAATATGCTACTGGGGAAGAGCAGAGGGCTAGTACTAGTAGCGCCAGAAAAAATGAAGCGACTGGGTCAAAGCCGAAAGGACACACAGTTGCAGATGTATCTGGTGGTGAAAGGAAAGTTCGATGCTGCAAAGATCTGTACTCCATAGGAACCTGGAATGTAAGATCCATGAATCAAGGCAAGCTGGATGTGGTCAAACAAGGGATGACAAGACTGAACATCAACATCTTAGGAATCAGTGAACTAAAATGGACAGGAATGGGTGAATTTAATTCAGATGACCATCAGGTATACTACTGCGGGCAAGAATCCCTCAGCAAAAATGGAGTAGCCTTCATAGTCAATAAAAGAGTAGGAAAAGCAGTACTGGGATACAATCTCCAAAATGGCAGAATGATCTCAGTTCGAATCCAAGGCAAACCATTCAACAGCACAATAGTCCAAGTCTGTGCCCCAACCACTGGTGCTGAAGAGGCTGAAGTTGACCAGTTCTGTGAAGGCCTACAACACCTTTTAGAATTAACATCAAAAAATGATGTCCTTATCATCATGAGGGATTGGAATGCTGAAGTAGGAAGTCAAAAGATAACTGGAAAAACAGGCAAGTTTGGCCTTGGAGTACAAAATGAAGCAGGGCACAGGCTGGTAGAATTTTGTCAAGAGAATATGATGGTCATAACAAACACTCTTTTCCAACAACCCAAGAGATGACTCTACACATGGACATCACATGGTCAACACAGAAATCAGATTGATTATGTGCTCTGTAGCCAAGGAGAAGCTCTATACAGTCAGTAAAACCTAGACCAGGAGCTGACTGTGGCTCAGATCATGAGCTTCATGTTGCAAAATTTAGGCTTAAATTGAAGAAAGTAGGGAAAAGCACTAGACCACTCAGGTATGACCTAAATCATATCCCTGATGAATATACAGCAGAGGTGACAAATAGATTTAAGGAGTTAGATCTGATAGACAGAGTGCCTGAAGAACTATGGACAGAGGTTCGCAGCATTGTACATGAGCTAGCAACTAAAACCATCCCAAAGAAAAAGAAATGCAAGAAAGCAAAATGGCTGTCTGAGGAAGCTTTACAAATAGCTGAGGAAAGAAGGGAAGCGAAAGGCAAGGGAGAAAGAGAAAGATACACCCAATTGAATGCAGAATTCCAGGGAACAGCTAGAAGAGAAAATGAACAGTGCAAAGAAATAGAAGAAAACAATAGAATAGGGAGGACCAGAGATCTCTTCAAGAAAATTGGAGATATGAAGGGGATGTTTCATGCAAAGATGGGCATGATAAAGGACCAAAATGGCAGGGACCTAACAGAGGCAGAAGAGATTAAGAAGAGGTGGCAAAATTACACAGAGGAACTATACAAGAAAGAGCTTAACGTCCCTGATAACCACGATGGGGTGGTCACTGACCTCGAGCCAGACATCCCGGAATGTGAAGTCAAATGGGCCTTAGGAAGTCTGAGCAACAACAAAGCTAGTGGAGGTGACAGTATTCCAGCCGAGCTATTCAAAATCTTAAAAGACGATGCAATAAAAGTGCTACACTCAATATGCCAGGAAATTTGGAAAACTCAACAGTGGCCACAGGATTGGAAAAGGTCAGTTTACATTCTGATCCCAAATGTGGCGAGGTCAGCAGGAGGTCGCAGAGGCCAACAGTCAGGCATACCTACTTTGGCCCTGCACGTTCTGCATGTCCTGCACACTCAGCATTATCAGGATAATAGGTGACAATTTATAACAAGGTCAGAATGGTCTGGCTAGACCAGCATGCAGTCCGTCATGTAGATCAGTGACCCAAGACAATACCTGTTTTCCCTGTTTGTTAAGTAACCTGATTGTGACCCCTCCTCATTAAGTAACCTGACTGTGATCCCTCCTTATTGAGTACCCTGATTGTATAAAATAAAGGCACAGGCTTAAACGGGCGGATTTTGCAGAACCACATCCCTGTGTCGTGTAAGTCTGTCCAACCTTCACCCAAAGAAGGGCAATGCCAAAGAATGTTCAAACTACTGTACCATTGCACTCATTTCACATGCTAGCAAAGTTATGCTCAAAATCCTATAAGCTAGGCTCCAGCAGTATGTGGACCGAGAACTACCAGAAGTACAGGCAGGATTTCGAAGAGGGAGAGGAACTAGAGATAAATTGCCAACATATGCTGGATCATGGAGTAAGCTAGGGAGTTCCAGAAAAACATCTACTTCTGCTTCATTGACTATGCTAAAGCCTTTGATTGTGTGGATCACAACAAATTGTGGCGAGTTCTTAAAGAGATGGGAGTACCAGACCATCTTATTTGTCTCTTGAGAAACCTATATGCGGGTCAAGAAGCAACAGTGAGAACTGGACACAGAACCACTGATTGGTTCAAAATTGAGAAAGAGTTTGGCAAGGCTGTATACTGTCACCCTGCCTATTTAACTTATATGCAGAGCTCATCATGCGAAAGGCGGGGCTAGATGAATCACCAGTTGGAATTAAGATTGCGGGAGAAATAACAACCTCAGATATGCAGATGATACCATTCTAATGACAGAAAGTGAAGAGGAACTATAGAGCCTCTTGATGCAGGTGAAAGAGGAGAGTGCAAAAGTTGGCTTGAAACTCAACATTAAGAAAACTAAGCTCATGGCATCCGGTCCTCTCACTTCCTGGCAAATAGATGCGGAAGAAATGGAGGTAGTGACAGATTTTATTTTTCTGGGCTCCAAGATCACTGCAGATGGGGACTGCAGCCAAAAAATTAAAAGACGCTTGCTCCTGGGGAGGAAAGCTATGGCAAATCTAGACAGCATACTAAAAAGCAGAGACATCACCCTGCCAACAAAAGTGTGTATAGTCACGGCTATGGTTTTCCCAGTTGCAATGTATGGCTGTGAAAGCTAGACCATAAGGAAGGCTGAGTGCCAAAGAACTAAGGCCTTTGAGTTGTGGTGCTGGAGGAGACTCCTGCGAGTCCCTTGGACCACAAGGTGATCAAACCGGTCAGTCCTAGAGGAGATCAACCCTGACTGCTCTTTAGAAGGCCAGATAGTCAAGATGAAACTCAAATACTTTGGCCACCTAATGAGAAGGAAGGACTCCCTGGAGAAGAGCCTAATGCTGGGAGCAATAGATGGCAAAAGAAGAAGGGGACGGCAGAGGATGAGGTGGCTAGATGGAGTCACTGAAGCAGTTGGTGTGAGCTTGAGTGGACTCCGGGGGATGGTGGAGGACAGGAAGACCTGGAGGAATGTTGTCCATGGGGTCGCAATGGGTCGGACACGACTTCGCGACTAACAACAACAGCATATATAATTTGATAACATTCATCTGTAAGAGAATAATTTGCACATTTAGCTTGACAGATTCATTTAAGTCATGTAACAGGCCTGTGATATGGACCAGCATGCCAAACTAGGAAAAAGTCAAGGTTTGCCTCAAGATTGTATAGCCTAAGGAAAGGACAAAGAGCCCTAATAGAGAAGCCTGTATTGATGTCAGTTAGGGAACTTTGCTAAGTCCTGTCTACTTAATAAGTGACTTAAGCAGCATGTCATAGCTCATTGTGTGTTGTTTTCAGCTAGAAATCACCATGCTGGTTGGTAGTAGACAAGCTTAGAGTCTCCCAGAATTTAGGTAGGATGTAAAGGTGTTAGAATAATTCTTGAGGGTTCATGTGTGTTGGGGATGGTGAGCTTATAAGGGGACTTTGGTTATCTGTTTATTGAAAATACATGGGAATTAAATGGGAATTGCCTTTCTTCTGTCTTTTCCTTTTCTTGTTCTATTTGTTTTTTGTTTCATGAACAACAATGCAGCATGATAGTATCAGCTATATTTACTAAGGGAGCAGCCCCAAGCATGGACAGGCTGTACTGAGAGATGGACTTTTATGCACATATCGTGGGACTATGAAGACAGAGAATTTATGAGTAGAACCAGAGAGCAGAAAGTTCTCACTGTAGTCTGAGATGCAGCAAAAGACAGTTATGCTGAGAAAATATGGTCAAGATATGAAGCAATAGAACACTGAGAATGTAAGAACATAAGAAAATCCATGCTGGATCAGATCCTACACCCATCTAGTCCAGCACTATACATGCAGTGGAAAACCAGCAGCCCACAGGATCCCTCAAGCAGGATGGGTGCAAGATCTCCTTCCCAAGTTTCTCAGCAACTGGTGTATGTAGGCATTCTGCTTCTGGTAAAGGAGGTAGTGCAGAGCCAGCAAGGCTAGTAACCATAAATAGCTTCCTCCCTCATGAATCTGTCCAATCTTTTTTAAAAGCCATCCATATTGGAGGCCATCAACATTTCCCATGGCAGTGATTTCTGTAGCTTAACTATAGACTGTGTGAAGAAGTACTTCGTTTTATCTGTCCCAAACCTCCCAAACTTACTGGCTTCATTGGAAGAAATGCAAGGCTTCTTACTCCTGACTGCTAACAGCTCTATCAACTTAGGGTATTTCCCTGTTCCTTTTTGAAAGCTGATATAAACTAAAATAATCCCTGTTACAACCCAAAACAATGGGAAACTCCTTTGCAGGTTTTACTAATAGACAACTGTTTGCTGAGCACCAGTTTAGATAGCATGTTTTCTCTTCTGTTGGTATTTTAAAATTATTATTCCTGTGAATAATAGGAATAAACCATATTTCTTGCTTCGATGAGGTTCCATCTTAAGTTTTTGAAAGTGATCTGGGCCAATTTTTTGTGAGGCAACATTTTGAGATAGTTTGGCTTATAATTTTAAATGGATTCAGTTTTTGCAGAGTTTTTAAATATAAAATTTGTTTTTGAAAATTTCATCCCTTGTAAATGTTCAGTGTCACTATTTTGCAACCTTTTCTTCTGTATATTTACCTGAACTAATTTTCTCATCTGTTTTTTCTGGATTATATGTAGTAGATCCTGAGTCAGTCTTTCTCACCTTTCATCTGAGGCCATCTCTTTTGCTTAGGATGTTATGTTATTCGCAAAGTTGTGCCCATCGTGACCCCATGGACAACAGGCTCCTCCAGGCTCTCCTATCCTCCACCATCTCCCGGAGCCCACCTAAGCTCACAATGACTGCTTCAGTGACTCCATCTAGCCACCTTATCCTCTGCCGTCCCCTTCTTCTTTTGCAGTCAACTGTTCCCAGCATAAGGCTCTTCTCCAGGGAGTCCTTCCTTCTCATTAGGTGGCCAAAGTATTTGAGTTTCATCTTCAGTATCTGGCCTTCTAAAGATCAGTCAGGGTTGATCTCCTCTAAGACTGACTGGTTTGATCTCCTTACAGTCCAAGGGACTTGCAGGAGTCCTCTCCAGCACCACAATTCAAAGGCCTCAGTTCTTTGGCGCTCAGCTTTCCTTATGGTCCAACTTTCACAGCCATACATTGCAACTGGGGAAAACCATAGCCTTGACTATATGCACTTTTGTTGGCAGGGTGATGTCGCTGTTTTTTAGTATGCTGTCTAGATTTGCCATAGCTTTCCTCCCAAGGAGCAAGTGTCTTTTAATTTCTTGGCTGCAGTTACCATCTGCGGTGATCTTGGAGCCCAATAATAAAATCTGAAAATAAAATAAATAATAAAATAAATAAAATCTGTCACTACCTCCATTTCTTCCCCATCTATTTGCCAGGAAGTGAGAGGACCGGATGCCATGATCTTAGTTTTCCTAATGTTGAGTTTCAAGCCAGCTTTTACACTCTCCTCCTTCACCTTTCAGCTCTTTAGTTCCTCTTCACTTTCTGCCATTAGAGTGGTTTCATCTGCATATCTGAGGTTGTTAATATTTCTCCCTGCAATCTTAATTCCAATTTGTGATTCATTTGCTTAGGATAGCTGGTTGTAATTTTCTATCCACTCAACCTCCAGCTCCTTTTGTTTAATAATTCAGTTGGCACATCTTAGTATCTCAGTTTTTTAAAGTTGTCTAATTGCTTCCATGACAAGTGGGAGCTGCTAAATAACCCCAGGGTGCTTTCAGAGAAAAGACAAGCCAGAGTTCCTGGTTCATATTCCAACCAATAACCCAGGAATGGAGTGTTTCTGGGGATTTTTAGAAGGTCCTTCTCACAAGCCAATATTTAAGCTACAAAGAGTTGAGATTTAAGTAAGCTTTAACTAGTTTGGACTGGTGGAAGTTTTTTTATTTATTATATTTATATCTCACCCTTTTTCTTCCAGAAACACAAGGTGGCTTACATAATTCTTCTCAGTGTGTTTTCACAACAACCACCCTGTGAGGTAGATTGGGCTGAGAGTCCTTGAGTGCCCCAGAGTCACCCAGTTGGTTCTATGGCTGAGTGAAGGCTAAACCTTAAATTTCTGAGTCCCAGTCCCACATTCTTAACCACTATACTGCACTGCCTCTCACCTAAGTTTTGTTAGGTGGTTGATGGTGGTAATTATTTTTGCATAAATTTCTGCTACTTTTTTATTCCCGTTTTCCTGACTTGTACCCTAGATTAATGTTGTATTATTTTTGCATTCATAGTTTACAATTTTACATTTTCCATTCAATAATTGTATCAGTCTACTTTTCCATTTATACTTATTATGTGCCATCAAGGCATCTCCAACTTACAGTGATCCTGTGAATGAATCTCCTCCATAATGTCCTGTCCTTGAAAACCCTGCTCAATCATCACTTGTAAACACAAGGCTGTGCCTTTCTTTATGAGGTCAATTAATTTCATATTTGATTTCTCTTTATATATTGTCTGATAATTTATTGCTGAGTCTGTATGTTTATTCATTAGTCACTTAATAAATGTTTCAACATTATTTTCTAATTCTGATCCTTTCTGGTTTCTGTTTTTAGTAGCTGAGCAGCAACATTTAACTACTTCTTAATTATGAGTAATACCAACTCATTCAAAGCAAGGTTCAACTGCAGTGTTGGCATAGCCGTACCTGCTGTAATAAAAATAGGCTGCTCATCCTCCTTAAAGACATTCATATCAACAGGATGTGCTAATCCTTGTAAACACTGGATATTACCCCAGGAGAGTAGTAAGATGGCCTATCAAAAGTTGGTCTTGTATGTGCGGCAGAAAATAAAGCCTAAGTAATTTCTATAAGAACAATTAATAAAATGCATGTGTAAACACTTAACTGGTTTTATTTGTTTCCTTTGCATTGGCTGATTTTTATTTTATTTATTTAGTAGCATGTTAAAAGGCAGTATAACTAAACCCTGTACTGCTTGCCTAGGAACTGCTCACTACTCAAGGAGGTAGAGCACATAACAATGTTCACTGTGAAATGAGTCATCCTTGTGTTTAATGTTATGTTTGAATTTCTGATTTGTTTTTCATGCTTTTAATAATACAGAGATCATTTGCTAGATTTTGGTACTGCTTGTTCCTAAACCTGTGCACTTTATGTCTTTTAATATACTATTCCATTTACCTTCTGCTGCAGTGATGATAAAAGATGTATATGACAAATGTCAATTTTCCCTGGGGACAGAAAAGTGCAATCTGACTTAAGAAAAGTGTTTGGAAACCTGGACAGTATCAAGAACTAGGAACTTAGATAAACCATTTAAAAACCTGTTGCTTTAATTTTACACGACTTGTATGTATTTGTTGAAAAATACTGTACTTAGAACTATAGTATTTGAAATAATGACAGTTCTCATTAAGTTGGAAAAATAAAACTTTAAAAACCTGACCTTATGTTAGCTACATGGCTTTTTTAGAATGTGGATATTGATAGCTGCTGACTACTTGAAGATCCCCATGAAAAGCTAAGGCAGACTTTATCTGATCATAATCCACGTCTTGCAGAGAGTTATATTGCATGAATGTGTATGCCGGAATGTGATTATTATTCTTTAAATTGCTGAAAGTTAGTTGTGCATATGTTCTTATACATTCCTTCCCTTTTTGAATTTGCAAAGATGTTTGTGTATTGTGTAAAATGTTTCTTAGTAGATAAAATATATTCAGCATTTTTAACTACCTCTCCTGAGGAGTGGCTACCATTCTATGAGCACTAAATACATTTAGACAGAACATGAGAAGATCTTTACTGGATTAGGCCACAGATCTGTCCAAGCTAGTTTCCCACAGTAGTAATTTGGAAGACCACCGGCAGAGCATGTGGGCAATAGTCCTCTTCCACTGTTGTTCCCCAGCAAAATTGCACTTAGAATACGAAGGACACTAAAAACAGTGAGGAAAAAAGGCAAATAAAACAACTAAACAGCTGCTCCAGATGGAGGAGCTTTGGTGCAAATATAGCTTCATACTTGTAGTTTATCTCTGAGGCACAGAAGGAACTTCCTCTTAGTCTTACCTTGATATCAGCCTCAGTTCTGTAAGAGTAGTGACTGAGGGAAATTAAATAGTGGTGAAGAATGTTTCCCACATTTTGAAAAATCAGAGCCACATTCAGATTGACAATTCCCCATACTTTATCATAATTGGGAAAATTAACTCTCTCTCTCTCTCTCTCTCTCTCTCTCTCTCTCTCTCTCTCTCTC
>JAIXND010000624.1:62174238-62298605 GCA_023646645.1 Varanus salvator macromaculatus | reverse complement strand
TCTCTCTCTCTCTCTCTCTCTCTCTCTCTCTCTCTCTCTCTCTCTCTGATACACACACACACACTCTCACGAGTTTCCAAACTATACAATAATGGGGAAGGGTAGAAATAGGGTTGATAGTGTTAGTGTTTTATCATGGAAACATATGCAATAGTAGGAAAGTACTGGGCAACTTGAAAACTTTTATTGCTTTTGATGTGTTGCAGTACACAAAAGAAAAAGGCATGCAGTACAATGATATGCAGTTATGTATGACTGATTTTGCATAGAGGCATGTTACATTTTTCAGCACCAGTTAACTAGTCCATTTGGTTTAAGATTACACAAATCTTACTCCTGCAGTATAGCTCATCACCAGGCTCAATTGTTGGTCCACTTTGGTTTTGAACTGGCAGGGAAGATATAAAACCTAAGCTGATTTGATTGGGAAAGTGGGGTATCAATTCATTAAAAATAATCTTGTGGAAATCTGTCCTTGAGGACATAGGCAAAATGCTTAATCGATCAGACAAGTGAATCTGGCAAATGAAAAGCCTCACAAGTATGTGCAGATTGGGTTATGCAAAGTCTTTCCTTTTCGATTTCCTTGTATGTTACCCACTTCATTTCAGCCCTTCTTTTGAGGAGTGTGACATACAAGGATATTGACAGGGTGGTAAGACTGTCAGGTAAATTAGTCGTGCACTTGCAAAGGAGTGGGAGAATTAAAAAACAAATACAAAACCAATTGCATACTCCACTTGAATCACCATCATTGTTGTTAAATGATGGTAACCAAGGTACAGTCTCTCCAAAGTGCCATTTCAACATCCTTGGAGATGACACTGGTGAGATAATAAAGAGCATCATAGATTTTTTTGCCGCTGTTGTCAGACAGTTTCGTAGCTGCATGAAACAAACTACATTTCTCCACATCAAGTTCACATTGTGGTAAACATGATGACACTAACCAGGCTTACAGCCCATTATGGCTTATTGAGTCATGTGAACCCAGTCTCTGGTTTGATCATTGGATTTTGCATTTACGAAAGAGTATCCAAGGATCGGCTAAAGTCCTTGGTGAGGAAACTACTCCAGTGTTTAAGAAACTGATTGTCCTTCCTCTCTCGCCTTCCTCCTTCCCTTTCTTTTTACTTGTTGACAGATTGTCATGCAGTTCTTGTAACCATTTTTATCTTGAAATACTCTAATGCAAATGTAACTTTCAATACCATTTATTAGCAATCAGCAGCAGATGTATTTACTGATTTCAATGCAAACATAAGTTCTCAGAGAAATTTTCATGACAACTTTTGATAAAGCAGATTTTTTGATGACATTCATTTTAAATTTAAAAAAAGAAAATGTGTTGACAAAATGGCAAATTTATCAACACTAGGAAAAACATTGGAAAAAACCCTGATCCATTTCTATTTCCTTTCCATAACCTCTGACAAACTCTGCTGTAAGTTTTAGATAGGAATCAAATAGTTCAAAATGAATTCAACTTTTTATTAAACTGCACTGGTTGTATTACATATGTCAGAGCTTTCAGATGAGGTTTTATTGAGATATACAAGTGCAGTGGCTGAAGCTTAGTGTCCTGTATAGAACTACCGTGTTTCCCCGAAAATAAGATCAGGTCCTATATTAATTTTTGCTCCAAAAGGTGCATTAGGGCTTATTTTCAGGTGATGTCTTATTTTTTCTTGCAAAAGCCGTAAGATTCTTTCCCCAAGAATGCTCCACGATTCCTTTCTTGTACTTGACAGAATAGCTCTTAATTTTTGCACACATCTTGTCTGGGGGTCAAAATATTATTCTCTTTAAAATCTACCATTAAATCAAGTTTTAACTGAAGATTTATGAGACAGAGTGGCAACACACAAGTGCATTAAGTACATTGGTTACAACACATGACATGTTGAATTATGAAACCCTTCCATTCGTTATCAAGAGTGCATGTTATTCGTGTGTTGCATCTTTACTCTGATTGGTCATTTGGCAATAAGTCTCTTCATCTGTTTACATAGGCATTTACCTCTCGTCCAGAGGTGCCCACTTGGATAGTTACAAATAATTATAATATATATTATAATTTATTTTAAGTATTAACGTCAATAAGATTACACACACACACACACACGCACACATTATTATTTTATAATTCAATATGTCCGTTGTGTGTTGCAACAGACGTATTAAATATATGTCTGGCTGATGATCTTAACTGGGGTTTCATTTTGGGGTAGTTTTGTTTTTGAACATCCTGAAAAATCATGCTAGGGCTTATTGTATGGTTAGGTCTTATTTTTGGGGAAATACGGTATTTGGTGTCAAGAGTCTATATATGATCAAATGGGAGTGGGACAGAACTACAGAACTGTGTTCCTTCATTTGCACACTTAAACTAAAGCTGAGGGAGCTGAATAGACCTTTGGCTACATTTCAGTGGGGATATTCTTCCTGTTCAAAGAAGAAGCCATTCCTCCTTTGAAGCAAATGATATGTGTGATTAAGAATTCAGGTTTGTACTCAGGTGTACATGGCATGTTGTAAGGATTTTTTTAAAATTCATGGCCAGTTAATTTACAATTTATGCATAATCTCATGGAATATAATAACAGAAGACATTATTTTTGTCATTTCTCTCTGAAACTGATGCATCTCAGGGTCATAATACTCCTTCCTCTAATAATAAGACTTAACTTGCTTTATCCTTTCTCTTCTAGGAGGGAAAGAGTAATCTGTTGCAGAGGTTTCCAACCTTTTTGGGTTTGTGGACATGGACAATGTTACAAAATGTCTGCCACAGGGGTTGCCCATTCACAAAATGTCTGCTGTGCTGGACAAGTCCAGTCATAGGCTTCCCTTACATTTAGGACCCCGAGGGTATGGAATGGGCTTCCACAAGAGGTCGTTGAGGCCCCATCAGTTAGGGTGTTCAAAGATAGGCTGGACATGCACATGGTGGGTATGTCGTGAGCAGACCTGGCTGGAGCCAGGGGTCAGACTAGATGGCCCAGGAGACCCCTTCTGACTCACTCTGTTTCTATGTTTCTATGTTACTGTTCTAGTTGCTATTTGAAGTCCTCCCAAGCTTCCTCTCAACATTAGGCTGATCCCAGTCTGCTCAGGCCTGGTTTTCTTACTTTTGCACCCTGCTGGGTTGGCTTCAGCAATTCACTGATTGCCTGACTACCAGATCTCCCCTCTTGGCAACCCCATGGAAACAGGGCTCATCCCTTCCTTCCACCCACCTACCATCTTCTTAAGAATATTTCTGGAACCATGTTGGCCCCTGAGCAGTTCTGATTAATAAAGACCACTTGAAATTAATGTTAATATTTTAAAATTAAAATAAGCCAAATTGTCTGCAATGTATTGTGCATACACAGGAAAAATGTCAGAGAGTGCCACTTTGCCTAACTTAATGTATTGTATACATCAAGAGAAGTGAAATGACTTTCTTTTCATAGCATGCACTTTTTTAGAGGAAAAAATACATTTTAAAAGTTTATTTCTTGAAGAAAGATTTCCCTCTTGAGAAAAATGTAGCATGAAGAGCATTTCTTCCTAATTTTATTTACTGGTTCTCTTCTGTCTAAAGGCATACACATCATGGAACTACTTTCCATGATCTATATGTAGCAGGAGGTCCTTATGGCTTTGCGGTTTCAAGAAAAACATTTTTCTTCTGACTAAATTTCTTCACCAGATTTTCCCCTCTTCACAAATAACAGCAAGTAGACTTACAACCTTATATAGCAAGAATGATATGGAAGATCTTGGAGTCCATTGGCTAGTTTCCAGAAATAATTTTTTTCCCTGTTTTAGTTTTGCAGTGGCCACAGGTTTTTTTTCCTTAGGTATGTTTCCTCTTCATTGCTTCCACTATTCTCCTTTCCTTCTCTCCCTTCTCAGTACCATTCTGTTTCTTAAACTCTCCCAAAAACATTGCTTTCACTTTTTGACATGTTAGCTAGCAATTTTAAGTATAATGAGAATTGTATTTTCTCTATAAAAAAAAGCAAATGAGTTACTTTTGGGGATATAACAGCAAGTATTCCATGTTGGGTAATGCAAATGCATTTGAAACACCACTGAATAGTGATGAAACCACAAAATGGTTCTAAAGAACATGAGTTTGGAAAATGGAATAGTTTATTATATTATTAGACTGAAAATCTGAGAATAAATCCCCTGTACTCTCTATATGGATTGGGTCCACTTCTCCCAAAATATTCCAAAGTATTTTAGATTATGAATCTGCACAGGAAGAAGAGGTAGAATGCTAAGGTTAACAAGCTTTGAGATAAACCAATCAGCTGTTGAGAACCAGACAACCTCTGGTTCAGGAGGAAACACAAGGAGGGTCAAAGGGGGAGGGCTATGGCTATATCAGCATAATGGTTTGACAACAAGTCAACTAAGTAATATCCAGAATTCCCAGTGTCATGCCTGCAAGCAGTGCAAACTTACCTGAGGGTGAAGACAATTCCATTGGTAGATAGGGAGGATGGGAATTCAGTTTGGAATCTGCTCTGGCATGGGCAAGAACTAACTCCCCAAATAAGAGTCTTAACTTGATAGATAATGACTGTTACTAATTACCATTAGCCCAACACAGATAGTACTTTGAAGTGTTTTGTGTTCTGCAGGAGAAACAACAGGTGGGAGTCTGGGAGGAGAGAGTTACAGGCTTGCCACACTCGCTTCCTGATTCTGTCACTTGCTGAACTAGTGATCTTGAGCTCATGATCAGCTAATGTTCAGCTAATGATTTCGAGTTATAATATATCTTTCTTCTGGATTAGCTTTCCCAAAGAGCCACCAAACCCCACCATATTTTTCAGTGATAGTGAAAAGACTCTTCAGTGAAAGATACTTTTGAAATGGTTTTCTTTTGGACATGATTGCTATAATTGTATTAGAACAGGATGGGGAATGTATGACCTCCAGATGTTGTTGGATGGCATCTCCCATAATTTCTCACTATTGGCTGTGCTTGATAGGGCAGATAGGAATTGCAGTCCACCATCTGGAAAACCATACATTTCCCAGCACTGTTCATAAAAAACCCCCTGTTCTTATGAAACAGTACTACCTAAAAAAATGGGTATTTAAATTGAGTTGGTTGTTGAGTTGCTTGTTATATGCTGTGCCATAATATTATTGAAAGGCTTGATTAATTATTTAAATTGTATTTATTTATTTATTTATTTATTTATTTAAAACTTTTTTATACTGTCTCCTCACAGACATCTCTGGGTGGTTTACAACAAATTTAGTATTAAAGTATTTCCACAAAATATAGACAGGTTCATTGAAAAGGGTCAGTCTAGCACCTGAGTGACATGGGTTGGCTGGTCTGTATTCCATCCATCTTACCTCTCCCTGCACCTCATTCATTGCATATGACATGAAAGAGGTAGTAGGTGTATCAGATGTGTGCTGTAACAGGGTAAACATGCCCTTAATGATGACAATAGACTTTTAGTTTTGAGTCCCTGTGTGATAACCTTCAACAAATAAATATCTTAATTTACATTTAAGAGGTAAAGTCATTAAAAACACTTTTGTTTTACATTTGTTTTGTTTTAGAAGCTTTTAAGACTTTGTTTTCTTTTACACTGTGCAAGATTTTAAGTGTGTGTTTCAAGTTCCTTTAAACTGATCAGCATTTTCAAGACTTTCTTCTAAACTAGTCAGTCTTTTTAACACATTAACATTTTAATATTTGATACTGCAAACTGTTGACCTTTTCACTTTTGGCAAGAGAGAGGCAGCTTATAGATTTAAGGTTCTAGTCCTTAATGCACTGTGATGAACAGATGCAAAATACTGCATTTCAAAGTCTCCTAAAAATATTTCCACAACAAATTACTGCTCATTATTGAACATTCCACAGTTTTGCCATTGTGTTTGAAGTAAAAAACTGGTAACTTGTAGTCTCACATTCATATTAATGGTGTTTCTGCTGCTGCCAAGGAGCCCTGAGCAACAGAGAATGCTATTTGTAGCTGAGGAAAACCCTAAAATAAACAGCACTTGAAAGCAGAATAGACAAGCAAAAATCATTCTGCCTTTGGATGTTAGACTTCTGGAAGAGGAATAAAACCCTGAATATACTGGTCAGATGATGGTGAAGAGGTTGGCAAAATATTTGAGATCTAGTCTTCTCTTCTTTATTCTGGGAATAACAGAGGTTGACAGGAAAAAAATATCTATAGAGGAAGTGCTAGCTAGAGTATTAACAGTAATGAACTCATAAAGATGACTTGGCCTCAACTATCTGGTAGGATCCCCAGTCTCTGATGCTACAAGGGATATTTTTTCCTCTTTGGCAGTGCTTCTAGCCAAAGGCTTTGACTATCAAGTTTCTTCATGACTACTAAAAACTTCATAATTCTTTCAGTGTGTGTGTATTTGTGCATGGTGCGGAAGAGGAAGAAGCAGTTGAAATAATGTGAATAAAAGGGGTTGCAGTATTATGAAGCAAGGAAAGCAAGCAGGGCCACATAAAATGCATAGAGAGAGAGAACACATGCACACATACTATGAGCTTTTAAAAATGAACAGATAATCTCATGTTTATTGTTTCATGGTGTTTATCAAATTCATGATCAAATGTTTTATTGTTTTGATGAGTTTAGGAAGATTGTCAGCTTAAATACCTTTTTACAAGAACCTTAGTACAATACTAAGTCTTTGAACTAATGCATGTTGGTTTCTTGTCCAAGCTTTGCTGTGTTCTAGATTAAGAACAATGAAGAGATATGCAGTGTTCATATTAGATACCGCATTAATACCATTTTAACAGTGCTCTCTGGCTTTCTATTTCTATTAGTTTATTCCTTTTATTGCCTAATTTGGATTAAAATGTCTATACACAGCTTTCCATATGTAATGCTGCTGAACACTTATCTTCAACTTGCATTTGAAGGGTATGTAAGCCTTCATTGCTTAACAGTATGCTTTTACATCAGTTACTATAGTTTCACAGCTAACTATAATTGACACTTTAGGTAGCTTTTCTTTGTAGATTTTAAGCATGGGTTTTAGTTTAATAAGAATATTATTATATAAAATGGGATGCTGTGGCTGTACAAAATGGTTTGCTTTAATAGCTTTCATTAAATACTGAAGTACAGTAAATATTACTTTGTAAATAGTAACTGTGGCATGGCTTTATATATGTGGATAGTATTTCTGAATTTCCCAGCTTTAAATAAACAGCAGTTGAGCAATGTGAACCTTGGCAAACAATTCTAGGGAAACATAGTAAGAACATCTTAATAACATAATTTGGAATAAAAATAACATATAAAATCAATTATTTGTACACTGCAGGAAATTGAGCAAGGAAAAATTACCAGAAATATTTGAAATGTACCCTCTTCTGAATGGGGGCACAACTGAAATTCACTCAGATTCTAGCTGCAAAGTCAGAGCAATATTATTTTTATAAGGAAAGCTAAAATGTTGTATTTAAAATAAAAACTTACCTAGCAGATGACTGAAGACCATTTGTAGAAGCTGTGTCTCCAAATACTGAAACACACTCCCCAGGTAGGGAGCTTTCTGTATTAGAAATGCATTCTGCACACTAGCTTTGCAATTTATTTTTCTCTACTGTGTCTGTCTCATTTGCTGGTGCTGCTTCATTTTGTTGCTGCTTGCTTCCAGTTTACTCCCAGTTATTCCAAATCCTAGGGTTTGCTTTCTAAATAATAATCTAGATTATTCTTCTTACAGTAGGCTAAGAAAAGGAGCTTTCATTGGACTTTGCATCTTCTCAAATGATAGAGGCAGATATGTCAATTCTAGTTAACTCATATGTTCAGTATTTATCAAATATTAATTGAAAGCTTCAGCACTCGGTAAATCCAGTCTGCTTTTGTCACATGAATTCCAATACTGAAAACTTCATTCTGTTCTCCAAAATCCAGTGCGTTGAGGATATATATTGTATTGAAAGGTAGAAAGGGCAGGGTCAGTGGACTCCAGGCTCTGTCTTAACTTTTCACCTGCACAGCCTGCTTTTGGTAGGGATGTTGAACAGTCTGCTCTGCTTCTGTCAAACACAGATGTGAAATGCTGCTTACGAACAGGGGAGAAACTCCCAAAGGGTGTAGTGTGTGTTGTGTCATATCTCAAGACAAGGAGCAGGCATGGCATCAATGAGTTGCTTGTATGAGCTATTCAAGTCAGGCAGTGGACTGATGGGATGATGTTTTCTATATATAATTCACTAATTATTTTTCTGATGGGTCGCAATGCTTACTGGTAAGAAGAAAACTCAAATAATTCAACAACGTTTAATATGACCTTCTTGTCTGAATAATTTGTAACCAAAGAACACCTCCTTCCTATTACTGAAATGGACATTGATGTTTATTTCCTAAGCACTTGAAAGGCTTTCCTCTGTCCCCCATTAGACTTCCACTCCTTTTTCCCCCTTTTTGTAGCTATCTGGTTTTAACTGCTTCTAAAAAAAATCATTGCAAAATTGCATTTACATTTTATTTTATTTTTTTAAAATTGGATGAAATCATTCACTTGTTTTAGAATATGTGCTTCAGATTCAAAACCTTAACTATATTTACTTGGAAGAAAATTCTATTGATGTATGTAATTCATATTTAAGATTGCTGTGTTAATAAAGTTGTCATTATTAATCTTCATATCTCTCCCCCAATCAAAATATAATTTCTGATCTTAGTATAGCTCTTGGATTTCCTTTTTAAAGAGGCTTTCTCATTTTAATATCTTATGGATAATGCTCTCTTGAGGTTAAAGTCTGTTGCTTAATTTATACACACAGAGGTAGCATACGTAAAAGTCAAGCTTAATTTCAAGCAAATTAGTTACTTTACTAAAGTATAGGATGAAATTAAAAGAATTTTATAATGATCAATTTCATTGGACAGTATTTAATGCAATGCTATCTCTAACATCAATTAATATAAATGACTTCTAGCACAATAGAGCCCACTATTGCACACACTATGAGTGTAAAATATTGGCTGTGAACTTAACTCATATCTGGTGGGAGCATCCACTTAGTAGACTTCCAATCACAGGGTGCTCTTGACTATGGAAGATGGAACAAAGCATTTACTGTTGGTTCTTCCTTCCCTTTTATACCCTTGTGCCTCTGAAATTTGCTCAGGAATGTTTGTGGACCTGTTGGAAAAGTGTGATGATAGTACTGGGAGAAAAAGAAAGGGATGACTGATGGAAATTGCCTTTCACTTCAGCTGATTTCATTTGTGGAGTTGTTAGGGTCCAAGCCATTGGTAGCAAATACCAGCTTGAGAAGAAAGGTGAGAGAAATAACAAAGACGTCTCCTACTTCTTTTTACTAACTAGCTCATCTTCCTTTTGCTTGGTTGGTTCATCCACATTATTAATGATAGCTGTTGCTCTAACCCTAGCCCTCATATGTCTTTTTGCCTGATATATATCAAGAGCCATAAACTCAAAGGCTCTGAAATAAAGCAGATTATTTTGTCTATAGTAACTTTAGCTTATGTGTGGTCAGGCTGGCTTGGCCAGAAAATCACACTTCTGTACATTGTGTGATTTTGGTAAACACAGGATATGGCTGGGTTCATGCTATGATATGCATTTGTGTTCATGTGCTGGATGGGGACTCATGTTGATGGCTATGTTACACATGAGTCTGCAATAATCATAAACTAAAATGTTAATATGTGTGTGTATCCATGTGTATGCTTGTGCACATGCAAATCTTATGGAAATCATGTGGAAACTCTTGGTAAGACCTGAAAAATATGACACATGAGCACTAATGAAGTTTCCTGGCTGTGAAAATTCTTGTAAAATTGAGGATGTTGTTAGAGTGACTTGAACCTGAATTATATAAACTTCTGCCCTTTCTGAGGCTGTACTTTGCCTTGCCCAGATATGGCTCAGCTTTCTTCCTCTTCTGATTAGTTGGAATAGGCTATGCAATATTTTAACCACAGCAATAGCTTCTTTGATCTCATTCTCATTTAGTGCTAAACAACACATTATGTGAAATGCATATCTCTTTTATGTGAAATGCTTGCTCTTTTATTTACTTCTGTGAAAGAAGTGGGACCACTGTGTGTGGATCAGGGAGGTTTAAACCTTCCTACCCAGCTACTTTTTTTTCTTTTAATTTTACTCCATGCATGCTGGGAAGCTTTAAAAAAAAAGTGACCAGGTGGAAGGATTTAAACATGCCCTACCTATGTGTAATGTGCCTGTCAGGATCAGGACTGTGCATCCTTACAGAGAGGTAAACAAAAACATGAGGACCGCCTGCTTGCTATGTAATTAATGTAGTGGGTAGTTTAGCCCTTTAGAAGATTGTGCTCCTGGCATGGAAAAGCCTCTGTTGCCCAAAGATGTGTGTTTCCCAAATAAACTTGCAGAAGGTGCTGGTTAGCCTGTCTTAAAGAGAAATTCTCTAGCATGAAACTAAATTTGTTTTGTTTTCCAGATTCGTATCAGGAAAATAAATTAGATGTTATAAATGAGATCTAAAAGATTTATGTTGTGAGATTGTTAGTAAAAAGAGTGACAAAAATGTCAGGGTGGATGAAGAAATGCAGAACAGTCTTATAGATTTTTTCATTTTTCCAGTGTTTCCTGAAACACTTTTCTGATAAAGAACCACCAGTTAATGTTTTCTGTTTTACTGTACTAATAGTAGATGGTCTCCTTTTCTCTCTCAGTCACACACTGACAGAGAGAGAGAGGAGAGAGAGATGAATGGATGAAAAGAGAGAAAATCTTTGATGGGTTTTCCGATGTGTTTATTAATGGGATTCATTGATTCCTGAAAAAAAAATGTTTCAGGCCTTTTGTCTTTGCGAATAGTTGCAACTAAAACAAATAAAACTAACTTTTTGAATCCTTGTTCAGTGGGCTTTGGGAAGGCAGTATTGCTCCTATACAGTAATTACCGTATTTTTTGCTCTATAAGACACACCTGACCATAAGACGCACCTAGTTTTTTGAGGAGGAAAACAAGACAAAAATATTCTGAATCAAATGGGCACATAATCACAGGCACATTGCCCATCACTTCCCCATGGGCTGCACATCTGACAGACTTACTGCATGCACATATTCGCTCTAGAAGACGCACAGACATTTCCCCTTACTTTTGAGGGAGGAAAAAGTGAGTCTTGTAGAGCAAAAAATACGGTATTCATAATTTCAGTTGCAGTTGTTCTATCTTGTGAACTGAATATGTGATAATTATTCAACTAAATTAAATCTGTCTTTAAAGCCGTAATTTTACAGTCAGTTTAATCTTCCGCACAGAAATTTGCATCTCAGAGAAATCAGTCAAATTTATAAAAGCAAAGGCAACCTTCAGAGGTCAAGAGGTTTTTAAAGTTATATTTTACAATAAGAATATTTTAGCTTAATTTTTATGCCAAAATAAATCATTCTTACTATTATACTAGATGTGAAAACTTGTTCCTCTTTTTTAAAACTGGAAGAATAATCCATTATAAAATGGAATAAGAATTTGGCTTCATAAAATGGGAAGAAGAATGAAGTAAAACAAAAAAGTTTTGTAGAGGAGCTTATGTTTAGTAGTCACTTTTTTACAGCAGAAGAGCTTACTATTTAGAGATGGAATCTCCCTATAGCCAGTTAAAAGATTAAGGGCTGCTGCCTAAGTTTTTCACATTATTTCACTGTGCAGATGAAATAATAACTTGCAAAATAGAACTGTTTAGATCCCTTTTCAGCAAGCATGCTAACTGCAGGCAATTTAAAATGGGTGATTGGGGTGATAGGAAGCTTCTCCTGGGCCTGTAGGAGAGGCTAAGCCAGCACTTAGTTGTGTCATAGAATGCTGGGGCTGGAAACAGAATAGGGTGAAAAAAGGAGACTGTGTGTTATACCAATTATATCAAGTTTGCTCTTTCATTTGGTGTAGGACAGTTGACCAGATAAGAAGAGCATACATCACTCACATGCTACCTTTAACCTATCTGGTAACATCTCTGACACAAAGATAAAAATGAAGAGATTTAGAATGTAAAGGGGAACTAGGTTGGCTCAAGGTAGTACTTGAGAGACCCCACACATCACTCTGATACAGGGGATTCTGGAGTATACAGTGTTTTTTTAATGCAATGTAATCCTGCTTTTCTTGCCCATCCTCATGAAAGGTCTGTATCGTTGCACCCATTAGTAACAGAATATTGGAGGCATCTGGAAAACCAGAGTATATATTTTTTGGTTTCAGGCTGAATCCTCACTCTACTCAGCACTAATTTAGAAATATCTGTACATTTTCTCATGAATGAAATAATGTGTTCAAAAAAGTATGTTCCTCAGATTATCTATATTTTAAGTAGTATCTTCTTTATCTGTGACTCTGCATTTTCGTAACGTATACACCAGATTTTATCTTGTAAGCATTGATGGTTGGTGGACTCAGAAGTTGTTAGTGAGGGTTGGCTTACTTCCTTTCTACCTTCTAGTGCTCAGGGGTAGCTTCAGAACTCTGTCCATTTTCTGCCCCTTCCTTAAGCTCTCTTTTAGCGTCTCTTCATGGTAGGTTATGAAGCGTTTGTTGTTGTTGTTGTTAGTCGCGAAGTCGTGTCTGACCCATCATGACCCCATGGACAACATTCCTCCAGACTTTCCTGTCCTCCATCATCCCCCGGAGTCCACTTAAGCTCACACCAACTGCTTCAGTGACTCCATCTAGCCACCTCATCCTCTGCTGTCCCTTTCTTCTTTTGCCATCTATTGTTCCCAGCATTAGGCTCTTTTCCAGGGAGTCCTTCCTTCTCATTAGGTGGCCAAAGTATTTGAGTTTCATCTTCAGTATCTGGCCTTCTAAAGAGCAGTCTGGGTTGATCTCCTCTAGGACTGACCGGCTTGATCACCTTGCGGTCCAAGGGACTTGCAGGAGTCTCCTCCAGCACCACAATTCAAAGGCCTCAATCCTTTGGCGCTCAGCCTTCCTTATGGTCCAGCTTTCACAGCCATACATTGCAACTGGGAAAACCATAGCCTTGACTATACACACTTTTGTTGGCAGGGTGATGTCTCTGCTTTTTAGTATGCTGTCTAGATTTGCCATAGCTCTCCTCCCCAGGAGCAAGCATCTTTTAATTTTAATACATGTCCTAGCATCTCTTGCACATGGGATGTTGCTGTTTCAGTGTTCTAGACAATGAGAAGTATTAAAGGCATGACAGGAAGAACTCTTGTGAAGTCTGTTAGTTGCAGTCACCTGATACATATAGTGGAGAGAGAAGGGGAAGGTTTGGCTGTGGTGGAGGTATTCAGGCTGTAATATGATGCTGTTAATTGGAATGTTGAATGGGAACCTAGGCGCTCTGGGCTCCAGTTGGCACTCAGCCATGAAGCTCACTGGGTGACCTTGTGCCAATCACTTAGTCTCAACCTAACCTGCCTCACAGGCTTGTTGTGTCGATAATCAGGAGAGGAAGGTGAGGTAAGCCACTTTGGTTTCCTTGCAGGAAGGAAAAGTCAGGATATAAATGTAATGTAATAGCAATAATGAGAATGAGAACAGGAGAACATTTGTGATGAAGTTTTCTGAAAAGTGATGGGGTTCAAACTTCAGGCTTGGGAATCATAGAAGAGTAAAGTTGGAAGGGACCACGAAGGCCGTTGAGTCCAACCCTCTGCTGTGTCAGGACACCAATTCACACCATTCCACTCAGATGACTAATTTCATTTTGAATGTCCTTAGTCTCGAAGAGCCCATTACCTCTCTAGGCAACTGAGCAAGGAAATTGCATGCTGATGTCCTTTGTTTGTTTGTTTATTTATTTAAAATATATTTTAGCAAAGTCTATTCTGAATGGAGTCCAGGGAAGTTCTGTCATCCCTGGCTGAGATTTTAGCAATAACATCAATATGAAATATTTCTAAAAATTAGTGGTTGGAATGTTGGTTCTTTAATGGATTTTAATAACAGGATTATGTCGTTGGCAGGATTACAGCTATGCATATCTTTGTCTTTTTCTCTATCTGACAATTCTAGTTGCCATAACAACTTGATTGTACCCTAGCATTTCCTGCTTGTAGTTAAGGTTCTTTCAATACTGCTGTTATGAAATATAATTTTTAGGACTTTATCATTCATACCCATTTTCCCAAATACCAAGGTGCACCATTCCTTCTCATACTGAAATGGATGGCCCTGTGTTAACTTTTATGTCAGAGTAATGGAGCCACCCAGAGAAAATATAATTATCTCTGTGTAACAGCAGGTATGCAGGAAAGGAAAATACAGGAGGAAAAGGGAGATCCCTCAGTATTCTAGGTTGTAATGGGGATATGGTCTTACGCATTTGGAAGCCCATTTGCCTACCTTAGATATTTTAAACTGAGGGGATTTGCCTTTTCTTGGTTTAAACATTCTTGGAATCATGCTTTAGAACAATGGTTTAACCAGCTTTTCTTTCTGTGTGAATAACTGTCCAAAGTGGCTTACAAAAATTAAAACAACATTTCAGGACCAAAACAACATCTTTAAAAGATGCTCTTGTATCCAAATTAAGCCCTCCCCAGGACAGTTTAAGTTGCATTCCCATGCCTACAACTCCCAGCATGCCTCACCCACAATGTCTTTTTTCTATATAAATATTGTGCCCTTAAGCTATAAAGGTAATATATAAAGAGCTTGAAAAGTCCTGTGGATAGGAAATAAAAGTCAGGGAAGTGTGTTGTTAGGAGTGCACAACTCTGTTAGTGTTTCACACTGCACTTACATGCATGTGCTGTGATGAAGGATTCGGGGATTGCTGCTTTAGCTTGAACTGAGCACTGCAGTATTATTGTGCTAAAGAATGAATAAAAGCTAAACTTCCCAGTAGTGTAACTCCTGCAACTGTCAACTTATCATGTGCATATGAGATTTTATGTTGTATCCACTGGTGCTAGCCACTCTGCTAACGTAGAGCCTGCACTACTTGTGCAAGTTTCAAATCAATACTTAGATTTCACTTGTGCAAGCTATACCACAAGTGTGTTTATTCAAATTATTTCAAGGTGAACTTTCAGACAGAATCCTTCCCAAGATGGCTTACAACTTAAAAATCATGTAATAAAAGATCAATACAATAATGCTAATTTTTATTGTACTGTATTGTTGTCGTATAGGCCAAATACAAAATTTATTCACACAAATGTTTTTATTGGGAGTGAATCTGTTTTAAATTGTTTTAATTGTTGGATTTTGTATATTTTAATTACTGTATTTTTCACTCTATAAGACGCGCCTGACCATAAGACGCACCTAGTTTTTAAAGGAGGAAAACAAGAAAAAAAATATTCTGAATCAAATGGGCACATAATCACAGGCACATTCCCCATCACTTCCCCATGGGCTGCACATCTGACAGACTTACTGCACACACATATTCGCTCTATAAGACGCACAGACATTTCCCCTTACTTTTGAGGGGGAAAAAAGTGAGTCTTATAGAGCAAAAAATATGGTATATTGTGTAGTGTTTTGAGCGCACTATGGTTTTATAGTATATAAATGGTTTAAAGAAATAAAGGCATCTTTCTTTGTGAAAGAGCGTGGCATGTAGATCATCATCTTTGCAGCAGCATCCTCTAGTGTTTGTGTGTTGGTGGACTTGACTGTTCTTTGTTGTGGTCTCTGTGCATCACACATATGGGTGCTGTTCCTGCGCAGTGCCTATTTTTGGGAAGATTCTCTCAGCTGTAAAAGGTTTTGGTGGGAACTCCACTCCCCTGGGTAGCCAGGGGGAGGGGGGTTATACATTATAAATTATAATGTATAAATTTATAATGTATAAAGAGTATTTGTTTAAAGAATTGCAACATATTCATAGAAAGAAAAACATTGCTGAATTTAATCCATATTTTCTTTCAAGAACAAATATAGTTTTGCCATATTAAAAAAAAACTTTGATCTGCAGCATTTAGCTACTGACCATGAATTTATGTAGAAGTGGCAATACAAAATTCAAAACTGCAACATCTTATATATTTTTTCAAATTATCCATTTAGAGGTATTTAAATGTCCAATCACAAATCCAAATACTTGATCTGAATTTCCATTGTGAACAAAGGAAAAGTAATTTTAATCTTCTGTTGCTCTTTAAAGAATGAATTACAGTTTTAATTAGTGGAAGAATGGTGTTCATAGTTAATATAATCCTTGCCTTTAGAATGAGAAGATTATAAAAGAATAGTGCAGAACAGTAATCTTTAAAGTATTTATCATCTATTTCAAAGTGAAACGTGTTTGTTCAAGTTCATTACAAAGTCCTGGTTCTAGAGAGTGCTAAAAATTATGCTGTCACAATTGTATCTAACTTTGTGCTGCTACTTGACTCTCATGTCGCAAGTTCAGTGTTTACCTTCTACTCATGTGGAAGAGTCCATGTCACATGTTTCAGAAAAAGATATAGAGGTATGTCCGTATGTGGTCTAAGGTCTTGAACTGCTTGACTCATACCACTTCCTTTTTTATGGAAGAGCAAAGACACAGACAGGTATATACAGATTAGAATTATGCAGATGTCTGCTATATTCAGGTAATCACATCAATTAGAAATATAGTGTATACTTTCCTTGTTTGAGCCACCAGTTTATATCCTGGTTTGAAGTATATAAATCACTGGTTATATTAACATTTTGTATAAGAATTTTCAGGAGATTGAAACACTAGAGGCCAGCAAATACTCTTGTATATATATCCCAAATCATAAATCAATCAATTTTATTACAGTCATACACCAACATATTACCAGATCTTTAAATTAAACCAACAGTTGAGAAATGTCTTTCTTGAAAATTCTAATTAATCTTGTAAGCATCAGCTTCTAGTTTTGGTGGTATCTGAATCAGTAGTTTAATTCTCTTATTACAAAGACAATTTATTTAACCACTAACAAAACATTTTTAATTATAATGGACAGTAGGTCCTATGTGCAGGTTTATTAACCCTCTTACCAAACTATAGCAGCAACACCAGTATCTAAGTTGAACTGGAATTTGTCCAGATGTTGTCTGTAACAAAATGTTTTAGTGGATCCTCACCTGCTACTAGGAAGTTCTCCTGTTCAGAATTCCACCCAGCTACGAGTATGCCTTCAGGATACCAGAAGGGCACCTGCAGTCAACTTCCCATCTCAGTTTGCTTTCTTTGAAATCTGGCATTTTGTTGCACTAAGCATGTTCATTGGACTTCATTTTGAATCATTTACTCCATTATGTAGTGGTGTTTTTTGAGAAATGCATTGTATTACTGCTAATCCTGTGTTATGCAAGCAGTTTCCCCAGACATTTTGCTGTTTGGACTTTGATACTATTGGCACTTGCTATTTCAGCTCATTCTTAGAGGATGTCATGAGTATTTATTTATTTAAAATATTTTTAGGCTGCCTTTTAGGGCCAATTTCTCACAAAGATTATGTGAACATATGTCAAAGGGATATAAAGCCATATCTCCTTTGTTGTTACTGCAGAAGGGTAGCATCTAGCATAAAATGTTTCCTTCATAGCTGGACCTTGAGAGTTCAGCTCTCTTCCTTAGCTTCCTATTATATGACTTGGCCTAGATGCCTAACAGATCCTCTGTCCTATCAGCAATCCTTAGGTAGAATTCTCACCTTTTATCCTGGATAGTTCTGGACTCAAAACCACATGATTTGCTGCACTTTCTGCTGCAAAATGTTGGGACTCAGTTTCTAGACAAGTGAGTCTGAAATCTAATTCATGGGATGGTTCTCAGTGCAGAAGGACAGTCTCAGGTGTCAGGAAGGCAGAGTCAATCTAACTTTCCTGTAGGAGGTGGCATCTCCATTCCTGCCTTGTAGAAGGAGGCAGACTTTGGGATCTCTCATAAGTACCATGTGGGCTATCAAGAAGACGAAGACCAAAGACCAAAGCATTGGAGAGAAGCAGAAGCACAGCTAGGCCAAAGAGAAGTCCTCTTCCATGCATTAGCTTGCCAGTGGGCCCAAGTCTTGTACTGCATCTGGAGAGGTGCGTGTGCCATAGGCCTTTCTACAGCCCATCCAGAGGGAGGGTGGCCAGCTCAGAGGCCTTTTGCCCACCACCACACAGGCTGCATACAGGAGGCCATAAGAAAGGTAATTTGCCTACTGCAACACAGGTGTGCCACCCTAGCTCCTGGAAGCCACCACCACTGGGTTTGGGTAACCCACCTGGGGGAATCTAGGCCCAACCTTCTGTGCCCTGGCCCCCTTTTCAGAGCTCCACCCTATGCAGTCCAGAGGGCTTCTCCCCATGTCATTCCTCAGGCCTCTGCATTTCTCAGGAGTCACAAAGTGGGGCCTTGCTGAAGCTTTTAGAGGAGATTCTTCATCAGATAAGGGTGGATAAGTGGGAAGGGAGTCCTCTTTCAGTGCTTACCCACAGGAATATTCCCAGAGGGAGGGATTGCAGGGGACAGCATCATGATTCCCATACCTACAAGAGGGGGAGAAGGAGCCAATCCCATTCCACTTCAAGGTGGAACTTCAGAGATCCACTCTAGGGACCTAAGAACTCTGTCAGCCATCTATCATCTGTTTCAGATTCAGGCTATAGAAGAGGTCCCACAAATGTAAAAGGGAAAGTGTATCTTCTCTGTCTTCCTCACTGTCCTGAAACAGGATGGAGGAAACCACACTATACTGGATCTAAAGATAAAATGTTGCCGTAATTGGCAAAAATTCAGAATGGAGACCTTCACATTCTTAAAGGAGCATCTCAGGGAAGGGGGTGGGGGGGCATGAAGAAGATGTATCTCTGCATTCTTATTCACTCAGGTTTCTCTAATTCTGCTACACCAGGAGGCAATGTCAGTTCAGGGCCTTCCCATTTGGTCTGGCCACAGCTCCTGGATCTTCATGAAGGTCCTTTTGGCCCCTGGGAATGAGGGGAGTCCAGATTCACTCCTACCTTGATGACATCTGCTCTTCCACATAGGACTGCAGTCTTCAGGGTATCAGCACTATCCTGACATCCCTATTGGCCACTGCTTTCTGTCTCTCTATCTCCCTCCCGAGCTGTGCCCAACCTTCTAACTCCTCCTCCATCCATGGGTGACCCTAGACACTCTCAGAAATGTAATGATCCTCTCCCCAGCCAAACAGGCCACAATGAGTCATCTGGCTTCCTTTATCTGCTCAGGGTATTGGTGTGCCCCAGGTACCTGGTGAATGGCCTGAGCATGATGATCTCATGCTAGGACTATGAGAGGTTCTGCTTCAGAGTCCTACAGACACTTCTCTTGAGATTCCATACAGAAATTGTACACAACTATAACCTAAACATCCCCCGCTTCAGGGAGATCTCTCTCCCCCTCTCTATGCTGGGAGGCACAACTAGTTAAGCTCACAGTGCATATCCCCCATCCTGGATCCAGGCCATGTTCCCTTCATGACAGATGCCTGTTTTACTGGTTGGAAGTCTGTCTTTCTTTTGTTTATGTACTGTATATCCTCCTTCGGTATTTCACAATGGTATTCAATAAAGTGTATATCATCTTCATGCTTTAACTTGGAATCTTGCATTGAGCAGGGTGTTGAATGGGCCTTCCAGCTCTACTATTTCATGATTCTGTGATCTTCGACACAGGTAGTTTCATTTCTTCCTAAGTACCCTCTAACTTTAAGTGAGATATCTTGGTTGGACCATACTCCTGGGGTTAACATAAGTAGCTAGTAAGGAGGTGGCTTTTGCTGTGGTAGAACCCTGGTTGTGGAATGATTTCCCCAGAGGGGCTAATCTGGTTCCTGTAGTGTGATCTTGACAGCATCAGGTGAAAGTCCTCCTCTCCACCTGCCTCCCAGGCTTTGTAGCCCTTCAGTTTTAAAAATTGTATTTTTGTGTTGTTACTAATTTATTCAGTTATGCATTCTGTTTCTGTACTACTCAACTGCTGAAGCTCTCTGGGAAGCTTACAACAGCAATGCTGGCATTTATTTTGGTTTCTTCTTTGGCTTTATTCTGTTTTAAATTTAGGATTTTATAATATGCGTATGTTTTGCCATGTTATTCTTTTTTATGGTATTAAGCTTTGTTTTTAAATTGCCAAGGAGTTTTGGCTAATGGGTGGTTTATAAATGTGTTGTACACTATCCAGAGGACTTCAGCTATGCAAAGTTTGAAAATAAATAAATCTATCTAATACATGTAATCAATCAATCAATCATAGCGAGATTTCTCACTATTCTCTGAGCATCTCTGAGAGCCCTGTACTTATCTAGGTTCTAGCAAAGGTACTAGGATTTCTTCGAACTCATGAGGAGTCTCAAGAAAGTGTCTTCCTGTTTTCTGAGAGTCATAGAGGCTAGTGTGACTGGAGTGTCATGTACCCAGCCTAGAGATGAGGGAAGATAAGCAGGTGTATCCCTTGCAGTTCTTCTAAGGAACCTTGTTGCTTCTGAGTGCAAATTCAGGATCACTGACAAGGCCAGCTACAATGCACAGATGTCTGTCACTAATATTTCAGTAATAGGCAGTTCTGTGTTTTATAGCCTGTCTTTCCCCAAAAACTAACAATAAAATTGGGACTAAAAACAAGATTTTAATGAAGACATAGCATGAAAACACATGCATTAAAATGCAGTTAAAAACAACAAGCAGCACAAGTCCAGCAAAAAAATACTCTTCAGCAACAGATCAGCTTATATGCCAGAAGCCTGCCTGAATAAAAATTGCTTTGCCTGCCAGCAAACGGACAATGGAGGAGAGCCAAAATCAGAGTAGGACAGAATAGTAAACAGGTATATTGCATTTGAATACATGGAGCTGGGTGGTGATACACACCTTTCTGAAGAAACGCTTAGTCCCCAAACCTTTCAGTACAGGTAGGCATTTACAGGCTGAGCTTTAAAATGGGATAGGTTGCTTTTTAGCTAAATAAGGCTCTTAGTTAATGCTGTTACACTTATAATTCTGGAGCTTACTCCCGTTGGACTTGTGACTGGCGCCTGTCTTCTCTAAATTCAGGAAGGGGGTCAAAACACACATTTTTAGCTTGACTTTATAATTGGTTTTAATGCTTTCAGGTTTTGCTATGTTATTATATAAAAATGTATTTGTATCTTTCCTCAGAAAGATAGAATAGAAATACAATCAGTCAGGACCATATTACTTTCTAAAATAAATTTACACTATGCAATCCACTTTGAGCTTTTTATTTGAAGGCAAAAGTATCAATCTTTAAAAAAAATATTTCCAGCAATGAAAATTTGTTCTTCATCTGCATCTTTTCTATGTATGAGAATAGAAGAGCTTTTTGTTTTGCTAATTAGAAGTGACATTGATCTCCTACAATTTTAAGAGATGCTCTTATCTTTCAAAACACCTTGTTCTATAATCTTTTTTGAAGGTAGTCCAAATGAAGGCAGGCTGCTAGAACACCTAGGAGACTGCTAGTTTCTTGCACAGAATCATAGAAGCATCTCATCCTCAGATTTGCTTCTAAGAATGGTAAAATGTTAGCTTAGTTGTTTCAATAGGACTGAAAACATTGGAAAGCATTTGCAAGGTAATGGTAGATCTGCCCACTTGCTTTCAAATATGTACCTTTAATAATTCCAAAGGCCAAACTGACAAAAACAGCTCGTCCTTGAAGATTCAAGTAGAACAGTGAGCATGTTGAACATTTAATAGCACTATTAAAAAACCTTGTGGATTAAAATAGACTATTCCGAATATTTGAAAGTTTTTAGCATACTATTTAGTGTTCTGAAGTCTGTTCCAAATTTGTTAATTTGACAATCCCTGATTATGATTTTTTTTAAAAATGCGTTCATATGGCAAATTAGGCTCCTAGGTAGTAAACAGCAGTTCATGTATGTTATTGGTGATTTTTTGTAGTTTCTCAAATCATTACCATGTATGGCAATAAATAATTCCCCTTTTTTATAGTCAACATAAATTCCTGAAAAAAGGACACTAGAATGAATGAGAAAAATTAAAAAGTGCTTATATTGGAGCATTATTTATTTAAGTTATTCCTATACCATTCGATTAGACAAGCTTTTGGAATGGTGTACAGTATGACTTATATTGATATATATATTAAGATTTAAATACCATTTTATTTAAAAAAAGGATTTTATAAGATAACTCTTCTGAATAAACCATCTACTTTGTTCTTTAAAAGGTTTCAGGAATACTACTAATTTTATCAAATTTATACCAATTTTGGAATTTTCAGTTCTTATGGTAGATGGCAATATTTTGCTAAATCAAATACAGAGAAGCGAATAAGGTGTACAAAATTGCACAAAGGGAAAAACTGAAATGGTGTAAGTCTAGTCATATTGAAATCCTACCTTGTAAGAGACAATAGTAAGGTTATATTTGTCCCTACTGCAACAAAATGTTTCCATTTATATATAATTCCTACCCTCCAGCTTGAGCAGTGTGGGGACTTCTAATATCAAATGATCAAATGTATTGGAAACATTGAGTGTAAAGAACAGTATAGGTTCTTAAACACATGGTAGTATTATGAGAAACAGATAGTCCTGCATTAATTAATTAAAACACCTCTGTTACATTCATTTAATTTTTTTCTGGCCTTTGCTGCAATTGTATATGAGTAATCAAGAAATACATTCATTTGAAATTCTTGACTTAGGATGCAAGTGTCTAGGGCAGAGACAGGATTGTGCAGCTTTGGAACTGGGACTTCAGATACAGAGCCACTGTCCTGCCCCCTTGCAGTTAGCTCAGAAATGATTGCACCAGCAGCCTTTCTGAATTTGGAAAGGAGGAAAAAGGGGGTGCTTGGGGACAAGTTGAGGAGGAGGCTGGAGGAGTTTATGCTGTATCTAAGCATAATCCCAGCTGTCTTTCTATCCTCTTCAGTGCTTCGTGTATGTCTGAAAACCCTCTAAATGACACCCACCCCTGCTGTGACCATTGCCAGATTTAGATGACATAGCAGCCCACATGTTGCAAGGGCAATTAGGCCAATTATATTGCACACAATGAGTATACATGGGGGCAGGGAAAGAAGACACCATGGCTTCATTTCCTTGTAATTGTACAACCCCGGCCATGTAGAAAATTCTTGTTTTATTGACTGAGCTTTTCAGGTAGAGCTTGTATCTAGTATACTGCTTTGCAGCAAGTAGATAAACAACCTATTTGAACTGTTCAGATAAATGGAATGGTTTATCATATCAAATTTAGTTAGATTCTCAGCTGCATATTCACATTAATAATGTTGTCTGGCATAATGCTGTGATGCATTCTTTTTATTATTTATAGTATTTATTTTATTATTTAGAACTCTTGTGTGGATTTTCTAGAAAATAAAATTTGCCTATAGCAATGTTACTGTTGCAATATTAGGTATACAATATTTATTTTTAGAGCATTTCTTCTCTTGCTATCCTTTCATTAAATGTTTCTTCCTGTTGGTAACCTATAATGTAGTGAGCATAATTTAAATTGTACCCAAGAACTATAATGAAGAGTTCAAATATGATAGTGATCGAATAAAATTAAATTAGTTACTAGGCTTATAGATGACTATGTAATTACAGTATACTTTTTATTTCAATTACAGAGCAGTAAAGATTTTTATTATAAATAAGCAGAACTCATTCTGGACCTTGTTCAATGATTAACTATTGTAGACTTCCCAATGCTTCCAGCATGTGGTACATACATCACTTTCTAACTTTGCAATTTATTTAAATGCAGTTTTGTTCTCTATGTAAATTTAGAATTGTTTTCCTAGAATCATGATTTAATAACATATCAGTATCACAATGGCAAACCAGAGCTGATATTTATATTGTACAGAAAAATCAGACTTTAAATTCCAGGTTGCCTCTGTATTAATGTCCTTTCTTGGGTTTGTGCTGTTGTTTGGAAGATTTAGTGCTTTTTCACCTGAGCATATGCCTCATTTGATCTCCCACCAAAGGATTACCAAATGCTTCATGATGTACAGTTTGAATATAAAAGACCACTGTGTTTGAGATAATATGAAATGATATAAGAATCTTGGCCGTGGTATGTAGTTCTATTTACTCACAAAGTCTTCACTTGATGTTGTCATTAGGTGTTGATCATGTTAAATGTTTATAGTTTACACCTCCTTAAGTTGTACTATGTGCTAACATGACTGTAGTAGTGACCTCTTCCTTATGCACCTGATGGGGACTTGCTTACTAGGCTTTGTATCTGGACTACAAATTGGCACCCCCTCTGATCAATTTTGGCACTGACCTATGGTGACTTTCCTGCCCAGCACATTTGTTGTACTGCCAAATGTCTTATTAGTATCTCTGGAACTGACAGTAGCTCCCATGAGTTCCCCTCTTTGGGACTCTTTACCTGGCTACATGTCCTGGAGAGTGCTCTCCTCACTATCATCTACATTGCTGTGGTCTTTCAGTGGAGGGAAAGAGTTGTGAAGCACTCACTATCTTAGTGTGAAAGGAACATAACTCCTTAGTTAAACATGTATGAGCTATTGGCAATCCAACTCCCTTCCAGCTAAGCAAATAATCCAGAGAGGAAGGGGAGAATGAACCAGTTGGGACTCCAGGTGGTAGACTCAGGACTCTAGATGGTAGACCCAGCATAGGACCAGAACTCAAAAATGCTGTGTGCTTTGGAGCAGGCAGGATGGGAGCTCAATATTGGTACCTTCCAATTAGGTGGAGGTTGGAGTCAAAGCTATATTAGTTTGACTAATTCAGTCTGCCTTTTGCAAATGGCCATTTAAGGATACATTCTTCTACTAAAGACAAATAGTTAACTTCAGTAAAAATAAAAAAGAGAATCATACATTGATTGGCCTTGGAGTGACCATAGGAGAACAAGATGCAAACACATCTCTGTAAACTCCTTTGGAGCCTTCAACCAAAATCTTCCTTTTGTAAGTGAAAGTCAACTGGAACTACAAACATTTTTCTCTTCTTTCTCAGGCTTGTTATCTGTTGGTTGCCTAGCAACCATGATTTTGCATACATGCAAGACATTAACTACTTTTATATTGCCTCTGCTTTGTGTTTTTAAGCATGAAAACTGATAGAACATCTGAAGACTGGATATGTCTATGCTTATCAATAGTCAAATGGATTAAAATGACTTCAGAGATAAATATGCAGAAGTTATTTGCATGAAAAGAATAATAGAATACTAATATATATTCAGTGTCTGAAATAAGAACAAGGTTCAATTATGAAATTATACTGAACCATTTTAAATGTTACTAATTTGACTTCAAGCTTCTAATTTAACTATTTGTGCAGTGTTTTAAAATGACAGCCAAGATCCTGTATATTTCATTCTGTCTATACAGCAGCACTTTTCTGGCCCCTTTCCTGCTGTATCCCCTGTCCCCAATATCTATTACTCTGAAGATCAGGAGACTCTCTATAGCAATTTGTGGTGTGATATCTGGCAGGGGTAGGAAACCGGGTAGGTTTCAGAACAGGGGCCAGATTGTCTCCTGGGACATATTCTGTTCTGAAGACTCACTCCAACCTTTTGAAGCTTCCTCCCCTGAAAATCTGGAGCCATTCTCACTTTATCTGTACAGAGGCAGCCACTCACCCAGCCAGCAGTGGGCAAAGGGACCCTACCAGTGCCTGTGGGAGCTACTCCTTGAAGCATCAGCCATACAGTCAGTATGTGCATCGTTTATCATTACAATCAAGACTGATGAATACTGCCACCTCAGCCCCAACATAAAGCACTGCCACAACCTGCCTGCGAGCACCACATTCTACCACTGTCTCCACTGCTGGAGCCCCAACACTGAGTGCTGCCATGAGCACTGTGGACTGCCTCTGAGCACCATGTCCTGCCGACGAATGCCACCACCACAGCTCTTACACAAGCACCTCCACCATGGCCTGCTCCCTAGTGCTGCTGCCTACTTCCAAGTGTCACATCCTGTTGCGAAGCACCTCTGCCACGGCCTGTTGCCAAGCACTGTAGCCTGCCAACAAACCCTGTGACCTGCCACTGAATGCTGCCACCATGGCTTGCTGCTGAGTGCCATGTCTGGCCAACAAATGCCACTGCTGCCATGGTCCTGATACCAACCACTGCCACTGCAGGCTGCTGCCAAACGCTGTGGCCTACTGCTTGACACTGTGGCCCCAACTCTTTTGAGTGCTGCTGTTGTGGCCTGCTGCTGAGTGCCTCTGACCTGCATGGCCAGACACCGAGCACCCACCTCACCCCATGTTAGGCTGATGCCCTGGGTCCCTTGTCAGCACACCTTTCATGCAACAGGGCACTGCTACTTGATGCCAGAAGTACACAGACTCGGGTGCTAGTCCTCATGGACATAGTGGTCATAGCTGCGCCACTTCTACCCACCGCCATCAGCCAGCCCCATGCTTGAACGAGGTCGCTCTGATACAGCTGGCCATAACCTGCAAACCTACAGCCATTGCTCCTGCTACTCTCACCAGCCTAGCTCACGCTGCTCACCAGCTGCTACACACAAACTTCTGCCACTCTGCCATGGCCCCCCACTGTCCATTGAGGGCAGTCCCACATATCTCAATCTGCTTGGTTGTGCTCTCTGGCTCCCTCATCAACATCTCCCTAAACTGCAGTTCATGACAGGACCCAGTGTCTCCTTCTGTGGAGAGAGGGAGAGTCAGTGTTATGGTACTCTGTGTCATGCCTAGTGACTCGGAGAAGTTGTTAGCACACATAGGAGAGAGAAGCTCCCAGTGAGAGTCAGGCTTTAGAGCAAGACGATTTCTACTTGGTACTCATAGCACAAAGCCCCGCACCTCCACCTGACTGATGAAGTTTTTGTCCAGCCTGCAGAAATTGCTGAGCAGACCGTGGGACAGCCCGTTGCCATGGAGAATGCCCAGCTGAGGAGAAGACTTCGGCGATTGAGCCAATTAGAAGAGAGACAAAGTCAAAGAAGGAGGGAGAGGAGTTTATCGAACCCTCATGGGGAGGGGCGTTCGTGTAGTGTTAAGAGTGCGTCATAAATCTGAGATAGGTCAGAAAGGAGGGGGCAACTGTGTTGCTTAGAACTACTATTAACGGCTCCTGTACTATTCATTGCCTGTGGTATCTTTGAAGTTGTTTAGAATAAAAGGCTTTAAACTTTTATTTTCTGTATCTGTAGGAAGAGTGCTCCGGCCTCACGACACTCTGAATGGCAAAGTGATCTGGGCCTCCAGATGAGCCAGTTAACCAACCAGAGACTTCCCTTATGCTTGCTGCTCTGGACACAGAAGCCCCAGTGTAGATTGCCACCCTCTTCTTACCAGGCCTGCTGCAAATAGTACAGCAGCCTAGAAGTCCCCTGCTGTCATTCTGTTGACCTTGTGTTGAATCGAGCCTATCTATCAGATGACAGGCACAGCACTGATGTTCTTCCATCACCACCCTTGACCCAGTTGGCAATTGCGGGGGGGGGGGGCAACGCAGGAGACCTCCCAAGATCACACACCATGCAAGTTGACAGGGAGGGTGACACGTTGATGGTTTCACCAGCTGCATGTCACCTCACCTCTTGTCCCCTGGCTGTTCTGTTAAGAGGCTGCCATGGCTGGACTTCAGTCTTTCCTATGGGAGAACATGGGGTCCATGGCCTAGCATCCCCTAGATGATCTGCATAAGGGAGCCCACCTGGTCCATTCAGAGGCAGTGAAATTGTTCAGACATCACATTGAGGCCACCAGGCACCACATTAACTGCAATGGGTGCAGTGACCATTTCACCATCACACTTGGCTGCGTTCTGCGGTGCTCTTCAGGAGACACAGGCATGCACAGAGGACATGCACTTTGATGGACAAACATTTCTTCCAAAAATCTCTTCACAGTTCCATTTAAACCAAGACATAGTTTTACTGGCTTTTTCCCCTTCTACACCTGTGGAGATGGCACTGTATACCCTTGCTATCCCAAGGGCCCTGGCCTCCTACATATCATACACCAGACTGATACCATGTCTTCATTGCTTACACCAAACAATCCAAGAATGAACCGATTGGTCCTGAACCACTTGCCCAGTAAATTGTAGAGACAAACTAGCACATCAGTTGGCACAACTGCAGCTCCCAGGCCAACCAAAAGCACATTCAGCATGGCAACACCCATGGCACTGCATGCAGGTATCCCCCTGCAAGACCTCTCTGCAAGGCAACTACCTGATCAGCACCATAAAAATTCATAAAACACTCTTAGCTCGACATTTGTGCAAGACAGGACTGCTCTTCACCCAACACCCAACACCATATTTGGTAAACTTGCTAATCACCCATATGTGTGATGCACAGAGACCACAAAGAAGAAAGTAAGGTTGCTTAACTGTAACTAATGTTCTTCAAATGGTCTTCTCTGCCTTCACACAACCTACCCACCGGCCCCACATTGGTGTTGGTGACTTACCTAGAACTGCAGTATAGATTCCCCTTTTCTTCCATCATTTTTCATGATTCGATATGGTGTCCTACAGACCAAGCCATACTTCAGCCCAATCCTTGGTTCCAAGGCTAAAACATCAGTCTTCATTTGAACTGGAGAAAATGGTGGGAGCCATTTATATTAGGGGAAAGGGGCAGGGCACCTGCCAAAAATTCTAAGCTTAGCTAAGTGAAACTTCCCAAAGGCAGGCACTGCACTGGTGCAGAACCTGTATATGTGAATACACAGATGAACACTCAAAGAATGTCAGTTACAGGAAGGCTATTTTACTTTCCCACTTCAATTCCATAAATCTCATCCAATCTAATAGGTGTTGCCAAAGGTTTTATACATTTAGCAAACAATAAAGCTGTAATGGGCATCTTTGTCTTGTACCACATTTTATATCCAAAAATTCTGAACTTTATCCATTAACATTGTTTTATAAGACAAGGTAAAGTAAATATTTTCAAAATAAATAAATACCTTTCCTTTTTAAACTTTGACAGCTTATGCAAAGACATTTGAAATATACTGTTTACCCATGAAAATACAGGTGAGGGGATGAAGCACTAGGATTGAATGGGTCATCATTCTGTTAGTGGAGTCACAGTGAAATACACTTCCCACTCCTTTATGTCCAGTGAATGTATGAAAGGGATTGTTATTGGGGATGTAGCATAGAGTGCTCATATTCCTCTACCACATATGCTAAAGATTGTTGAACATTTAAATGCTGCATATGAATAAATCTTTCCTCTTCAAGATGCAGGCATGTATATACAGTAGTCCTAGAAACCAAAAAAAATTGTCTGAGAAGTGGAAGAAGGGCATGATGAGTGGGTGTATGTCAGCAGTGGAAGAAAAGATAAAGGAGGAAAGGTAAAAGGGAAAGTTGTTTCCACTTTAAAGCATCCCATATGCTGGTTGTAGCAGTAACTATTCAGTAACTAAATAGTCAAAGCATGTGTGAAATAATGATTTTATGTATGGCAGGGGAGAAGTTCAGGGAAAGTAGATAAGACCAAGTAGTTTCAGAGAACAGAACAGCATCAGAGGAGAGTTTGGTAAATTGGAGGGTGAGAGACAGCTCTCACAAAACTTTGCAGTCACACATTGAGTTAACATCTGATGTTGCCTTAAAGAAGTAACATCTGGGTAGAGACCTGTTTTCCCCTGCAGAGGAGGGCAGAATGCGTTCCAACGGAGCAAAGCTCAGGGAACCAAGGTTCAAGCTAGATGCCAGGAAGTACTTCCTGACAGTTAGGACCTCGAGGGTATGGAATGAGCTTCCATGGGAGGTGGTTGAGGCCCCTTCGGTGAGGGTATTCAAGGATAGGTTGGACATGCCCATGGTGGGCATGTCACGAGCTGAACCGGCTGGAGCTGGGGGTTGGACTAGATGGCCCGGGAGGCTCCTTGTGACTCACTCTGTTTCTCTGTTTCTATATTTTGTGTGCATATTTTCATCTGAGTTCAGAGTATTAAAACCTATATGTATTTGGGCTTGTTCATATATGCATGTCCAGTCTAGATTTATCAACAATTGATTATTGTACGCTTGATGATTGACAGTTTAGATTGTGAACCAAAAAGCAATGCTGCAAGATTCTTCAGTATGCTTGTTTAATCAGTGTAGAACTAAAAATGTAAGGTTCTCCTTGGTACATAGTAAACGTAAGGTTCTCCTTGACCTTGCCTCATTTCATTCTGAAGTGTTCTCTCATTATTGCAAGCAGGATGTATTCAAGAGAACTGTGTAAAGACTGCAGATGAATTAAATTAAATGGAATTTGGTAAGAACACTGGGGAGAGAGGGGGGAAAACAAAATTGTAGTATGCTAGAAATAATAATTAAATCTTCTTTCAAAAACTGCTCTCTTTCCTACTTGAAGTGATCTGAAAAGACTGCCTCCAGTGGTTCTCCCCAGTGATTGATGGAGATTGCTGTGTTTGGCAATGCACATTCAATATAGCAAAAGATTAGCTGAAGGCAATGGTGACTGTATTAACAGGAGGGGATTTTTCTTGCAGTTTTGTATAAATTTATTGTTGACACCTGAGAAAAGATTGTACTCAAGCTTCCACATTTTATTCAATGTAGATTTTGGAACTGGCAGCTGACATTTTAATTACAGTATGACTTTCACTTTTCTCTCTCTGGCTTATTTTCTAGTCAAGGAGTGATCTTTTCTTATCTCTGATAATAACTATGATTACTGAATAATCACCTTGCTTTATATTGGTATGTTTGTATAATGGTTTAGGTGGAGCTGGTTTGATACTGGTATGAGATGGAGTAGGATTCTGCTGTCATCCAGCTGAAAAATATGTTCTGAAGGAGGAGAAAAGAGAGTTGGGATATGTAGGAAAAGTGTTAGTAAATTCACTGAAATTAAAGGAATTTGGTGGATAGTTGCAACAGTTAATAATGAGTGATCGTATAAAGAAGTAGTGAAATACTAGAAAGGATACACAACCCTGATTTTCAATTTAGGAATATTTTGGTAATGAGACATTATGCAAACCAGTAGTTCAAAAGACTGTGCTACACCTCCATTGGCTACACTGTCTGGGGCTCATGGGGGTTGAAGGCCAAAACATCTGGACAGCCACAAGTTGTCCACGCTGATTGACTGGCAGATCTTTGTGTAATTTGCTCTGGATGGCCAATGAGAGCAGATAAAAATACAAGGAAAAAACTTCTGTCATGGTTGGCCAGCTTCAGTATTGCTCATCTGTGAAGGAGTAGTAAATGCTTGCCAGCATAAAATAAAGTAAGCCTACAAGCACAAAGTCTGTCCACCCCATTATATTATACCACATTGTCATGCAGGTGTTTTGTGTGTGTGTGTGTGTGTTTTTTTTTTCCTATGAAAGCCATCGAACCGTGATACTGAGTTGATGCTAAACTACATTGTTGCCACATGAATGGTTATTGCAAAACAATGAAAGGATGGAAAACAATGAGATATTAAAAGGCACTTAAAGGAAAATGTGGGATAAGATTGATATTTAACATTTGTTTAGCACTTCCAGATGTTCTGAGGCCTTCACATGCATTATAGTTGATACGGTTCCTTTAGGGGAGACACCACTGACCCCATCTGGTCAAGCATTATTGGATGAATTTCAGTTAATGAGGCCTGATGATGTGGACAAGGTGCTTGGACAAGTACGTCCTACCACCTGCTTACTTGACCCTTGCCCTTCATGGCTACTGACCAAAGCCAAACATGGGATTGGTCCCTGGATCCTAGAGGTTATTAACGCCTCACTGAGAGAGGACTTGAGTGCCAGCTCCTTTAAAGGAGGCGGTAACCAGGCCTGTCCTAAAGAAGGCATCTCTGGATCCAGAGATGGCTACCAATTATAGACCAGTGGCCAACATCCCGTTTCTGGGCAAGGTGTTGGAACGGGTGGTGGCGGGACAACTCCCAAGTACTCTTGGATGAAACAGATTATCTGACCCATTTCATTCCGGCTTCAGACCTGGTTACGGTACTGAATCTGCCTTGGTTGCCCTGTATGTTGACCTGTGCAGGGAGAGAGACGGGGAGTGCATCCCTGTTGGTTCTCCTGGACCTCTCAGCTGTGTTTGATACCATCGACCATGGTATCCTTCTGGATTGGCTGGCAGGACTGGGAATAGGAGGCACTGCTTCACAGTGGTTCCACTCCTACCATGCTGGCCGATTCCAGAAGGTGGTGCTGGGGGACTTTGGCTCTGTGCCATGGCAACTCTGCCATGGAGTACCACGGAGTTCCATTTTGTCTCCCTTGCTATTCAACATCTACATGAAACCACTGGGAGAAGTCATCAGGAGGTTTGGGCTGCAGAGTCATCAGTATGCTGATGGCACACAGCTCTACCTCTCTTTTTCAACTAATCCAGGTGAGGCAGTGGCTGTCCTGAACTGGTGCCTGGCCAAGGTAATGGGCTGGATGAGGGCCAATAAACTGAAGCAATCCAGATAAGACAGAGGTCCTGTTGGTGGATGACTTGGGCCCTGCCCTGGATGGGGTTGCACTCCCTTTAAAGGACTGGGTCCTCAGCTTGGGAGTGCTCCTCGACCCGGAGCTGTCCTTGGAAGCCCAAGTGACGCTGGTGGGGAGGAGCACTTTCTTTCAGCTTCAGCTAATCTATCAGCTGCGTCCCTACCTGGAGGAGGACTGCCTAGCAACAGTGACACATGCATTGGTTACTTCCCATTTGGATTACTGTAGCGTGCTCTACATGGGGCTGCCCTTGAAGACAGTCCGGATTTTTCAGATGGTGCAAAATAGAGCTGCCAGGATGTTGTCGGGGACTGGGCATTATTCTCATATAACCCCAGTCCTCTATCAACTCCACTGGCTTCCCATCGAAGTCCAAGCTCAGTTCAAGGTGCTGGTTATTACCTATAAAGCCCTAAATGGCTTGGAGCCAGGATACTTAAAGGAATGCCTTTTTCCCTATATGCCCTCCCACCCCCTGAGAGCAGCAGAAGCCCTTCTCCGGGAACATTCTTTGAAAGAGGTTAAGAGACAGAGTACCCGGAGGAGGGCCTTCTCTATGGTGGCGCCCTGACTATGGAATGCGGTCCCTAGAGTGATCCGCCTGGCGCCATCATTATATGTTTTTCAGCACCAGGTAAAGACCTTTTTATTTGATCAATATTTTAATATATTTTAACCGTGAGATGATTTATTTGTATTTTATATGATGTTCAGTCAGCGTGGAATAGTTATTTTATTCTTATTTTATTCTGAAATAATGTTGTAAGCCATCCAGAGATGGAAGTAAAGGATAACATACAAATTTGATGAATGAATGAATGAATAAATAAATAAATAAATAAAATTATCTTCTAATGTTTACAACAGTCCTTTAAAGCAGTGGTCCTCAACTTTCTGGGACATGGAAGCCTCATTAAAGTGCCCCATGCCTAAAAAGAGCCACATCTTACATAGAAACATAGAAACAGAGCAAGTCAGAAGGGGCCTCCCGGGCCATCTAGTCTGACCTCCGGCACCAGTCGACTCTGCTCACGACATGCCCACCATGTGGACGTCCAGCCTATCCTTGAACACCCTCACCGATGGGGCCTCAACGACCTCCCATGGAAGCTCATTCCACGCCCTCGGGGTCCTGACTGTCAGGAAGTGCTTCCTGGCATCCAAATGGAACCTTGGCTCCCTGAGCTTTGCTCCATTGGAGCGCATCCTGCCTTCCTCTGCAGGGGAGAACAGGTCTCTACCCATCTCCATGTGACATCCCCTCACATACCTGTATGTCGCCAGCTGTAAATCAAAATGTAATGAAATTATTAACCTATTATTAACCTACAAATTGTAGTTTTGTGCAGGACTGCAGGTAAATAACCTGTCAGAAAAAAAGGTATCTACTGAGAGCCAGAGTGGTGTGGCAATTAGAGTATGGGACTGGATCTAGGTTTTAGTCTCGATGCAGGCATGAAACCACTGGACGACTTTTGGTCAGTAACTGACTCTCAGTTGAACACACCTTAAAGGGTTACTGTTGTGACTATATGGTCACAAAGTGGAGCTATATAAATCATCTTGGGTTTCTCAAAAGAGGAAAAAAGTGGGATATAAATGCAATGTAATAGCAGCACTGAAAACTGATAAACTGTGTATGTACCTCTTTAAACTTAAAGGCAAGTGGAGAAAACGGAAGAATAAACACATATAATAAAAATGTTATGGGATAAATTCTCTATTTCTACTTCTATGTAATACTTTTTTTCAACAAGTGTCTCTTCTTTGAAGCTAATACTGTTGTTTAGGAGTGCTGTGTCACTAGGTATTTTGTACGCTGAGGCAAGCAACCCTAAAATATCACCTATTAAGAGAACATAAGTGTTACTGCAGCAACAAAATTGGGGAAGAACACCACTCATCTCTTCCCATCCGAAGAAGATACATGTTTTAAAATAGAATTGCCAGATTTTACTCCTAAACACAAAAAACCCTCACTCATTAACAGCGGAATCTTACCCAAAATGGAATTCCAAAATTCTGATCTTTTCTAAGAGAGGGTCAGCAATAAATGACCCATTAATAAATTGTTATAGTTAGGCAGATGGTTGTAACTTGCTAGTACAAAATCAAGATTAAATTGTAATAATTTGAATAGAGCATAATGTCACCAAACAACATCACAATCTACATTTACAGTAAGTGCAACTCCTATCAAGATAGGGTGCTACTAGTGTTGAACACAATAGCTTAGGTCCAAATTGTTCTTTTGTTCACATAAGGAGGTGGTTATTTCCTTCAGCGCCTTTTTCCTGCTTCAGCTGTTGCCCCATATCTCACATCCTTTCCATCAGTCTTTCAAGTTTCCTGAACAGATTTTCAGTGAATATGGTTCTGCAGAGGAAAACAGAAGGCACAAAAGCCCAATCACAGGAATACAAAGGATTAGAATCTAATCTATATTAAAATGCTATGAGATGCTGGTAGAAATGCTAAGGTCAAGATCTTGGTTTTAGTTAACATGTCTGTGATATAAAGAACAAGAAAAAAATCTAAAGACCTGACTCTGAAGCTGTTTCCCTGTTTTTTAATCTAGTGGCCTTGCAGTTACTATTTCAGTTATTATGAGATGGTGCATTGTGCATGGCAGCATAGCAGATAATAAAGAGAACTGATCCTTGACAGGAATCCTTGACCCTGAAAAAGACAGGAAAGAAACAGGTTTATGCAAAGTCCAGCTAAACTATGTTTTGTACATTAATGCAACAGAATTCTGAATAAAAACATTTTACAAGCTTGTAAAGAATTTTTATTTGTATTGAGGTAGTATAAATACCTTTCTTTCTCAGATTTCTTCCTTTCTTAACTGTCAATGTTTTGAAGGAGCTTATCATTACAAAAATAAATCCTTTCAATTAATCTTGCAAATAATTCCCTACAGATAATTTCATCTGTGAAACCTGAGTTCTTGACACAACAGAGAATGAAAATGTTTCTTGCTTCCTTCTGAAAGCTAGCAGTTTAGTGTAAATATAGGATATTAACAAGAGTTGACAGATTGTTTTTGACATCTATTGATCCAATTTAGACTTAACACTAAAATATAATTTAGTTTCAGGTGCATGATGCTTCAGTTCATGCACTTTTCTCACCTTTTGCAGTGTCCATTATTTTTTTTATACCTGAAGCTGAAACTCTGGTTGGTCTTAAACATGGCTTAGAGAGGCAAGCAAGGATAGTAAGCCTCATTTTTGAATTAGAATTGTTTTCTGCCATTACCCACACTATTTCTGGGTCCAGATATTACAAGAAACTGCAGTTAGTTTAAACCCAAAGCAAATATTCATAGGTGCACCAGAGTGGGAAACTCACAGATGTGAGTTTCATAGAACTCATATAACAGAATAGTTCTATGAAATTAAAGTAAAGTAATTGTGTCATTAATGGAAAAATAGCCTACACATTAAAGAACTGTTTTTCTGACCACACAGTTTGGATTAAAAGTGGATTTGGAAAAATATATGTTATACAAACCAAATACAAAGTAGTGCTATGCATTTGTTTTTGGTGGTCTTTGTAGGTATTGAGTAACACTAAGAAAGGCTTGTAACTGTAACTTATATCCTGCAAGCAGGGGTGCACACCCTGGTTGCTGTCAGAAATCCCTTTCTAATCTGTTTATACTTTCATATAGGTATACAAAGCTCATGTACAAAGAGGGCACAGGAATTTTCCCATTCCAGCACTGCCATATGTAGTTTTTCTTATCTTGTACCGGAGTGTTGCTGCTTATTGTGAAAGAAACCTTACACCCTGAGTTTTTACCAAGGCACTTTAAAAAATCCTATGGTCAGCAAATGTAAGAAACCAACATACCTGGGATATGCATGTATCAAAGCTTAGGAAGGAAGTAATCACTCCTTAAAATGTTGGGATCTTAGTTTCAATTTACAGCTGGTATCTGTGTCTCAAATTGCATTGCACATTGAAAAGTGCAGAGCTAAATCTCATATCAGCATCTGCCTATTATTAGAAAAATAATTGTTCTGAATATTTAGCTTTGGCAGCTTGTACATTGCACAACTAGCTAAGTGGTTTGGCTCTACTGTTTCCTTGTGGACTGAGAAAATGTCAGTTGAATGGACATGAGATTAAAGTATCTGAGGCACAATTACTTTTGTAATGAAAAATGTTTTCCTTTGTGCTCAGGCAGATTATGATTTGCAATTTACCTTGTTGTGTTTCTTATTTTTGCATGCTTCCCCAGAAGGTAGAATTGAGGGCTAATCAATATGCCTAAACATTCTCATTTTGACACACTAAATCCATCAAATATTAAACAAATTAAGAAGAAACAACATTCTTCTTAAAAAGGCTTGTTATCTTTTTCTGCCTCACCAATGTTCAATAATATTAAAACTGCATTATATTACTGAAGCTATAAAAATAACAAAAGTTTTGTACAAACATCAAATAATAAAAATCACATATTCTCACTTCACCTTTTTTGATATATCAGATGATTCTGAATTTGAATTGGATAACATTGTCAAGTAAAGTTATAAATATTTTAAAATAGAATTTTATTTTTGGACTTTTGGAAATGTGTTCTTATGGTAATGAATTTAGCTTCCCTTTGAACTATTGTTGTAAAATTATGGAATGAGCTTTTAATCCAGATTTGGTTTTTCATATTCATTTTTCCTGTGCACTTACAGGCAAAATTCTGCTTAATTTCTGGTGTTTTTATGTATATTCCAAACCTCTAGTAAAGAGTTATTGGGTGAGTTTGCGTGCCACATTAAGCCACTTTGTGAATAATCAATACTGAATTGGTTGTTCTCAGAAATACCCAGTTAAATTCAGCATATGATCAAGTTCCTCAGTTATTTTTTGTGGTCTCTGTGCATCACACACGCGTGGAGCTGTTTCAGGAAGATTCCAAGGCCGATTACTTATTTGGCAGGAGGCTGGCCCATAGTCACACCTAGCATGAGGACAGGGCTCCTGCCAAGATCTCAGTTCTTCCTTGACCACCATCGTGAGCACATCAGAAAGTTCCTCCTCCACTTACCTCACACAGTTGTTCATCTCTCAACTTCTTCTCAGATTCCTGCCTTCTCAGATCCATCGCCAGCAATAATACCATGGCCAGACCCAGTCTCGACACTTCTCCATGGTGCCATGTATTCTGAATATTGGTGGACAGATGAGACCAACACCTCCATCGGGGTCCCATTCTCCCCACAAAACCCCCATCTTACCATAACCACAGACACCTCCCTTCTTGGGGAGCCCTCTGAAGTCATTCTTTGATCCAGACAAGATGGAGTCCTCATGAGGTCTCACATCACATCAACTTTTTGGAGCTCCTGACTATAAAGAAAGCCCTTGTTGCCTTTCAAGCTATCATTCGGTACCATCACATATGGATTATTAAGGACAACATTACGGTAGTTGCCTATATAAACAAGCAAGATGGGACCAGGTCAAGCTGCCTTGCTTCTCTTGCCACCAAGATCTGGCATTGGTGTACCACTTGACATACCACCCTGGCACCATTCACATTGCAGGCACCAGCAATGTTTTAGCAGACTCTCTAAGCAGAACTTTCACCCAATGTCACGAGTGGGAGCTTCACCTTTGTGTAATTCAATTCCTGTGGAACTGATGCACAATACCATCTGCAACCATATCTTTTCAAGAGCGAACATAGGCACCCAATCAATGGGGGACACCTTTCTCCTATCCTGGAATGGGAACCTATTTTACCTTTTCCCTCCATTTCCCTTAATTCCAAAAGTCCCCACAAAGATCTCTCAAGATCGCACAAATTCTCTTTATAATGTCCTGGTGGTCCAGACAACACTGGTTCCCCCATCTACTAGACCTCTCCAAAATGACATTAATTCAGCTTCCAATCCATCCCAATCTTCTCTCTCAAGACTGGGGAACAGTTCCCCATACCGATGTGAATGCGCTCAGGCTCACCACATGGAGAATTCACCAATGTCCCCATCACTAGCAGACATTCCACCAGACTTACAGCACATTCAGGACGCCTCCCTCAAACCTTCCACTTGCTAATCATACAATGCTAAGTGAACAGCATTTTGCACATTTTCACGACAGCTTGGCTTATCTTCACTTACAGCTTTTCCTGCCCAGATCCTTCTCTTTCTCAACTCCTTATATAAACAAGGTCTCACCTGCTCTTCCATCCATATCTATACAGGTGCCATCTCAGCTTTCCATGCTCCAATCCAAGGCTGATTGATCTTTTCTCATCCTCTTGTTTGAAAATTCCTCAAGGGCATTTTTAATCTAGGCCCACCTGTCAAATGACCTGATCTATCCTAGAGCCTTTCCATTGTTCTTTGTGCTCTCACCAAGATATGGCTTCAACAGATCTAAGCCTCTTCCTACCTGAGTTTTGATAGCTATGAAAGCTCCATATTTCCAAGAATAGGGTGGCTCACACCTTTCCACTTTCAAATGCATTGACAATCTTGAGAAAGGATAGAAAAGGTGCACAGTACCAAGAATGTTTAACTGAAAAGAAGAACTGGAAGATCACACCACAAACATAATGAACTAACTGTTTTTGTGTGCTATGATCACACATGTATTTGCCTTTCCTTCATAGCTCTACTTTTGATAGCTGCCAAGAGAAAGTACAGAAAAAAATTCTTTGCAACCTTTATGGTCATTGCCCACGGTGAGTACCTGCAGCACCTTGGCAGCAGAAACTTCCCAGGACATTGCTGAGGTGAGTTTCCAGTTTGGAACTCTACAAGTGCACATCTCAACACTTACATAAAAGTTACTAGGTTTAAACTTAAAACAAAACAAAAATATCTCTTTAAAAATAAACCCAGCATGGTGAACCAATGACAGCCCTTCCAATGTGCCATTTTTGCATCAGCAAGGAAGCTGTTACTGGTAATGACTCTGGTTTTGGCAGTGACTCCACAATGAGGTGAACTCTGTGTTGACAGGGTGACTTGTCCATAACAAATAGAAATTTCCAAGCAACAGACTCCACCCAGGTGCAGAGCCCATATATGTGAATGCACAGATGACCACTTGAAGAATGACAGTTACAGGTAAGCAACCTGAGTTTAGGTACCTTTTTTGCTGTTGGACAAACCAAATGCTAACAAAGTTTTCAGAGGCACTCATTTTAACAGTGCCAGAGGTCAGCCAAACTATTTTCTTTTCTAGTTCTAGTCATAAAAATATGCCCAGAATTTCTAATCATAAGCTATCGTGTCTATTTGATGGCAGCATTTGAATAAGCAATTAAAAATGAGTGGCAAGAGCCTGCTAAATTTATTCAGGGCAAACAAACACTCTTTTAAACTTTATCATCTCTGTAGTGATGAGGCTAGCATATTTACCACCCCCAGAGTTGATGCATTGACAATTTTATTGAAAAATACTACCTCCTTATACAAGAGATTCTGTCATAAAAGATTAAAGAATTGTTAACTGAAGAACATTTAAAATGAAAGTTTTCATCCTGTTACTTAAAGCTTGGCTTGTAGAATTTCATTTTGCTAAAGTTTTTATTTTGATTAGATGAAATATAAAATTAGAGTACAGAGTCATGATCATAAAGTATCAATCATGTTAATTAAAAATATCTGACAGTTACTACACATGGCAGAAGCAAGACTGGATTCTGCTAAGCCTTTAGCCCATGACATGTCTACTGAGTTTTCCTCTATGTAGAAGTCACCCAATTTACTTATCTTACTCAGTTGAGACTGTTTCGCTAGCTTTCCAAATACTTCCCCATCTTCCGTTATCCCTCTTTTGGTATCAGTCACAATTCATTTAATTGATCTTCTTCCACTCTTGTAGGTACCCTCTGTTTCAATTCAAATGGCAGTAGAATCAGAAGGGCTACCCTGGAAGCTATTGTAAAAAATAGAATGCTGAACTAACATGTCATTTTCTTTCCATGTACAGGTTACATGGAAGGGACATTCACAATCTTAATATAAGTTGCTTTAAAATTTGTTGATCCCTTTTGTGGGGCACTTTCTCTTTTTCTGGCTGAATACTTACTTAAAATAATCTGGGGGCTGTATTACTTTGATTGGAATGACAGTGTAGATAAACTAGAGAAAGTGCAGCTAGTTCCTCATCTGCAAGTTGCTGTTCTTTGGTGCAGTCTTGCTAAGACAGCTATGGGGACCAACATAACCAGTTAATGTATAAGAAAGAAAAAGAGAGATTTAGTACATAGCTACTTCACTTTTGTCACTCTCCTCTTCTCTTGCTACATTTGTAACTTCTAGACACTGACTGCTGATGCATCTGTCATCAGTTGGGGTATCCACTCCAGCCGATACCAGACGCACAGAAACATAGAAATAGAGCGAGTCAGAAGGGGCCTCTAGTCTGACCTCCAGCACCAGCCAGCTCCGCTCACGACATGCCCACCATGTGGACATCCAGTCTATCCTTGAACACGCACACCGATGGGGCCTCAACGACCTCTCGTGGAAGCCCATTCCACGCCCTCAGGGTCCTGACTGTCAGGAAGTGCTTCCTGGCATCCAAATGGAAACTTGGCTCCCTGAGCTTTGCTCCCTTGGAGCGTGTCCTGCCTTCCTCTGCAGGGGAGAACAGGTCTCTACCCATCTCCATGTGACACCCCCTCACATACCTTTATGTTGCCAACATATCCCCTCTGAGTCTCCTGTTCTCCAGGCTGAAGAGACCCAGTTCCCTCAGTCTTGCCTCATATGGCATCCCCTGCAAACCGGCCACTGACCTTGTGGCCCTATGCTGCACTGACTCCAACCTGGCTATATCCTTTCTGTAATGAGGGGTCCAAAACTGAACACAATACTCCAGTTGTGGGCGCACCAGAGTCGTGTAGAGTGGTAGTAATACCTCTTTTGATCTAGAAGCCACATTTCTGGCTATGCAACCAAGGGTGGCATTCACCCTCTTGACCACCGCATCACACTGCTGACTCATGTTTAGCCTGCAGACAACCAGTACCCCGAGGTCCCTTTCACAAGTGCTGCTCTCCAGCCACTTGTCACCTAACCTGTACTTATGACACCTATTCCTATGCTCCAAGTGCAAGACCTTGCACTTATCCACCTTGAACACCATCCTGTTGTCTCCTGCCCACTTCCATAGTCTGTCCAGATCCTTTTGAATCTGGAGTACCTGCTCCTCAGTGGCCAGTGCTCCAGTTTTAGTGTCGTCTGCGAATTTGATCAGCAGACTGTTCACCCCTTCTTCCATGTCGTTAATGAAAAGATTAAACAGGATCGGTCCCAGGACAGAGCCCTGGGGGACCCCGCTTGTCACTGGCCATCATCCCGATGATTCCCCGCTAATGGTTACCTTCTGCTTTCGGTAGGTCAACCATGCCCTAATCCACCGGACAGTGCTTTGGTGTATCCCAAAACTCCTCAGTTTCTCCACCAGGATATCATGGGGCACTTTGTCAAAGGCCTTGCTGAAATCCAGGTATGCCACATCCACTGCATCCCCTCCATCTAGCCATCTTGAAACCTTGTCATAGAATTCCACAAGGTTTGTCTGGCAGGACCCGTTTTTGCGGAAGCCGTGTTGTGTGGCTGTCAGCCTCCCTTCCCTATCTAGCATCACTAGATCTCTCTCTATTATGAGCCTTTCCATTGTTTTTCCTACAATGGACTTACCGGTCTATAATTCCCCATGTCCTTTCTACTACCCTTTTTGAAAATTGGGACCACTGATGCCACCTTCCAGTCCTCTGGAACTTCACCCTTTCTCCACAAGGTCTCAAAAATGGAGGCCAGAGGGCATGAGAGAACCCCTGCCAACTCTCTAAGTACTCTCAGGTGTAACCCATCAGGGCCTGGCGCCTTTGTAATGTCCAATGCCCTGAGAAGCCCCTTGACTTCAAGGGGGTGTGTGTCTCTAATCTGTGCCTCTAAATCCCCAGCCTCATCTAATTTCCTATGCGGGTATCCCCCGTCCTGCTTTGGGGAGAACACAAAGGCAAAATAGTCATTTAGCATCTGTGCCTGTTCCCTCATGTCAGTCACTGGATTTCCTTCCTCCTTATTTAGTGGTCCCACCACTTGTCTCCCCTTCCTTTTCCTATTTACATTCTGAAAGAAGCCCTTTTTATTGCTCTTGATATTCTTGGCAAGTCTCAGCTCGTAATCAGCCTTAGCCTTGCGAAGAATCCTTCTGCAATGGGCCTCCTCCTCCCGGTATGCCCTTTTGTCTTTTTGGCCCAGTATCCATTTCCTTTGGAGGTTCCTCTTTCGTCTAATCCCTCTAACCACCTCCTTTCGCATCCATGGCGGCACTCTCCTCCGCCTCCCCACCTTACTGACTAGAGGTATCATAAAGGCTTGCGCCTCCAAAACCTCCCTTTTGAGTGCTATCCACCCCTCCTCAACTCGCTTACCTTCCAGTAACCTATCCCAGAAGACTTTCCCTAGTCTGGCCTTCAGTTGGCCAAAGTTGGCCCTCTTGAAGTCCTAGCTTCTAGTACTCGCGCTGCTGCATGTCCCCAGTCCCCTGATCTCAAAGCAAAGGATGGAGTGTTCACTTGCATTTAGAGCTCCCCTAATCTGTACTTCATCTATCAGCTTCTCCCTATTGGTCAAGACCAAGTCAAGGATGTTTCCCCCTCTCATCACCTCTTGGACCCTCTGTGTGAAAAACCCTCCCTCTATGTGGATGTGATCTGGACCCAAAAAGAAAAACCACCTGGTGCTCCTGGATGTCTACAAGGGACTCATTGCGTAAAGAATGTGATGGTCAGCGGACATGTACAGATAGTTTCAGACAAGATTACCACAGTATTCTATTTCACCAAATAGGGTGGAATGAGATTGACTTGTCTGACCCTGTGAATATGGGGCTGGTGTATCTGCCAAAACATCTCCCTTGTAGCCATCCATATGACGGGCATATACAATGTGACTGCAGACATACTCAGCAGCACCCCATTCCAAGTCCACGAATAGGAACTCTTATTCAACTAAATGGGCAAAAATCAAGAGTTATACGAAGGACTACTCCTTCAACCCAGCTACGACGACCATTCAAAAGATATTAGGATTCCTGTACTCCGTACACCAAAGAGGACTTAAACCAACCTCTATCAAGGTGTGCCTGTCTGCAATTTCCACCTTCAGAGGTCCCATTGAAGGCTATATTGCTTTCTCTCACCCCCTTTCAAGATACTTTGTGAAAGGTCTCAAGAACCTTAATCCTCCAGTCTGATCTTACATCCCTGGTTGTAGTCTATCCTTGGTAATGCACGTGTGGACAAAGCCACCTTTTGAACCACTCGTGGCCATGGACCTGCATCTCGTTCCCTGGAAGGACTACTTCCTGGTGGCCACTGCCTCAGCTTGCAGAGTGAGTGAATTGTACGCACAACAGATACATCCTCCATACTTGAAATTTCATAAAGAAAAGGTGGTCCTTCATACTAACCCATCCTTCCTCCCTAAAATATCTTCCTTGTTTTATGTAAATCAAGAAATAGAGCTTCCAGCATTTTATCCATGAACATCTATGGACATTGAAAGGGTTCTGCACACTTTTGATGTTCATCATGCACTAGCTTTCTATTAGTCCTGAAACAAGTCAGTCCGCAAAACAAAATGACTGTATATAAAATATATAGAACAGTTAGGGACATAGAGCAAGGGCAAATGTCAGTCTCCAGTTGGACTGATAAAATGGCAGGAACCTGCCTATTTATATAATGGGGAAGGAGGGCAGGGCAACAATTCTAGGCTTAGCTAGAGAAATCTTCCTGAATGTGGCACTGCACAGGCACAGCACCCATATGATGACTACTTGAAGAACAGTAACAGGTGTGCAACCTGCCTTAACATGTCACATGTACTGGAGAGGTGAGGCTGGTACAACCAGGGCCTTCTGTTTAGCAATGTCCCAGCTGTGGAGCTCCTCTCCCAGTGATATTAATTTGGTTTCTTCATTGTTAGCCTTTTGATGGCTACTAACAATTGTACTTTCCCACTGAAGTGTAGCTGAGTAAACTTGCTCTTTGCTTTTTGAGGGTTTCTCTAATTTATTGTTCTCTATTTTATCAGTTGAATTTTAGTTTTGTTTCAAATTTTGTTTCATGGTGTTTGTGTTTGTATTATAGATAATCTCCAACACCAGTTAAATGAGAGAGTAATATAAATATTTTAAATAAGTAAGTAAATAATGTCTCTCTAAAAATATAAGAGGATTTAGTTTTATTTACTGGGCAAAATAGAGGTACCAAGGTTCGGTTAGGAGTTTTACTGTTTGTCTTTAGAGGTTTTGAAACAGTTACATAAGAACATGTAAAAGCAGAAAATGTTGAGGCTTTAAATTTTTTCTAGTCCACTAGGGTTGGTGGAAAAGTAAACCTTGCATGTATGTTGAGGAGGCAATACACATCCTTGATAGGACGTAGTATGTAGTACTCAGGATGTAGTAAAACACATCTGTCTGTGATAACTCAGAATGCAATCTGTGTCTCCTATAACTCATACTTTTTGACAAAAGATTAATTCTGTGCCTGTTGTAAATAAACATTAAAGCAAACACAAGGAATGCATAAAAGCAAGGAGCTTTTCTGTGTAGACAGAGACACTTGTTATTTTCAGGGGACATTTTGACTACATCAGTTCTCTCTCCTCCAATTTCTCTGTGCATGCTTTATTCACCTTATTTACTTGGATGAACCTAAACAAAGAATGAAGTTTCATTTTCTTTAACCAACAGAAAACCCATGCTGGCTCAGACTCAGAATCCGTCTAGCCCAGCATTCTGTTCTCACAGTGGCCAACCAGCTGCCCAGGGAAAACCTGTGAGTACAATAACACCCACTCACCCAGCCTTAGCAACTGGTGTGCATAGGTGCACTGCCTCTCATTCTGGAAGTAGCATATAGCCATCAGAACTAATAGCCGTCAATAGCTTTATCCTCCTCAGATTTGTCCTTGAGTTCTGAGGTTGTATTATCTGCATTGTGTAATCTCCAAGATGTTTTTCCTTTCTCTGTTCTTTGGATGTTTTATGCAAAGTTCTGAGTCACTCATCAGTCCTGGAATTACACTGGATTGAGCTGTTGCTGTGAGTCATGAAGAACCTGATGTAGATAAAATGAATATTGCTGAGAGGCAGAGCTTGAGAAAACTGCAGAGTAATGAAATCCAAGTAAATTTGGGCAATCAAAAATATCCTGATTTCCTATTTTCAGAAACCCCTCCATAGTTCCTAGAAATGTTTATGAAAAATATACTTTTTCAGATTCCTAAATCTTGTTACTTACATTTCCAAGTAATACTCATTGTCCAAAATTTTACTTCATTTGATGGTGCAGGATGATTTTAACCTTTTATATAAAAGATCTGCTAAATCAAACAAAGGTTGATTTAAGCCAGTACATTAACTGTAGTTAGCCAGTTCTTCTTCATAGTCTCTGTGCATCACTCATATGGACTAAGCACCTGCATGGAGCCTGTTCTCAGGAACATTATATAGCTGAGAGTGATTTGGTGGGAAACCCTCTCCCACTCTGGAGTTTGGAATGTGGGAAGAGTTCCTGTCCATTTCCTCAGTTCTTCAACAGCCTTCTGTAGTGCCTTGGGGAGTTCTTTTTTCTTTTTCTTTTCTATGGATTTTTCTTGTCTTCTATTTCTAAGCCATTTCTTCATTTATTACATTTTTATACTGCTCCGATAGCCTTCCAGAGCTCTCTGTGTGGTGTACAAACCAGAACAAATATATAACAATACATAGAACTATCATAAAATTTATGCAATAAAAAGTCAGACAACAAAATACAATAATACATGCCAACAGTTAACTGCAACAGTCAATAAAATTTCCTCATTACTTTTCATCTGCTAATTCCAACTTTCCCATAAGTACTTAATGAGATTCCTAACAAGCCATGTAGACAATCTTTCCTCCTTACACTCCAGATCCAAAGACATCTTGGCCTTCTGATTTCTATGACTACGGTTGTACTGCTTGCTAGACCTCAAATTTTTCACTAACTTTTGGTTCATCCATGCTTAGTATTCTACAGATGATCCTGTGGCCATGTTTTCAGATGCCAAACTTGTCCAATCCAGTCTGGTAGATATGCTGCTTCCACTTAGCCATTTTATCTAGAACTGGTGTGTTGACAGAAACGTCACATTCATGGGATCGGTAACACCTTGGCTGACACATTGAAATGAACAGATCTCCATGCCCCATGCAGTTGAGCAACCCACCATGGAAGAAGAGCTTCAAACCCCTTCTGTCAGCCTGTTTGCCACTCGTGGCAATACTGTTTGTGACATGCTTTTCTTTTAATTGGATGAAGACTTGTTTTCACCTTTCTACCCTTTCCACTGATCGTGAATGTACAAACAAAGCTTGGTCAAGAAGCTATGGACTGAATCTTGGTCAAGAAGCTATGGACTGGTAACTTAATTTCTTTCATTCCTTTTTAAAGCCATCTAAGGCAGTGGCCTTCACCACATCTTCCACCAGTGAATTTTATAAACTAATTTTCAATGTAATAGAATTATTCCATGTCAGTCTTTTATTTGGATGCAAATTTCAGTTTAATACTATCTGTGTTTAGACTTAAGGGATATCTCCAGAACTAAAAAGTCTTTGTTTTGAATCATTAATTACTCCTGCAACTGCCAGCTACAAAAATGGGGATAGAACTCATTTTTGAGCAATATACTTACTGCTGGAAAAAAGTAAATGCTAATTTAGGAGCAAATGATCTTGATAAAAAGTGTAAGCAAGAGTTTCTGTTTCTCCTTAGGGCAATCTTTCAGCCTATCAAGGACCATGTAAGAATATAGAGAATCAAGGTTTACTCTTCAGTTTCAGATGAAATTGGCTGAAGTATACAAAGTGATAAACATATTTCTTGTGTGTGTTGTCCAGGCATGTAAAAATCTCTTGCAAGTAAAATGTCATATTCAAATATGATTGTCCAGTAAAATATCCTATGGTGGGAGAATTCATAATTAGTTATTTTTAAACACTTGCATTAATTAAATGTGACGTATTTAAAAATATATTTTTATTCTTTTTTCTGTTTAGTAATGCTATCAACCTGAGATTTATAGTAGGGCAAAGCACAATATATTTGGTATACTGAAATGTCTTGTTAAATGCAGGGCAACAGAGCAGAAATGTGAAACATCAGATACACACCATCAAACTAAGATATTTTAGGCCTATACCTCTTTTAATTATTCATAAGGAATTTATATATAGGTCTGCAAGCACTGCTGATGCCATCATCATCAACAACAAAAAAGGCTTTTGATGTGACTGACATTGGTTAAGAAAGAAGGAGCTGATAGGCAACCCTTTTAACTTATGAAAAATTCTACCATGGTGTCATGTTTGTGTCCTGAAAATTAAACAGTAATGAGAAAAATTTAGTTTAAACAAAGAAATTATTTCCCTGAACACTAGGTAAGTGCAGATCCAGGTAGCACAAATAAACCCTGGCTTGTTATGGACTTCACCTTATTAGTTCCCTTGTGAGTTATTTCAGTCATGTTTTTGCTGCTCATCTTTTTTGAGTGATACCTTTGTTGTGGTGTGTTCTGTTTGTATGTCAGAGTGATTCATTTAAATTTAATTCAAGAATTCTAAGGACCAATTATTTAAATTGCTTGAATCTGCAATTTTATCTGTTTTGTGGGATGTTTCCCTGCTGAATGTATGCTGAGTAGACTTTAGGGGGGAAAAAACCAAACAATATGGGATATACTGAGTTATGAAATGTTGAATGTTTATTTTTAGGCCTTACTAACTAATGTTGGTAGAAAGAATGACTGGTAATGAAGTACTACTACTTGGCAAAGAAAAAAATCTTACATGCAGCACTAGAAAGAGAATTAAGTATTTATTTCATTAATCTGAAATAAATCTGAAGCATTATACATGCCACCATAAGGAAGAGTGGAGGTGCAGTGGAGCAACCTTTTAGCTTCAGAAGCTCCCCCAAATGTACTGGGTACTTGTCTGTCCTATCTCTCCATATTCTTAATTAAGAGATTCTTAATCTTAATATGGGGACTACAGGTGGTGCAGTGGTTTAAACCGCTGTGCTGCTGGGCTGGTAGATCGAAAGGTCGCCGGTTCGAATCTGCACATGGGGTGAGTTCCCATTGCTCTGTCCCAGCTCCTGCCAACCTTGCAGTTCAAAAGCATGCAAATGCAAGTAGATAAAAAGGTACCACTTTGGTGGGCCGGTAACAGCGTTCCGTGCACTTCGGTGTTTAGTCACGCCGGCCACATGACCACGGAGACTGTCTGCGGACAAATGCTGGCTCCTTCGGCTAGGAAACGGAGATGAGCACCGCCCCCTAGAGTCAGGCACAACTGGACTTAATGTCAAGGGGAAACCTTTACCTTTACCTAATTTTAATATTCTGTTGTTCAGACTGAAATGATTTCCTGAGCAACTTACAAATCGTTTAAAATGATAAAATAATTTTAAAATAATATCCAAGTCATCTGTGCAATATTAGCCAAGGCATCCTCTTCAAACACTGGAACCATAGAGTTAAAAGATGCCATTTAGGCCATTGAATCTAACACTTCACAGTACAGAAATCCATTTTAAAGCACCCCTGGTACAAGGGGCATTCAATGTATTCTCGGTATCAGCATGAAGAAAAAGGAATAATAAATTTTATTTATTTAGAATTTTTGTATGCTGTCCCATCGCATAGCCTCGGGACGGCTTACATAAAATAAATAAACATAATACAAATAATACAAATAAAATCCAAATTCACCCTGGCTGCGAATTAAAACCTATAGATGATATTAAAAGTTGTTAAAATATTGTTTAAATAAAAAGGTCTTAGCCTGGCGCTGAAAAACAAATAATGACGGCACCAGACGGACTTCTCTGGGGAGCGCATTCCATAGGCGGGGCACCACCGCAGAGAAAGCTGTGCTCCAGGTACTTCGCCTCCTAATGAAAATTTTTATTTTTCATTGTAATCCCCCATAACTTCAATACACTTATTACATCTAGAAATTAACTTTTCAATTCCCTGTAAAAAGTACCCTTCCTCCTTGTCTAAAAAATGTGCGTTAATTGCCACCTTGAGCTCTTCATCATCGGAAAATCGCTTTCCACAAAGATCTTTTTTTAAATTCGGGAATAGGTAGTAGTCACTGGGGGCCAGGTCCAGACTATAGGGTGGGTGGTTTATTTCTTCGAAACCACAGTCTCCCACAGCAGCCTTCGAAACACGTGCCGTGTGAACGGGCGTGTTTTTGTGAAGAAGCAACACACCTGCGGTCAGTTTGCCCCACCTTTTTTCTTTAATTGTTTCTCTTAAATTACACAGAGTGGTTGCATAAGATGCTGCGTTTATGGTTTCACCTTTTTTCGTGTACTTGATCAATAAAATTCCCTTTGAGTCCCAAAACACTGTGGTCATGATTTTTCTGGCCGATGGAGTGACTGAATTTCTTTGGAGGGTCAGCACCTTTTTTATGCCACTGCATGGACTCCTGCTTACTTTCAGGGTCATAGTGATGAACCCAAGTTTCATCTCCAGTAACAATCCAGTCAAAAATACTTGATGGATCTTCACCACAGAGCTCTAAAATCTCCCTACAGCACTCGACTTGCACTTGTTTCTGAGGCTCCATGAGCATTTGCGGCACCCATCTTGCACAGGTTAAGATGGTCATGAAAAATAGTAAATAAGGTACCAACAGATAGGGACACTTTTCCGTATGAGACACCTTTCTGATTTCACTGTATGTAGAGCTGCAGGGCGAGAAGCTTGAAATGACCAATGTTTCTAGTCTTGCAGTTCTATGGTAATTTTGTGATTGCCTAGGTATGATGTGATGCACATTTAACTCTTCTGTGTAAATCCATCAAGAATTAAATTAGTTGTTCTACTATGTTGGAAAACAGAGTACACATATTGAAAAGTAGACTTAAGAAATGAGAAACAAAATGTATCACTTTAATTTTGGTTAGGGTGTTAAATGAGTAACAATGTTACCACCATTTAAAATGTACTCTCTTGGGAAATGTGTATCTCCATACTGAATTTTCTAAGCATTTATTTGGAGACAATGAGAACAACAAAAGTTACACTGAAAAACTGTCTTGCCATCTGGTTGATCAACTGTGTCTTATGAATATTGCATACCAGGTGGTTTAGGGAGAAATTTTTTGGAAAATATTTATTTTATTCTGTACAGTATGGATAATAAGCACATTCATCACATTTAATAAGGATAACACTGAGTTGTTTAACCAAAATTATAAATGTAAATATTATCTTTTTAGTGATACTCTTACGTAGCAAGGGAAAAGTAAAGGGAGCCACCTGCTTAATGTTCGTGCAACCTACTAAAGCATAGCTGAGTCTGTGCTTTTTATTTGATTTTCATTTTTTCTGAGATGCTACATAAAGGAAACTTAGTTTCCTCTCATCTAAGTTCCTCTTTCCCTTCCTTTGACCTGAAGATGAAATACTTTATACTACTCTGTACAGTTCTGGTCATGGCGCACCATAAAAAGTACATTCTACAGCTGTAGAAGCTGCAGAAAAGGGAAGCTAAAATGATGAAGAAGCTAGAACAGCTCCTGAGAAAAAGTCAACATTTTGGCTATTCAGCTTAGAAAACAGTGAGCAAGGTGGCGGCGGCAGTGGGGACATAATATCAACTTAAGAACAGTGTGGAGAAAGTTGATATGGAAAAATTTTTCTCCTTCTGTCAGAGCACTAGAATTCAGGGTTATCCAGTGAACCTGAATGTTTGGAGATTCAGGACAGTGGGCACAGAGTATAGATAAACCATGGAGCTCTATCACACAAAGCAGTGATGTTGCCAACTTGGATGGCTTTAAAAGGAGATCAGACAAATTCATGGAGGATAAGGCTATCAATATTTAGCAGTCATGACGTTTATATATTATGTCCAGTACAGGAGAAGGTGTGCCTCTGAATACCAATTGCTGGGGAACACATGCAAGAGAGTGCTGGTGAAGAAACAACTTGCTTGTATGCTCCCATGTGCATCTGATTGGCCACTGTGGGAAGAGAATTCTGGACTAGACCATGCTTTGCTCTGATCTGTTGAGGATTTCCTTATTTTCCTAGCTTTGCTGTGCAGTTAGTACTTTTGCTCCTGAGTAGATGCATTTCAGGTGCCTTCCCCTTTTGAGCTGCACCTGGAGCACATTACTGCTTTAACTGTTTTGTTCCCCTAACAATTTCTGAATGTTATCACCTTTATTTCCTAGCATCAGCTGTTTTTGTTATAGCCCACTGCGTTATTTGATCTCTGACCATTTTTATTATGTTGCTGCATGCTGTCAAGTCATGTCTGACTTATGTTGACCCAATGAAAAGCCCTCTAAAATGTCCTACCCATGACAGACTTGCTTGGCTCTTTCAAATTCAAGTCTGTGTCTTCCCTAAAGGAGTCAGTTCATCTCATATTTAGTCTTCCTTTTTTTCTTCTGGCTTCAGCTTTCTAGTGTAATTGTCTTCTCCAATGAGTCTTGCCTTCTCATGATGTGTCCAAAATATGAAAGCCTTGCTTCTGAGAAAAACTCTGACTTGATTTAATCTTGGACCCACTTGTTTATCTTTCTGTTAGTCCAATATATTTGCAAAGCTCTCCTCCAGCACCATGTTTCAAACACTCATTTTGCATCCTGTCAGCTTTCTTCACTCCCCAACTTTCACATCCATGCATAGGAAATTAGTTGGATGCTGAGATAAAGCACCTGCCAGTTGATTTATTTTGTTTGAACACCATAATGGTGCCAGAGGAATCTGGAGTGCAATGGGGCACCCCTATTCAGGTAGTCATGGGTAAGAGAAGATATGACATTTTGGGTTTTACAAGCCAACATAGGAGAAGGAAGGTTGGATACCTTTCTGCTGTCCCTTCTTGGGTTCTGTGGACAGGAGTGCTTCTTACTAGCTTTGGTTAATTCAACTTTGACCTTTCTGGACATGCAGAATCTAGCAACAGCAATACATTTATTTTATTATTTTATTTATTAACAGATTTATATGCCGCCCCTTGCCACAAGCCTCGGGGCGGCTCACAATGCCCTGGTAACCTCTTGGTTGGACTACTACAATGGGTTTTATGTGGAGTTGCCCTTGAAAATGTTCTGGAAGCTTCAATTGGTGCCAAATAGAGTGACCAAATTGCTAACAAGGACTGATAGCAATAAACACATAATACCAGTTGCCTATTGGCTGCCAATGGATGTCTGGACCCGCTTCAGGGTGTTTGTTTTAACATATAAAACCCTAAATGGTTTAGGATCTGAATATCTGAAAGAACTTCTCCATCCATATAAGCCTACTCAGACCCTAAGATCTTCATTGGAGGTCCTGCTTTGAAGTTTCCTTTAAAGGATGCTAGGAACACGGCTACCTGGAGTGAGACCTTTCAGTTGTGACACCCCATCTGTAGAACTGGCTCCCCAGAGATGTGCACCAACCACCTTCTTTGTGCACATTTTGGTGCCAAGCAAATACTTTTTTTTATTTTGAGAGTATTTTAATTGCTGAGAGTTTTAATTCTAATTTAATTCTAATTTTAGGTTGATATCTTAATTGATGAATTTTAACATTTTAATCATTATATATACAATGCTGTCTAATCTGTTAGTATATGATGTCAACATGGTTGGTGCTCCTGCTGTTGGAATGGATGTTTTCATTGGAACTGATATTTTATTATTGAATTTGTTAACATGTTGGTTTTTTATGTTTTGCTGATGGTTTTTAATTTTTGTAAACCGTCTGGAGAGCCATGTGGCTATTGTGAAAGGATATAAAACTATAAATAAAAATAAATAGTAATTGGGAATATAATTACAGTGATAATCTTGGCCTTCAGTAGAACACCCCAGCTCTTGATGATCTTTATTTCCTTAATTGCTGACCTTCCCAGTCTGAGTTGTCTGAGTCATCTTTATATTTCTAGGCTGCCGTCCCCATTTAAGTTGATGACTGGGCCAAGATAGGTAAAATCTTTCACAGTTTGTTTCTTCTTTGTTAACAGTACTACAAAGGGCTCAAGGCAGCTTACATCATTCTCCTCCTTCATCTTATCCCCACAACAACCCTGTGAGGTAGGTTGGGCTGAGAGTCTGTGACTGGCCCAAAGTCACCCAGTTGGCTCCATGGCTGAGCGGGGACTAGAACCCAGATCATCTGAGTCCCAGTCCCATGCTCTTAACCACTACACCACTATTTTATATATTGATTTGTGTTTTGAGGTACCAATTTTCACTCCTTTCTCTGATTCTAATCCATCTTTGCTTATGATATTTTCTGCACACAGATGGAACAGATAGGGAGATAAAATACATCTTTGTCTGATGCCTTTGTCTATGGGAAACCATTCTGTTTCTTCATCCTTTGTCCTCATAGTAGCGTCTCGGCTATTATACATCTGGACAGGGAAGTGCTGAGGCACACACTTTGGTTTCAGAACTATCCATAAGAGCATAACAAAAGCCATGCTGAATCATATCTAAGGTCTATCTGTTCCAGCACGCTGTGCACACAGTGGAAAACCAGCTGCCTGCAGGATCCGTCAAGCAGGATGGGTACCAGCAACTGATGTTTGCAGGCATGCCACCTCTGGTAAAGTAGGTTGCACAGAGCCAGCCAGGCTACTTGCCACTGATAGCCTCCTCCCTCATAAGTCCATAACTTCTTATGGTCCACACAGTCAAAAGCTTTGTGGTAGTCTGTAAAACATAGACTGTTCTTCTGAAATTTTTTGGTGTATTCCAGTAGTCAATGTATATTTGGGTAGTTTATGTGTTTTATTGTGCTACTGATATAGTAAGAAAATACATTTTAGTTATCAGATGCTTTTACACACTGGAATGTTTTAAATTTGATTAATTGATTTTTAATGTTATTTTATTATGAGAACATCCATTCTTCTTATCATATATATATATATATATATATATATATATAGAGAGAGAGAGAGAGAGAGAGAGAGAGAGAGAGAATGAGAGAGAGTTATTTTTATTCATTGTTATATCGATTTATTTTATTGTTATTTTAATGTACAGTGGTACCTTGGCTCACGAACTGAATCTGTTCCAGGATTCTGTTCGTGAGCCAAATTGGTCATGACCCAAGTCAAATTTCCCCATAAGGTTCAATGTAAATAAGGTTAATACATTTTGTAACCATTTTTTATCACAAAAATTTGAAACAAAGGAACAAAGAACAACAAAGTAACAAAGTACTGTACAGTACAGTAGAGAACACTAATCTAGGTGGCAGGGAGGTTATTGTTTGGAGGGAAAGTCCAAACGATAATCATGCAATAGTGATCGTGCTTGCGGGTGGGTGATGGCCGTGAACGCACCCGTCTTCCCGGCATGAGTGCGACCGTGATCATGGCCATTTCCCCTCCCCTGAAGCACGATTGTGCAGGGAAGATGGGAGTGATCATGATCGTTGCTCAATGCGGAGTTCGTGACCTGAGGCAAAATTTTGCCAAAATTTCTGTTCGCGACCTGAGTTGGTCGTGAACTGAGGTGTTCGTGGGCCAAGCTACCACTGTAAGTGTAATTGTACTGTCAGCGGCCCAGAGAGCCTCATAGCTATAGGTGCAGCATACAAACACAACAAATATTTGTGATATGATCCTGAGTGCCTCTTTTGAACATCAGGCATTTCTCTTTCCATATAAGGTGCTATTCTTTGTTGCAACACCTTGTGCACAATTTGTTTAGATGCAAAATTAATGCAGTGGTCTTAATGGCTGCTTCACTCTTTTCCATCTCCTTTCTTGGGTATTGGAATGTATATTGAACATTTCCAGACTGAGGGCCATTGCTTTATTTTCAATATTTGTTGGCATGTTCTTGTTAGGATTTGGATTGATTCAGTCAGTCTCTATAGCTTGGAATAGTTCTATAGGTATCCTATCTACTCTGACAGCAATATTCCTTCCCTTTGAAGGAGTCTGCCATATCTGTTGTGTAAATTTCTTCTTTATATTCTCTTTATTTTATTTTGGTAAGATAGTGTGTCCCTTTGTTTGCCTTTTAGCATTCCTAATCTAGGCTTGGTTGCTTGGATCTTCTGGAAAAGGTCTCTTGTTTTCCCCGTTATTGTCATCTTCTATATCTTTGCACTGTTTGTTGTAATAGTTCATTTTGTCTGTATGTGATGGTTGCTGAAAAGTTGCATTCAGGATTCTGACCCTATTTTTGTCACTTTTTGCTTCTACTTCTCCACTGTCCTTTGAAACTGTATTTCTTCTATCACCCATTTATTGGGCTTTCTCTTTCTTTTTGCCCAATAATGGCTCTTGTTTCAGTCCACAGTTCTGTCTCATAGTCAATTGAGTAGGGTAATGCAAATCTGTTCTTTATGTGGACTTCAAATTACTCAGTGATATTATTTAAGTTGTATTTTGGCACTGTGTTTCTGTTAGTTATCCTTTTCAGTTTTATTCTGACTATGATACTAAGAGTTCATGGTCACTGTTCTTGATCTTGTTTTGGCAGCAAGAATACAGCTTCTTCACCTCCTGATTCCAAATGCATAGTAAATTTGATTTCTGTATTTGCTATTGGTGATGTCTGTGTTTATAATAATCTAATCAGTTGCTCCTGTTGTTCATTTTTTACCTAAGACCAAATTTTCTTACAACACATGATTCTGCTTTGTTTCTTACTTTTGCATTCCAGTCACCTAGGATTATCAGCATGTCTTGTTTTGGAGTGTTATTAATTTCCGCTGGAAGACCTAAATCAGTTTCTTCTTCACCATCTGTTGTTGAAACACATACATGAACAATGGTTTGTTGTTGTTGCTAGTTGCAAAGTCATGACTGACCTTTCGCAACTCCATGGACAACACTCCTCCAAGCCATCCTGTCCTCCACCAACCCCCAGACTCTACTTAAGCTCAGATCAACTGCTTCAGTGACTCCATCTATTCACCTCATCCTCTGCCGCGCCCTTCTTCTTTTGTCGTCAACTGTTCCCAGCATTAGGGTCTTCTCCAGTGAGTCTTTCCTTCTCATTAGGTGGCCCAAGTATTTGAGTTTCATCTTCAGGATCTGGCCTTCTAAAGAGCAGTCAGGGTTGATTTCCAAGGGACATGCAGGAGTCTTCTCAAGCACCACAATTCAAAGGCCTCAATTCTTCGGCGCTCAGCCTTCCTTATGGTCCAACTTTCACAGCCATACATTGCAACTGGAAAAACCATAGCCTTGACTATACTAACTTTTGTCAGCAGGGTGATGACTCTGCTTTTTAACATGCTGCCTAGATTTGCCATAGTTTTCCTCCCAAGGAGCAAGTGTCTTTTAATTTCTTGGCTGCAGTCCTCATCTGCAGTGATCTTGGAGCTCAGGAAAATAAAATCTGTCACTACCTCCATTTCTTCTCCATCTATTTGCCAGGAAGTGATAGAACTGGTTGCCATGATCTTAGTTTTCTTGATGTTGAGTTTCAAGCCAAGTTTTGCACTGTCCTCTTTCACCTATATCAAGAGGCTCTTTAGTTCCTCTTCATTTTCTGCTATTAGAGTGGTATCATCTGCATATCTGAGGTTATTGATATTGAATGATGGTTAGATTGATACATTTTCAACAACTTTTAACTGATATTATTTGGTCGGATTTTCCATTCTCACATTTCATGTTCAGTTGTAGGTGTCATACAGTATTGGCCTTTCTTTTCACCTCTGTGAATGTCAGCCTATAGACTTCATTTCGGCTTTGATCTAACTGAATCATTAGCAATAGTATTGTTTGTACTCAACCTTTGCTCTTCCCCAGTAGCTCATTGAGTGTCTTCCAATCTGGGGGTCTCAGCTTCTGGTACTATCTCTTGTGTCACTTTGGATTGTTTCATCATATGGTTTTCAAAGTAAGAAAATTCAGAAGTGATTTACCATTGCCTTCTTAATATACAATAATAACCGGAGTTAGCTTGATCATCACTGCAATTATCTGTGAAGTATCCTCTACCAGTGTCACCTTCAACTATTACTGCTACTCAGCAGCTACCCTTCAGGAATTTCTCTGCCTCCATAACCATTAGAGATATCCATTCTCTTCTGCTGATGTGACTGTTCTTCCATAAAAGGGTGAATGCATCTTAGTCTGGTGTCTGCTCAGATCAGTCCTGCTTGGGTGGTCTAGTGGGACAGTCTGGCCTTCTAGCAGCATTTCTCTTGACACTTTCAAACCTCCTCACCATGATAAGATGTGCATTCAGAAGGGTGAATTATTTAATCTCTGGCATGAAACATGAGTTTCAGAGATGTAGTTCTCTTTCCCTTATATTAAGTTTGCATTTTACAATATTACATTTTACTTAGAGGGAGCAAAGGAAAATGTTCTGTTTACAAACAGTTAATGCAGACATATTTAAGCTATGTTGTATTCAATTCCATTTACATCTGATGGGAATTATCTTGCTGTTTTTATACTTGAAAGCATTCACAGGCATTGTCCAATAGTTTTATTAGTATTCATGGCATAAAAGCAAATTATTTTCTGACTAAGAGAATTTTAAAAAGATAATTGGTTAGACCAACATTCTCATTAAACTAATTTGCATTAAATGTGCTTTTGTGAATTGCAGTTACTGCTTCTGTATATGAGAAATCTGCACTGTGATTTTAGTTGCCATTCTCAAACCAGTTTCTCAGGGGCATTCCTGCTGTTTTCGGTAGTACCACTATGGATTAGGTGGTTGAGGACTGCAATCTTTATGTGTTTAAAAGACATAAATTATCATGCATCCTGGCTTCATTTAGAGCTTAACTTTTTTCCCAATCTCATTTTGCCAGTTTCAAGGAGCAAACTATCAATAGTTTAGGGGCAGATTTATCAGGCCTGATTAGGAGTTGTTGCTTTTTTTAAGTGCAGCTGTACAAACAATATTTTTAGATATTACTAAGTAATAATTGAACCCGTTTTCCACTTCCCATTCCTTTAAAAACAAATGTAGAAGTAGAATAAAAGAGTCACAAGACTGAGGAAGCCCTGTTGCATCAAAAATTCACTAGAATGTCACTAGGAATATAGCTACATGTGAGTTCTCTTTCTATGTTTATCAATGGGAGAAGTGTACTGGAAAGTTAGGTAGCTTCACCCAGTGAGCAGCTTGCCAAGGCCATTTGACCCAGGAATCCAGAATGAATATTTAAGTCCATTTTCAGTATTCAGCCACTACACCGGGCATATACTTCATTATGTTTAGGGGAATACTTGTATAATGTTTTATATTTCTGAATGCTTTGCTGAAATCAGTTATTACCAGGCAGGAGAACCAAAGACAAAATTTGAGATCATTGAGGAATACAAATATAGACTGCAAATTGTGGCAACATGTATTATTACCACATAGTAATTGAGGCAGATTTGCCTGTTAAGACTCAGTCCTAACAGAAGATTACTCAGGATTTCCATAACATAATACATTATGTTCCTTACTTTGCCAAACCTACTGTAAACAATGTACTTTAACACAATATTTTCTAGCTCTGTCAGGTTGCTGATAATGGATATCTGTTGTCAGCAAGCCAAAACTGTAATCAATTCTAGCACAGGAATTACTGCATCTGTTGGAAAATTGGCAGTCATGATCTATTCAGAAGTAGGAAGTTTATTTATTTATTTAATTTTATTTTACAAATTTGTATGCTGCCCCCTCGCACACAAGCCTCGGGGCGGCTAACAACATATAAAATACAAATTAGAAATACAATTTAAAACAATATGCAATTTAAAATATAGAGGGGTGTGTTACCCTTTTAGCAAGCCAGTGTGGTATAGCGGGTAAGAGCATGGAGCTTGGGACTCAGGCAGTCTAGTCCCCACTCAGCTATGGAGCCACCTGGGTGACTTTGAGCCAGTCACAGACTCAGCCCAACCTAACTCACCGGGTTGTTGTTGTGGGGATAAGATTGAGGAGGAGGAGAAGACTGATGTAAGCCAGTTTGAATTCTTTAAATGAAAAAAAGGCAGTATGTAAATCTAATAAGCAGCTTTCAATATCGTCAACCATCTTCCGGACTATCTCTCTGGGCTGTTTTTGGAAGGCATAGTATTTCAATGGTTTCCTTCCTCTGGAGGTTTTGTTTCAGAAGATGGTAGTAGGGGACTGCTGCTGTATCCCATGGCTGTTAGTTCTTGCAGTACTGCATGTGTCTATCTTGTCCCTGTGCTTTTTTAATTTTCACATTAGACCACTGGGAAAATTGTGCAGAGATCTGGACTGAGGTGTCATCAGTATGTGGACAGTACCCTGCTTTGCCTTTCATTTCCATCTATACCTCCCACAGCAGCTGTGGTCTAGTGTCTAGAGTTAGTTCTGGGCTGGATGAAGGCAAGCAAGCTGAAATTTAATCCAGACAAGACAGAGTTACTGTGGGCTGTGAAACTTGCTACCCTGCATGGACGCTTACTGCTCCTAGATGGACTTGCACTTTTCCTAAGGTACTAAATACACTTTTTGGGAATTCTCTTGGATTCAGCCACTAACTGGAGAAGCTTGAGTGGAAGCAGTGCAAGCCCAAGTAAGACCAGTTTCCAAAGAACCAAACTAGGGTCTTAATTAAAGCTTGTTTTAAGCTTTCAAACCTACTTGAGAATCTTTATCTGAAAATTCTCTCTGGTTGTTTTGTGGCAGTTATTGTTGCTAGGCATCACATAGAGTCTATGTCATAGATTATACAGCTTCTCAGCTGAGTGTCACGTCACTCTATGAGAGGCTATGTGAGAATAAATGTCCCATGTCACTGCAACATAGGCTATCTCAGATCTGCATCTATACAGTCACGGTAAGGCACCAGGGAGAGTCTCCTGAGGCTAATGAAAATGCAGTAAGCCTGAGCATTAGTATTCTGAGTAATTAGCTGACTGGTTCTTATTCCTAGGCATTCCTTGTACTACTTCTCTATGTTTATAATTAAGTGATTTCTGCCATATTTTGGGGCAAAAACAGAGCAATCTTAAATTGGCAGGGGTGGGGAGCACTGAAGTGATAGATTGTCTTCCCCTACAAAGCCTAGCCAGCTTGTGCTGGCCAGGATGGGCAGTGGGGAGGTACTCCCACCTTTCTCCATCTCTAATGATTTTTCTCACTCCCAACGTTGGTTTCAGCTTGAGGGAAAATGTGTCAGCTTCAGGCTGGCATAGGTGAGAGTCTGATCTTCCCTTCTCTTGAGGGAAGATGGGGGCTTTGAATCTAGGGGATCTAAGGGCCCATCTGTCCCACCTCAGAATACCTCATTTCAAGTCAGCAGTAGATCTATGCTCACAGAGCCATCCCTCAGAGTATTGTGGCCACTGAGCTGGACTCTTTGCCTCACTCCAGCAAAACTCTTCTCTGACAGTGGGAGGATTCCCCCACCCCATCTTCCAGTACATGTGCTGTGAGCCGCCCCGAGGCTTTGTTGCGATGGGGGCGGCATAGAAATGTTATAAATAAATAAATAAATAAATAAATAAAGTGGGGGTTAGGACTGCACTCTAAAATAAGATGCAAATGTTTGTTTATTATTTGCCTTTTTGGAAGATTTTGGTAGCTTCTTTTAAGGTCTAGGTTTAGTTGTGATTTCTAATGAAGTGTATATTGAAACATTGTTACCACAGCTGTGAATTCTTTCTTGCTAATGTAACCTCCATCTGTCCTGATCATTGGGGGTTTTTTGGGAAATCTATTAACATGTGTGCCATTATATTTCTAGGTGATTCTTTTACCCAGTTCAGATTCACTGAAGAAAAGGAATGGACCGCAGAAAACCTTTCCCCAAAGCAGGTAATGGAGGAAAATATTTGTTTTGGGGAAAAAATGCTGTGGATATTTTATTTCAATTGCTAAACTACACAATTCTCAAGGAAAGCAACTCTTTTTTTAGCAGTTTCATTTTTGAGAAGTTTCCACTTTTGAAGTTGAGTATGATTTTATTGGGCTTCTTGGATCATTTTTCACTCACAAATAACACTGGTCCACAAGGAGAAAGCCTCAGAAATGAAAGTAGCTAAATTTTACCAGAACTGGGTCACTAATAAAGGAAAATTAAAACCTGAGTATTAATTGGCTCCAGTTTCCAAGATACAGCTTCAGATCAAAATTTCATCAAAATAATTCAAAATTACGAGGGTGATGTGCAATTCTGCCCCATAACTTTTCTGCAAAATGTGATAAATTTATCTTTTTATTGATACCTATAACATAACCTTCCATTCATTTATTGGTTTTTCGTGTAACATTTTCATGCTTTTTGCATGAAAAACTTACAAGCTCATCATCTTTATCATCATCCGAGTCTTGAGAGTAGGATTCTGGTGGATCTGGAATTAACAAGTCCTCACCATGGGGTACAGGATGCAGTGTGGATGGAATGTTTGGATATTCCATGGTCTACTTCTTTCTTGAGATCCCTTTTGCAATTGGGGGAACCATGCAAAAATACCAGTTGCTACTATGATTGGTGGGTTCCCTCCACACCATTGGGACTGTGAAAGGCATGGACTTTTTCTTCTTGTTCAGCCAATGATGCAGATAAGTTGCACATGTAATGCAACAATAACGAGGGGCCCAACTCTTGTCCAAATCACCTAGTTTACATCCAAAATACAGGTGGTATGCCTTTTTTTACCACTGCCATCATACTGCACTTTTGAAATTCAAATATAACCTCCCCACACATGTAGCAGAAGTTATCTGCATTGTTTAAACAGTTTTGAGGCATCTTGGCTTCCAAGGGAAAATGCACGCACCTGTTCCTTGGAAATGTTAGGCAATGACACTTTCATAAGCCACCAAATGTAACTCTATGATACATAGATCTGACCAAGACAAATGTACCTTGCAATGAAAGAACAATACATTACAGTTAGCCAATAATCTTTAGTCTCAAAGTGAAGATAAATTTATACACTTCCGTGTGGTACCATTTTCATTGTTCTACCATACTTTGTCGAAAAGTTACGAAGCATCATGTTCATCAGACACCTCCCTCCCTTGTAGGCAAATATACTCGCCTGTGTATAAATATTGTGAAATATCTTGAAAACTTTAACCAACCAGAACCTTTATCACCTGTTTTCTAATACATCTAATCCAAATATGTAAGAATTAGCACATTTTATCTCGGAGGTCAATAATTTCCCAAAATTTGTGTAAGCTACATTTTATAGCACCATGGCCAGTGTTTCCAAATAATTCTGCAACTGTCATATTAGGTCCTGAACTGTATCGCTTAGGAGTAGGTCTAGCATGACCACTCCCCTGGTTGGTTTCATGACTAATTGTTTTAAGACTCAGTAGTATAGAACATCTATCATTGTTTTGACTGAAAAATGCATTTATCCAATTATGTGTGGGTAATTGAAGTAACTTATTGAAATACTTATCATTGGGTGCCTTCCTGATTTTACTGTTTACACATTTTGGTCAAGTGGTAGGTAATAGCATGTCCCCATTACTAAATTACTTCTGGAGCCTGGGATTGTCACCCACAGTGGTTCCGCTGAAGAATCTGCGCCATCTGAGATTTCTGGTTAGTTTGATGTTATGCCCTTTGATAAAATACCTGGATCTCAATAAAACATTTGTCACAGACATTTGACATGTTTCTCAAAGAAGTAGACATCCTACATTGTTATTTCAAAGTTGATTTCTCTTCCTAGAATATGCTAACAATAAGCTAACTGCATTTATACCTGGGGTCCCTTGTGTGGGTTTCTGGTGCCCATCAGGCTCTTTTCTCCACCTAATTTTTAAAGGGTATTAAAAACCGATATTGTCTTTGTATCCAAGAATGTCTCCGTGCTGGTACAAGCACCCCAGAGGAATTCTTAGACTCTTTCATTTTTTAGAAAATAAAAATGAATGGTGGATGCAGGTTAGGGGTTCATTTCAAATTAAGGATGAGGCACCTCCAAATCACTGGCCCATTTGGTTTGCCAAGTATGGCTGGCAGGTATATAGAACCTCAGGTGAGGCATTTTCCTGGATCCCACTCCTTTGAAGGCTAGGGAAGAGGAATCCCTGTTATTACCCCTGATCACTGATTAGAGATAATAGCATGTATTCTTCCTTGCACTAGCTTTGCCAGCCCCATTTCCTCCCTGGTTGGAGTGGCTTCAATGCATCCCTATTTCAAGGCACATCCAGAAAAAAGAAAGGCAAGTTGGAGGGTTGGATTCCTGGGAAGCTAGAGGAGGTGCAGAGTGAGTGGGGTGTTTTGCCTGGATTTTCTGTTAGCTAATGTGTTAGCTAATGGTGGAAGTAGATATTGTGGCAGATGTGAGACTGCCATGAAAATAGTGGCTCCGTCTCTCATTCTCTCTCTCTCTCTCCTTGGTAAAATCTATACATCTTTCCATCCAGTCATCCATCATGTATCTATTCAGTATATAATACCTTGTCTTTGATATTTGGGAACCAGTATTTAAGATGGACAGGAGGAGGAGAATTATGTAAGCCACCTTGAGCTCCTTGAAAAGAAAAAAGGTGGCATATCAATAGAATAAATAAAATAATCTGGTTCCATCTCCAGTCTGTGTGTTGTTCCTGTGCATATAAGCTACACAGTTCCTTTCTGCAGAGGCAGAAGAACTCACTCGGTTTTGCAGCCTCTGCTGAAAAGCCTGCTGTGTCCTTTGTGATAAGTTATGTATGAGATTACTGTGAGATCACTGTAGATTTAACTCAGTTTGTGTGTGTGTGGGGGGGTGTTTTTTGTACTATTTTTCAGCTGTCAGGATTGTATGTGGACTGTCAATCCTTGGTCCAGGCACTTGAGGAACTGCCCCTGCATCTCAAACTGAATGTTGCTGCTGAGCTGGTGCAGGTAACACCCAAGCTCTTATAAATATCTTAAACTTATTGTAAGCTTGAAAAGCCTCATATTATTTTAATGTAACTAGCAAGTGTTGCAATCTGCTACATGTAACTGCCTCAAATCAAAAGCAAGGAGGACCATTATGAAGGAATTGGCCATCAGCACTTCTTACACTTCATTGCACCCTGTTAGCAAAGTGTTTTGCACACACCAGGTCCATCTCTGCCAAAGCCAACATCCTCAAAGAGGTGCTTGCCCTAATTCTGTTGTTACAGATGTTTGCCTTCTTTTTCATTAACATCATTGTAGAGATATCAGAGAGCATTGTAAAACTAAGAGCATGTTACTTTTATTTCTTCCCTATAACTTTTACTGATCCATTTAGAATTCTATGCACTGATACCATCCCCCATGCTGTGGATCTTATTTAGCGGGAAAACTGCTGAACAGGGATGTACAAGACCATTGTTTATACCCGGGGTTCAGCGCATCAGGTAGCAGCATGAAAACAAATTATATTCTGCAGATGAAAATGCATCAAAATATTCAGGTAGCTTGAAGAAAGCTAAGGGAAGTACTGAGTTAAGTATGGCTGTTAGCTAAGATTACAATTTATCAAAAGCAAGAAAATCAATCTGCTATAGAAAGCGAAGGCTGCTAACTACTAAAAACAGTTTTGCACTCCTGTGGGATTGCTTAAAGTGACTCAGAAACAGACATTGCTTACTTTTTTCTTGCTGTAGCTCAAAGTAATTTCTATGAATGTAGCCGAGAAATTTGAATTTGTTTTGCGAGTAAAATGCTTTCTTACAACAAAAATGGCAAGAGTAGATGTCATTCTTCTTTCATACTGTTAATTGTGCCATGGCAGTCATTGGCTTTTTTATGCAGCACTATGGGACATTTTTTCCTGTAATGAAGTAACAGGTTCTCCTGCAGTGCATGATTCAAGGCAGCAGGTCAATGAACTACAGTGCTTTGCATTTCCTTCCCTTTTCTTTTTGCCACTGAATTGGATAATGTGCTGGCTTGGGGGTTATTCCCAGCCTTTAAAACCTAGACAATCTTTCAGTAAATAGATTGTTTAGTATGGTGATGCATTTTATTTAATTGCCATGGCCTATGAAACATATTGTTGAATAAAATTAACATGTAGACAAACTTCGGGAAGGTAATTTGCCAACAATGTTTTACAGTCTTCACTGGAGAAAGGCTTGCCAATCTATCAGCTACACTGGTTCACTTTGCCTGACTTCAACTTTAATGGTTTTTAAAAATTGATTAAAGGAAAAATATAGTATAGCAACACTGTAAAAAACCACTCATAAACATGATGTGAGATATGTAATAGCTTAGAGTGTTGGACCAGGACTCAAGACATCTGGGTTATAGACCCCTCTCAGCCATGGAGCTCATTGGGTGACTTTGAGCCAATCATGTACTCTTAGTTTAAGCTACCTCACAGGGTTGTTGTGAAGATAAAATGGAGAGGAGGAGAACCTTGTAAGCCTCCAACTCCTTGCAGGAGGGAGAAAGGCAAGATATAAATGTAATGCCACAATAATAACAATATTTGAATAGCCATTATTAATATCGGGACTATTTCAAGTATATTCTAACTGTCATGGCTGTGTTTGTTTGTTTTTCCTGAATAATTTCTTTTTTTAGCTTAAGCAGAACTTCCATTTGAGATACTAGAAGGTTTGTTGTTAACATTCCACCTTTGCACAACTTTCTGTTCTTCGTCGTGGCATCTGCGCATCACACATATGGGTGCTGTGCCTGTGCAGTGCTTTGGCCGGAAGATTAGAAAGCTAACGGTTTTTGGCAGGAAAACTCCGCTCCCCTTCCCCTACTTAGTATAAATAGAGTGGAGTGTCTGTCATTTTACTCAGTCTTTGCGACTGCTGTTTGCTGTGCCTCGTGCCTGTTAACGTCCCTTCGCTTAGATACTTGCCTTGTGCTTTCGTTCTTTCTCGTTTTCCTCTTACCAGGTTTGATTCCTTACCCTTTTTCCCAGTTGATACCATCTTTTCTCTTCTTCCTTGTTCCTATATATATGAAAAAAACAAAAAACAAAAATATTATCTTACCCTCTATACTGTCTGCTTTTCTTCCTTTTCACGATGGCGCAGCGAGCGGCTTTCCGCAGATGCGTTGAGTGCGGATCTAAAATGTCACCAGCGGATCTGCATGACTTACGTTTCCTTTGCCTTGGTGAGGGGCATAGGACAGACAAATGTGGCCACTGCTTGGCCTTTACCAAGCAGGCAAGAAAGAACCGAGAGAATAGGCTCTGGAAACTCTTGTGGGATCAGGCCTTAATGCAAGCTGATCAGATACAGCTTGCCTCCTCTTCTTCGGCCGCACCTCCTTCGCGCTCTACTCCAACCGCGAGCGCCCCACCTAAACAACCTGCTGCCACTCCTCTGCAGCGCCCTTCGGCTGAAGGTGCCACTCTTACGAGGCCCATCCGCTGCCTTCTGTCCCAGGGAAAAAGAGGGAGAAGTGCAAGCATGTCCGCACAGATAAGCCTTCCTCCCATAAAAAACCAAGGAAGGAGAAGGTGGACAAGCCCACTCGTAAGGGCACAAAACGCAATCGCCCTAAACATCGGGGCTCGGGATCGTCTGGCTTGTCGGTACTGATTGCCGCATCGGTACCGACCCCCTTGGGACCGGCATTGCAATCGGCGATGCAAGTGACCCCTCCGGGATCCCTCAGGCCAACTGACAGGCCTGAGAGCGTGCCACCTCAGCCAGTAGAGGAGCCACTTCGGGAGTCCATCTCCGATGGGGAGATTAGAGACTCCCTGCCGAAGGACCATTCACCAACTCCAATGCCGCAACACGAGATGCATCTGGACTTGTCCTCCCCTCTTCGGAGGCAAAGCCGTTCATTGGAACGATAGGAACGCAACTGGATGATGCCAGGATATGGCGCGTACCCTGACTGGGAGGCCTACCATGCCTACCCATACTATCCTCGGGACCATGGGTCACCGTCGGTCCCGAGAGGGGTTTCATCTACATTACGGCACGCGGAGCAAGAACGCCCGGCTTCCGATTCCTCCTCTTCTGCAGCTGACCCTTATGAGGAGGGGTCTGACGAGTCGGAGGTCGACTCCACATCACCTGACGTGGTCGTCATACCTCAGGGACCAGCTTCACCAGACGAACCTCAGCTGTCTTTCTCAGAGCTGATGTCCCGACCCGTCCGTGCCCTCGATATAGAGGCTTATCAGATGGCTGGCCCTTCCACAGACCGTTTTTATGATGTCGTGCGAGGGGAGCAGACTGTAGCCATATCCCTGTCACTAATATCAACTCTGCGCCAGGCTATGGCACAGCCTTGGGACCAACAAGCTCAACCTCAAGCCACCTCCCGCCGGTACGAGAATATGTACAAAGTTAGGGAGGACGACATCCCCTTCCTACTTCTGCACCCTGGACCCAACTCTGTGGTCGTCGAATCTTCGCAGGGTCAGGAGTCCAGAGGCCATACCACCCCTTGGGACAAGGAAGGGAGGAAAATAGATATGATCACATGCCGAGTCTATGTGGCCTCTGGACTCGGCGTATGCATATCCAACTATGAAGCGACACTGGCGCGTTACCAGTATTTCTTAATGCAAAAGCTGAATAACGTCGCCTTCTCCCTCCCGGACCGGCAAGCGGACCTGGCTAAAGTTATAATTAAAAAAGCAATGCAGGTGGCAGTACAACAGTTGTCAACTGCTCAACACCATGTTGATACCGACTCACAGGCCTTGGTCAACGCTGTATCGTTATGCTGCCATGCATGGCTCTGATCCTGCAATTTCCCCGAAGAGATGAAACGGAGGATCGAGGAAATGTCATTTGATGGCACCGGCCTCTTCCACCAGAAGACCGACCGGAAACTCAAGGCCATCCATGAATCCAGAATGACGGCGCGACGCATGGAGCTTCCCCAGCAGCGGCATGAGTGGCAATGGCCTCGGCCCTCCTACTGGCAACAATATAACCCCCATCAGCACTTTCAACAGAGGCAGCAGCGCCGGAGGCAGCAACCACCACAACGCCTTCCCCAGGGCCGTTGACGCTTCGAACCCGACAGGTGCCAACGTTGACGGTCCGGGCGAACCAGCCTCTCTCTCCCAACACCACCTTCCCCTCTCCCGTTTGGGAATCAGCTTCAGGGCCGACTCCCCATTTGGGAGTCAATTACATCTGATCGGTGGATGTTGTCTATCATCCAGTTTGGATACAGGATTGAATTCGATGTAGTCCCTCCGTCGAGCCCGATTCGATACACACCTCCCTCATCGGTGTTGTGCGAAGAAGTGTCGCAGTTGCTTTGTAAAGGTGCAATTCGACAAATTTCCAGCTCGGAGGGATTGCATGGCTTTTACTCCAGATATTTTACAGTTCCTAAAAAAGACGGTGGCCATCGTCCGATTTTGGACTTGAGAAATTTAAATAAGTTCATCATGCCAAAAAAGTTTTGGATGACCACTCTGCAAAACATTTTTCCATTTTTGATGAGAGAGGACTGGTTCGCTTCACTGGATCTGAAGGATGCGTACTTTCATATATCCGTCCATCCTTCTTTTCGATGTTTTCTACGCTTTGCTGTCGGCTCCGACTTGTTTGAATTTGCTGTCCTGCCTTTCGGGTTGGCTACAGCCCCATGAGTGTTTACAAAGTGCATCGCACCAGTGTGTGCATACCTCCGAATTCATGGAATCCAAATATATCCATACCTGGACGATTGGCTCTTAGTCTCTCAAACCAGACAAGGCCTTCTAGCGTCTATAGAATTCACCTGCACTCTACTGCATTAATTATGAAAAATCATCACTTCTTCCTACGCAGGTCATCGATTTTATCGGAGCACGCCTCGACTCCATACGACAAATAGCCTTCCTACCACCGGAACGCCAGAAGACATTATGCAGCCTCATCCGTCAAATCCAACTGCGCAGGACGGTACTGGCAGTATTTATCCAAAGACTTCTGGGGCACATGGCCACTGCAGTTGCTGTTGTGCCATATGCAAGACTGCGCATGCGGCCTCTCCAGCTCTTTTTCAACGCCGTATTCCGTCCGCTGCGGGATCCTCCCTACAAACAAGTTCGGATCCCGTCTTATGTCCTCTGCACACTGACTTGGTGGACTATATCGACAAACCTCTCTGCTGGACTGCCATTCCAACCGCTGCAATCAGAGATTACTCTTTACACAGACACGTCGCTTATCAGATGGGGTGCGACATGCCTGGACCTTCGGGTCCAAGGGACTTGGACCCGGCAGGAAGCCTTGAAACTTATCAATGTCTTGGAGCTTCAAGCGATTTTCAATGCCCTCATGGCCTTCGAGACTGTCCTGTTAGGCCGGGTCATTCAGATCGCGTCCGACAATATTCCCGCTGTTTTCTACATAAACAAGCAAGGAGGCATGAAATCACCAGTCTTAGCTCATCTGTCCATGAACATTTGGGACTTGTGCATACAAAGGCGCATTCTACTTCTAGCGGTTCACCTAGCAGGATCCGACAACATAGAAGCGGATAGACTGAGCAGACAAATGTCAACTACACATGAGTGGGAATTGGACCATTTGATTTGCAAGGAACTGTTCCATTTATGGGGTTACCCAGAGATAGACCTCTTCGCCACACAACACAACAAGGTATGCCCTCTGTACTGCTCCAGAGCAGGCATCGGGTCGAGATCGAGAGGAGACGCCCTCATGGTCCCATGGGATTCTCTGATGTTTTATGCTTTTCCACCAATCCCACTACTGACGAAGGTAGTGGCGAGGATAATGCACCACGAGGCCAAGGGAATCTTGATAACCCCGTGGTGGCCGAGACAACCGTGGTTTGCCTCCCTTCTCCGCTTATCCAAAGGGAATTTTCTACGCCTACCAAATATTCCCAATTTGTTGACACAGCGGGGTGGAGCGGTCCGACATCCAGATCCGACATCATTGAACTTGACGGCATGGCAGATTGCTTGAGCCTTCCTGATGAAGACATACCGATGGCCATTCACAGTACGGAAGGGTCTACTCTGCAAGATTCTCCTTCGAATGCCTTCTCCGGTCCAGTACATGTCGATCCCGTCCTGACTGATGCTGATCAAGAAATCAGACAGATTCTCGAATCTGCTTTACGACCGTCCACTCATCATTCCTATAATGCCAAATGGACTAGATTCTCCTCCTTTGCCTGACAGCATTCCTTCTCTCCAGAAACAGCCTCGGTGGATAATAGTTTGCAATTTCTTCTGCAACGTCACCATCTAGGACTCAAACCTTCATCTATTAAGGTTTACATCACTGCCATATCATACTTTCATGGCTCTATTCAGGGTTATTCAGTTTTTTCTTTACCCCTGATTCGACGTTTCTTAAAGGGACTTCAGAATTTAAATCCAACGACGTTTCCAGCCTTTCCATAGTACTTCAAGCTTTGACAAGACCACCATTTGAGCCCTTGGCAACTGTGGACTTATGACTGGTATCATGGAAGACTGCCTTTCTTGTGGCAGTTACATCGGCACGCAGGGCTAGTGAAATTTGTGCCCTTCACATAGACCCGCCCTACTTGAATTTCCACAAAGAAAATGTTGTGCTCCGTATGGACCCTTCTTTTCTCCCCAAAGTGGCTACATCGTTCCACCTGGGTCAAGACATTGTTTTGCCAGCATTTTTTCCGTCACTGTCGGATTCGATTGAGAGGGCTCTCCATACACTCAATGTTCGTCGATGCTTAGCCTTCTACAGATCCAGAACACAGTCTTGCCGTTCTACCAATAGACTTTTTGTCAAATATTCAGAACATGACAAGGGATCTCCTGTCTCAGTGCAGAGACTCTCTAAGTGGATTGTCCAAACTATCACCTTGGCGTACCAATTGTCCAAAATTGATTTGCCTGTCATGCCACGGGGTCACTCCACTAGAGCGATAGCGACCTCTTCCTCATTTGCCGCAGGGGTTCTACTCCAAGATATTTGCAAAGCTGCCACGTGGGCGGGTCCCTGCACTTTCACCAAGCACTATCGGCTTGATGTACGTGCTAGACAAGATTGTTCTTTCGGAAGAGCCGTCCTCTCAGCCCTTCTTCAGTGATGACACCTCCCTCCTCTGAATCCGGTAAGCTTGCTAATCACCCATATGTGTGATGCACAGAGGCCACGACAAAGAAGGACAGGTTGCTTACCTGTAACTGGTATTCTTCGAGTGGCCATCTGTGCATTCACACAACCCACCCGCCGGCCCCGCTCGGTGTCAGTGAGTGGATACTTCTTCTATCGGTACCGTTGGCATTAATTGGTCGGTACTGCCATTGCATTAATCACATTGCTACCGTGCAATCTCAAACTCTAAGGGGCGAACGTTCGGTCTTCAAGACTGAGTAAAATGGCAGACACTCCGCTCTATTTATACTAAGTAGGGGAAGGGGAGCTGAGTTTTCCCGCCAAAAACCGTTAGCTTTTGATTCTTCCGGCCAAGGCACTGCGCAGGCGCAGCACCCATATGTGTGAATGCACAGATGGCCACTCGAAGAACACCAGTTACAGGTAAGCAACCTGTCCTTCTTTTTCTGTTGTAGGATGCAACACCTGTAGCACTCCCCCAGATTAAGCAGAAAAGTAACACTATTCCCACGAGAGGCAGTGGTCCATTGGAGCAGCCCATGGGGCAGAATAGAGTTGCACTGAGCCCTTATCCTGCTGAAGACTTTGTGACCCATTTGATGCTGCCAAACAAAGATGGTCTTGGAATTTCTTCAGAGGCCCCCCAGAAAAGCCCTTCAGTTTCATATCAAGAAACAGATGATTTAGATGAAGATCTTGATCTACTTCTGAAATTAGATGCCCCTGTTAATCCTGGAAATAACCTTGCATTGGAAATGACATCCCATGATACAGCTGCTGGAGATGATTTGAACATGTCTCATGAAAAAAATGGTAAGCATTGCTCCTACTCCCTTGTTTTTAATCTTTGTTTTATTTTGATGGGTTAGTATAATAAAATTGTTACTTTGACCAACTGTCTTTAATTCTTCAACCATTACTGCAGTGCCTAATATTAAGTGGATGATGCCCTAGCACTTCAGACAAGCCTACTATAATGTGATCTCATAAGAATAGTTTTGCTTGGCATATGAAAACTCCAAAACATTCTTCTTTGACATGAATCAGTCAGGTTTTATTTATAAACCTAGAATGTGAATGTAGATCTTTCAGTTAAAGAGGAAGGATAACTTCCTTGATTTGAAACTGGTCTCTAAGCAGTTGGCAGGGAGGATGATTTATTTATTTATTTATTTAAAACATTTATATGCCTGTGTTGTGTTGTGTTTTTCCCCAAGCTATTCTTCCAGATACAGACTTGTGTCACAGTCACTTGCAAGAAACATGCTGCCACATGATGCAGATACCATTAAAAAACAAAAACACAGACACACACAGACACACACACAGACACACGACAAATCAGCAAATGAAAATAAATTGTCCTGGATGCTCAGCATTGACTAAAGCAGCAAAATCACATCACACAAAAGAGTTAATCCTAATTTCTGACTGTATGATGGCTAGTGAAGGATATATTTTGAGAACCTGTTCTCCCCTGCAGAGGAAGGCAGGACACACTCCAATGGAGCAAAGCTCAGGGAACCAAGGTTCCATTTGGATGCCAGGAAGCACTTCCTGACCATCAGGACCCCGAGGGTATGGAATGGGCTTCCACGAGAGGTCGTTGAGGCCCCATTGGTGCGGGTGTTCAAAGATAGACTGGACATGCCCATAGTGGGCATGTCGTGAGCGGAGCCTGCTGGAGCTGGGGATCAGACTAGATGGCCCGGGAGACCCCTTCTGACTCACTCTGTTTCTGTGTTTGTTCACTGTCCAGCTTTTGTACTGATCAGCAATATAATAGCATGAATTATTGACACATCTTCCACCAGTTTTCACTCCTTCGATTCTAATTCAGCATTCCTTATCATATATTCTTCATACAGATAGGATGATAAAATACATCACTGTCTGACATATTTGCCTGTGGGAAACCATTCTGTTTCTCTATTCTGTCCTCACAGTAGCTTCTTGTCTACGATACAGTTCACGCATCAGGACAGTCAAGTGCTGAGGTGCACCCATTTTTTTCAAGACCACCCATACCTTCTTGTGATCCATACTATAAACATTCTGCCTTGGGTGACCCTGCTAGGAGACCAGCCCAGTGAGACAGTCTGGCAGAGCAGCAGAGACACAGGCTGGGAGAGAGGGCTGAGTGGCCAGGGGAAACCTCTGCTCCCACCTGTCCAGGAGCAGCAGAGAGGGAGGGGGCAGGGCCAGAGAGCTAGAGCAGCCAGGTGGAAGCAGGGGGCGGGGCCACTGGCCTGAGGGACTGAGAAGGCCCAGCTTGGGTGCGGCGCGTCAAGGGCATCGTCCCCTGTCTGCATCCCTTAGCTGCGGTCCGGATGGTCCAGAGACTCCCTTCCCTGAGACACAGAGGGTTGTTTGTTTGTTTGATTGTTTGTTTGTTTTGTTTTGTTTGTGTGTTTTTGTTTTGTTTTGTTTGAGCTTTGCTTTGCTTTGTTGTGCTTTGTTTTTCTTCCAATTTAAATTTAAGTTTATTTTATCCTTGTGTGTGTGTGCAAGTGGGTTTTTGTCTGGGAGAACTGGGCGAGTGAGAGGAACTGCAGGACTAACAAGGCAGGGGACCAGGTAAGGTCTCGGAAGGGTTACAGATGGCAGACCAGGAGATGGCCTTGGCGGGAGTCACAGGTGTTGCTGTCCGCTGCGAGAGCTGCGACATGTTCGCCCTTCTCCCCCAGGAGAGGCAGGGATACACTTGCCCTCGGTGCAAGATGGTGACCCTACTAGAGGAGGAGGTGAGGTGCCTGAGGGCCGAGAGAGCTCTCCAGGCCCCCCCAGAGCAGCCCCCCTCTCGACAGAGGGTTGAGGAAGAGACCATGGGAGGAGCAGCTGCGGAGACATGGAGGTATGTCACCCACAGGAGGAGGAGGCCAGCACAGCCTCCTCCTTCTGGCACCAATCTGGAGCTGGGAAACAGGTTCTCTCCACTTGGGGAGGCTGGGGCTGACGAGGCCTCAGGGGACCAGCAGGACCCCCAGCCTGGGACATCAGGCGGCAAGGGGGCTGCTGCAGGAGAGGTGAGGACCAGGGCACGGCTGCCCACCAGCACCGGGAAGGTACGGCGGCAGGTGATTGTTGTTGGGAACTCCCTGCTGAGGAGCACTGAGGCGGCGGTGTGCCGCCCCAGCCTGGAGACAAGGGGGGTTTACTGCCTGCCGGGTGCACGCATCTGGCATGTGAAGGACAGAGTGGAGCGTCTTGTTTGCTCTGGGGGTCACCAGCCGCTCCTGGAGATCCATGTGGGCACAAACGACGTGGCCAGGCAGGGGGTGGTCGGGATCACCAGGGACTTTTTGGCCTTGGGGAAGAAATTCAGGGAACTGAAGGCCCAAGTGGCCTTCTCGTCAATCTTACCTGTCCGGGGATTTGGGCCAGGAAGGGACAGGAGGGCCTCTGAGGTGAACGACTGGCTCAGGGTGTGGTGCCAGAAGGAACGCTTCAGGTTCCTCAACCATGGCACTCGTTTTCTTGCCAATGGACTTCTGGCAAGGGACGGGTTACACCTCACGAGGATGGGGAAAATGTTCTTTGGAGATGCTCTAGCGAGCTTCATCCGGAAGACTTTAAACTGAGCTGGGGTGGGTGGGTTCAGGCCCCCCAGTAACATGTCTGCACTGGACAAGTGTGCGGGGAGGATCGGGGCTCTGGGAGCAGAGCTTTAGAGATACTGCAGGGACTGACAGGACTTCTACGGAGAGGGGCCAGGTACCAGGGAGGATGGGAGGAAGGAGGATGCTGGGCACTCCAAAGAAAGGAAGTGGTGGGAAGGAGTTGAGGTGCATGTACACCAATGCTAGGAGCATGGGTAATAAGCAGGAAGAGCTTGAAGCTCTCCTGGGAATAGGAGGATATGATCTGGTGGGAATCACAGAAACTTGGTGGGATGAAAGGCAAGTCTGGAATGTAAACATAGAAGGGTATCACCTTTTTAGAAAGGACAGGAAGGGAAAGAGAGGTGGGGGCGTGGCTTTATACGTCAGGGAAGGGATAGGATGCAGTGAGATAGAATGCAGCACAGATGGGGATTCGGTAGAGGCAGTCTGGGTGAAACTTAGGGGTTTTGACAGGGAAAGAGACCTGACAGTGGGGGTATGTTATCGCCCTCCAGGTCAACTTGAGACCCTGGATGATGTCCTGACAGGCCAGATTCTAAGGATATCTCGGGGGAGAGACACAGTAATTATGGGGGATTTCAATCTCCCGGATATTACTTGGGAGACTCACTCGGCAGTGACAGCCAGGTCATGTCGCTTCCTAGAAGCTCTAGAGGGTGGGTTTTTCACACAGAGGGTCCGAGAGGCGACAAAGGGGGGAAACATCCTGGACTTGGTCCTGACCAATAGGGAGGAGCTGATAGATGAAGTACAGATTAGGGGAGCTCTGGATGCGAGTGATCGCTCCATCCTTTGCTTTGAGATCAGGGGACTGGGGCCGTGCAGCAGGGCGAGCACTAGAAGCTGGGACTTCAAGAGGGCCAACTTTGGCCAACTGAAAGCCGGACTGGGGAAAGTCTCCTGGGATAGGTTACTGGAAGGTAAGCGAGTTGAGGAGGGGTGGATGGCACTCAAAAGGGAGGTTTTGCAGGCACAAGCCTTGACGATACCTCTAGTCAGGTGGGGAGGCGAAGGACAGTGCCGCCATGGATGTGAAAGGAGGTGGTTAGGGGGATTAGACGAAAGAGGAGCCTCCATAGGAAATGGGTACTGGGGGAAATAGACAAAAGGGTATACCGGGAGGAGGAGGCCCGTTGCAGAAGGATTCTTCGCAAGGCTAAGGCTGATTATGAGCTGAGACTTGCCAAGAATATCAAGAGCAACAAAAAGTGCTTCTTTCAGCATGTAAATAGGAAAAGGAAGGGGAGACAAGTGGTGGGACCACTAAATAAGGAGGAAGATGATCCAGTGACTGACATGAGGGAACAGGCACAGATGCTAAATGACTATTTTGCCTCTGTGTTCTCCCCAAAGCAGGACGGGGGATATCTGTATAGGAGATTAGATGAGGCTGGGGACTTAGGGGCAGAGATTAGAGTCACCCCCCTTGAAGTCGAGGGGCTCCTCAGGGCATTGGACATTACAAAGGCGCCAGGCCCTGATGGGTTACACCCGAGAGTACTTAGAGAGTTGGCAGGGGTTCTCTCACGCCCGCTGGCCTCCATTTTTGAGGCCTCATGGAGAACGGGTGAAGTTCCAGAGGACTGGAGGGTGGCATCGGTGGTCCCAATTTTCAAAAAGGGTAGTAGGAAGGACATGGGGAATTATAGACCGGTTAGCCTTACGTCCATTGTAGGAAAAACAGTGGAAAGGTTCATAATAGAGAGAGATCTAGTAATGCTAGATAGGGAAGGGAGGCTGACAGCCACACAACACGGCTTCCGCAAAAACAGGTCTTGCCAGACAAACCTTGTGGAATTCTATGACAAGGTTTCAAGATGGCTAGATGGAGGGGATGCAGTGGATGTGGTATACCTGGATTTCAGCAAGGCCTTTGACAAAGTGCCCCATGATATCCTGGTGGAGAAACTGAGGAGTTTTGGGATAGACCAAAGCACTGTCCAGTGGATTAGGGCATGGTTGACTGACCGAAAGCAGAAGGTAACCATTAGCGGGGAATCGTCGGGATGGCAGCCAGTGACAAGCGGGGTCCCCCAGGGCTCTGTCCTGGGGCCGATCCTGTTTAATCTTTTCATTAATGACATGGAAGAAGGGGTGAACAGTCTGCTGATCAGATTCGCAGACGACACTAAAACTGGAGCAGTGGCCACAACTGAAGAGCAGATACACCAGATCCAAAAGGATGTGGACAGACTATGGAAGTGGGCAGGAGACAACAGGATGGCGTTCAATGTGGATAAGTGCAAGGTCTTGCACTTGGGGCGTAGGAATGGGTGTCTTAAGTACAGGTTAGGTGACAAGTGGCTGGAGAGCAGCACTTGTGAAAGGGACCTCGGGGTACTGGTTGACCGCAGGCTAAACATGAGTCAGCAGTGTGATGCAGTGGTCAAGAGGGCGAATGCCACCCTTGGTTGCATAGCCAGAAGTGTGGCTTCTAGATCAAGAGAGGTATTACTACCACTCTACACGGCTCTGATGTGCCCGCAACTGGAGTCTTGTGTTCAGTTTTGGGCCCCTCATTACAGAAAGGATATAGCCAGGTTGGAGTCAGTGCAGCATAGGGCCACAAGGTTGGTGACCGGTTTGCAGGGGATGCCGTTTGAGGCGAGACTGAGGGAACTGGGTCTCTTCAGCCTGGAGAAGAGGAGACTCAGAGGGGATCTGTTGGCGACATACAGGTATGTGAGGGGGTGTCACACGGAGGTGGGTAGAGACCTGTTCTCCCCTGCAGAGGAAGGCAGGACGCGCTCCAATGGAGCAAAGCTCAGGGAGCCAAGGTTCAATTTGGATGCCAGGAAGCACTTCCTGACAGTTAGGACCCCAAGGGCGTGGAATGGGCTTCCACGGGAGGTCGTTGAGGCCCCATCGGTGAGGGTGTTCAAAGACAGGCTGGACATGCACTTGGTGGGCATGTCATGAGCGGAGCCAGCTGGTGCCGGAGGTCAGACTAGATGGCCCGGGAGGCCCCTTCTGACTCGCTCTGTTTCTATGTTTCTTGCCTTCTGGCAGCATGGCTATCAACTTCTCTGGCACTCTCAAACCGCCTTATCTCATTAAGGTGTACATCTAAGACAGAGAACCTATTGTAACTTTCTAAATGTAGTTTTAATTAAAACTTGTATTTTATGGTGCATTTATTATTATTTTACTTTTTATGTTGTATTTTTATTATAATTTATCTGCAGTTGTAAGCTATGCTGAGGACTTTGGCTGGTGGACATTATAGAGTAAGAACTTGGATTCCTAGTGTAGCCCATACATTATCAGTGTTTTGTTTTCTTCACGGGGGCTTCAGCTGTTCAACCTGTTTCATTTATATCTACTGTAGAATTATTTTTCAGTACTTTCATGTGCAAAGTTTGGTTTAAAAATGCTTGGTTGGCCCATCCAAACTCAGTTCCATTCTCCCAAACCGAAGTCTCTCTCATCCAGAGTTAAGTTCTCTGCTTCTGCCATGTAATCTTTTTCCCCCCTCTCTGGGTTGGTAAACTTCATATTCATATTGCCATCCTTCAATCTGTGACCTATTTTCAGAAGTTTGCAGATACCTGGTATTGGACATTGGCGGGATGAGAATTCAACAACTTACCAACATTTGGAATATTCAGAATCCCCTTATAAAAGAGGTTCGCAGTGTCCTGCAGAAAGGGGACACTGAACATATTTCTCCCTCTGTCGTGCAGGAGGTCACGACAGGGACTACTCCTCGTGAGGAGGAAGTAACAGTAGTTACTAGAGTCCGGGAGGATCAAACACAGCCAGAGATAGAGGCTAATCAGCTTCTGCCTGAAAGCATCGCAAGTCCACAGACCCCCTCCCAAGCACCTAGCCCTTTAGAGCAAACAGTCTGTGAGACGGAGGAGGGCGAAAACCCCTCCTCTTCTGAAGAGGAAATGACGGGGCCAGAAGCAGAAGGGAGGATGGGATATGTGAACATGACCGACGCATTCCAGAGACGTATCATCCGTTCATATCAAATCAGGATGGACAGACTGAAAAGGAGGCGGGAGGAACGGCTGGAGGGGTAAGAGATGACGTGAAGGGGAGTAGAGATCTCCATTCTCAGGCGAACATCTTTCCAGCAAAGAGGCTCCTCTATTTGCTTAACAGTAGAGTCATAAATCTTGTAGATAACTAGCAATAAACAGATTCAGTTTTATTGCTCGCGTCTGTGTGACTAATTGCAACCAAAGTGCCCAGGCCAGCGGGGCTCCCCCGTTCACGACACCCTCTCACTATTTACCAGAGTTCTAGAGGCAAGCGTATCTCCCACAATTTCTGGAGTGGATCAACAAATTCTTCTCTCATAGAATATTCCGTATAATTTTGCTTCCTGTAATTCTTCTCAATAGTAAGTATTTAGTTCTTAAGTGTAGACTTCACTTGTGGTTCTGTCCACCCACAATACTGCATATTCCTAGCCTGACTATCAGCAGCCATTCTTTTCAGTACTATGTTCATCATCTTGGCCTTTTCGCTACCCCAGGGTGAACTGTATGGGTATGTCAGCTGCCCACATGCATCACAGAGTTGTAACCATTACCCTTTACATTGCTACTTTAACTTGGAATTGAACTCAGCAAATTTACTGACCACTTACAACCCTAGTGTTCTGTGATGTTTGGCATATTGTGGCAAATTTGCATATTTCCTGATAGTAGAACCTTATATTGCCTGACCCATCTACGTCTCTCAACTCTGACTAATCATTTGTTTCATTCTGGAATCTTTTTGAGGTGACATTTACCTTTATTGGTTCACTGGTGATGTCTCCTCTGTCATCCATGTGCTATGCCACATTTCTTTTCATCTGCCTTATATATTTCAATGCTTGTTTGCCTGCACAACCAAACAATGTTGCAGGTTCAGTTTACCTCTCTTCAGATACTAACTCTACAGCTGCCTCTTTTTGTCTTTGGACTGGGGGACCTCCCTGTGGTTTTGAGGGAGCATTGCCACTCTCATTGTCAATGAAAAATAATTGTCTCCCAAGGAAATAACAAACTCTATAGCAGAAGTAGGCAATCTGTTACCTTCCAGATGTTTCAGACTACAGTGCCCAAAATCCTGAATCTTTGCTGATGCTGGCTTAGATGTTTGGGTGTTGTAGTTTAAAACATCTGGAGGGTGTCATGTTGCCTACCTCTGTTCGAGAATGTTAAGCACATGCCATCAGATACTATCCTTTCTTGCCCTTCTTTGGACTGGGTAATCTAGATTCCCACAGACAGTATACTACATGACCAAATAAGGGATGATCTCCACTGCCTGGCCATTTCTACCTGGACTTTACATTGTCCACATCTATCCAGTGGCAAACAGTCTTGCAGGGATGTGCAATGTGCTAAACAACTCCCTCTATCAGGTCCATGCTGTGCTTTGGAAATAAAATTTTCATGTACATTATCTCATGCCCCATCTTCAGCACTAATGACTCCCTGCATTGACTGTATTTGCAGTAGGAATACTGCAGTGGGAATTTGTACACTAAAGAATATGAAGTTCCCAAGTTCTACACTCAGCTGATTGCTAGGGAGTATGTTTCTGACCCCTTTGTATGGGATCATACAAAACTTCTATTTTAGCTATTTCCTCCATTCCTCTTGATTCTATTAACCTTCCAGCCAAATTTTAGTGCTGCACAAACTGATTCTCCACCAGAACAGTTGCACTCACCACATAAGTGCTTGGAATAGCCTAACCTAACAGGAATTTATGCACTGCCCTATAGCATTCTAGAAAATTGACCACCAGCAAATCCTCTGCCATGAAGTGTGTTTGTCAGGGTCTCTCTACACTTTTGAACATTGTGACTCAGTTTGCCACACAACATGGTGGGTTATTATAAGTTAAATAAACCACAGTGCACCTCTTTGTGTGCCAGGCTGTGTTGCCTAGAGGCAAGAGATTCATTTAGATGTGAAAAGCAATAAGCACACCAGGGTGGAAAGGAAAAGAGATTTAATCAGAAATAAAAGCAACAAGAATGCAACAGAGAGTATGCTTATGATGTCCAGCATGCCCCTTCTGCCCTTTAGAACCCCAAAACAAATGATTTGGGTGAACTTCGGCCAGGCTGCACAGCACTGTCCTGTAGTTCAGCCTGGACTGAGGTTCAACTAACAATGGAATTCCCTCAACTTATTTAACTATCAATGGGTTGGCTGTACCTGGTACTGGTTATGGGTAAGAGTGGGAGCCAAGTTCAACCAATATGAATATCTGACAGTCGTCAAAAATAAAGATTACTCTTTATTTTCCCCAAACTCTCATGTCAAGTGTTAAACTAAAGACTGCAGCAAGCTGGTGCCAGAATTGCATTATTGAATTAAAGCAAAATTCTCCTCTGTATCAGCAAAATAGCATAGTAGGTTCAACCAAAGTAGCAGCCTCTGCCCTGCACTGTGCATAAGATGGAGGAATTGTGGCACACAACTAGCTCCTCAAAATCACAGCAGCCTTCTTCATGAATGCCACTACACAAGCATGTGTATCCACAGGGTTGGGTATGCAACCCATGACTGCGGTTTGCTACGGGTGCAATTGTTGTGCATACACAGGCATTCTGGAGTATTAAGTGTTAAACATCCCTCATGCAACCTTCAGTTACTAGTAAGATATGCATGGATTGTTTAACCCTCAAATAACACATAATGGCTCAGCCATATTGTGTAAACCTACCCAATGTGTTACCTCACTGAACTCCTGAATTCCTTTTAGCATTTTTCTGGCATGTGCCCTATCCAGGACTGGATCAAGATTATATTGGGCAGTGGGGTGCATACATACTGCCACCCCCAGTTTGCCCCTAAGTCTGCATTCACATACATGATATTTGCAGGTGCACACAGCATTAAACATAAATGCTGTCCCTGTAAAACAATGCAGTGTTTTAAAAATTATGTATCTTAATGGAACATCATCTTTTGTACTTTCCTGGAAGCAAAAGGATGTAATCAAATGGTACACAGTTTCTCAATTAACTTTTGATCAGACATTAACATCAGTATATTCTACTCTCTGCTGAGCTGAGTAGTTTTTAATCAGCCACAATTTGGAAAACAAATATTTAGCATCGCATTTGGAAATCAGAAGAGTTGAGTTACCACCCAAATGTGACAAACATGTTAGGAAAAACATTATTCAAATAAGTTTTCCATATGTCCCTGGCAAGGTTGCTGCATGTATTTGTGGTTTCCACTTTCTGATGGAGTAGTAAAACATAAGGACTTCACTTCTCAATCCATCATCCAAGTCTTCAGAGAAAAAAGGACACCATTTACTGACACTTTATATGGTTTCTGAACAGGATTACATTCTGTGGGGGATTTAAAATGTATAAAAAGTTCTCATAAGACTTTTGATGTGTAGATATGAGCTGCTAAGTAATAACATGAAACATTTAAACTTCAGACATCTTTTCAGATAAAAGGGAAGGTACAGCGTACAAGGTGTTATCAGAACATTTCTTCTTTTGCATTCATTTTCAACTTATGCTGTAATCATTTGCTATCGCTTCACTTCAGGTGTTTTCTTCATAGATTTAATATGTATTTCTTTGATAAAAAGCAAACTCTTGGAGTGAAGGTGTGAACTATCATAAAACAGGTCCAAGATTCTGGAATACCATCTCTGTGTGTGTATTTGCGTGTGCTGGCACGGGGGCTCTCTCTCTCCCCCCCCTTCTCTCCCCCCATGCTTCTTATGCCTAGGAACAGTAAGGAAGAATACATGGTAAGACATGGCAGAAAGTGATCAGAATCAATGTATGCACAGTATCATGGAGGTGGCTTAGTCAATCGGGTTTTTGCTTTGTATTTACCTCATCACAATATCGACTTACCATACAGCTATGGATAGTTTACGTTTTTTCTCACCGTCTGGTTTATTGCTTCATGAAGGGCCTAACCAACTGATAGCTGCCAATACATTTTCTTCTCCATGTGGACACTTACCTTGGCATCACTGAAACCCATGGATCACTCAGGAACTCATGCATCCACCATAATTTTTCATTCTTTAATGGCTATTGTCTCTGTTATCCAAGGCAATCTTCCAACACCTGAATCTTCATAAGGCTAAGACTGGTTTGCAACCAGTGAGCTCATTCATATTTAAGGTTTACTTGCTTTAATATTTTTACTTTACTTGCAAATTAACATTGATCATCCCCTTTCCTGAATTTAAGAATGTGACTGAACATACCCTCCCTATGATATAAATGAACAAGTTCTGGCTTATTCTTTACATGGCTCTGCAAATGTTCTGATGTCCATTTCTTTGAATATTGCAAAGATCCTTGTCAGTGACATTTGGTGTTATTTCCACACATCTCTTTTTCAATAACTTGTCCGATTAAGAACGCCTATCAGCTATCCAAAGCTGTCCTGAGTACTGCTCCAGTGTGTTTCCATTCCAGACCTACCTAGTCTATTCTGTCAGCTTTTGTCAAGTGTTATGTCTTAGGTGTGAAAGCCAAAAGTGATGTTTCTTGTGAGAGTGGTGTTCTTCACAATTTGCTTAAAGACTTCATTTCCATTATCCTTCAGTTAGGCCAGTTTGATAATGTTCCATTTCTATGACAGCACAGAGAACATGAATAAGAAAGACAAGGTGCTTACTAGTTATGGTAACAGATAAGTGGTCTTCTGTGTACCTGTGCAACCCATTCACTCTGATAACTTGCCTACCTTTTGAGGCATGGACATACTGCAAGGAATTCCAGATCAGATTGATTGGGCTCAGCTTCTCCTTTTTAAGTTTTAGCAGTTTCAGAGATCCTAGGTCACTGATCTTGGGATCTGTGCACTGGGACAGATCCCATATGTGTGAATGCACAGAAAATCATGCAGAGTTTACTGGTAAGCAGCTTCTCCTTCCTGAGACTGGGAGGGAATCAGCCAGAAGAAAGCAGCATGTTCTGAGTACTGCAAAAAAACAACTGTGTACCTAAGACTTAAATCCTAGATCAGGATAAACCTAGATCAGGATTGTTTTTTGTTTTTGTTTTTTTATGAAAATATGAGCAAATTTGTCTCAATTAATGAGGCGCACATCTGTCCTGGTTGCAGAAATAACTATATGTCTTGGATTTCGTTACGGTGTAAGTAACTAAACTGATAATGGGATTTGTGGCTGTGAGGTTACTCACAGTGATTAAAAGAAAAATTTTCTATTCTGTTAAAGCATATGTGTGAACACCTGTAATTTTAATATAAACTCAGTAAGGAGTTTGTTTAAGTATTTCCTGAATAAGACAAGCAAAACAACTATATCTGGATGATGGAGCTAGTGCATCAGAGGGGCCACATGGCCAAAAAGAAAAAAAGCAAATACTGACTGGGTTTGTACAGTCATGGAGGGAACATAGAAATATAGAAACAGAGCGAGTTAGAAGGGGCCTCTTGGGCCATCTAGGTCAGATCCCCGGCTCCAGCCGGCTCTGCTCACGACATGCCCACCATGTGCATGTCCAGCCTATCTTTGAACACCCTCACTGATGGGGCCTCAACGACCTCTTGTGGAAGCCCATTTCACACCCTCGGGGTCCTGACTGTCAGGAAGTGCTTCCTGGCATCCAAATGGAACCTTGGTTCCCTGAGCTTTGCTCCGTTGGAGTGTGTCCTGCCTTCCTCTGCAGGCGAGAACAGGTCTCTACCCATCTCCATGTGACATCCCCTCACATACCTGTATGTTGCCAACAGATCCCCTCTGAGTCTCCTCTTCTCCAGGCTGAAGAGACCCAGTTCCCTCAGTCTTGCCTCATACCCCATCCCCTGGAAACTGACCACCAACCTTGTGGCCCTATGCTGCACTGGCTCTAACCTGGCTATATCCTTCCTGTAATGAGGGGCCCAAAACAGCACAATACTCCAGTTGTGGGCACACCAGAGTTGTATAGAGTGGTAGTAATACCTCTTTCGATCTTTCCCCTCCCTGCACATGCCAGCCACAAGCTGCCTAATTAGTGTAATTAGGTTGTCAAGATGTGTGAGCCTGGCGAAAGTTAGGCTGGGTGGTTTCTCAAACACTTTTCTGCAAATAAGGATAACTTTCTCAAACTGATACTGGTCAAGAGTAGTTTCCAATAGATACACATTTTTCTGCATTGTTGATCACTTATACTGAACCTAAAATTGTCTTAAAGTCATGATGGTTCTTGTCTGAGGGTTTAAAATCTAATAGATACAATATAAAAGGAAAATGGAGAAATGGGAAGAAACAACAGCAGCAGCTTCTCTGGCCAATGTGAGAGGTTGAGTTGGTCCTTTTCTTGCTTGTTGTTAGTCACAAAGTTGTGCCCAACCCATCACAACCCCAGGGACAACATTCCTTCAGGCTCTCCTGTCCACCATCCCTTGGAGTCCATCCAAGCTCACACACAGATATGGTGTAAAACTTTTTCTCCTGTTCTCAAATGGCTACCAGTAAGAAGTGAAGAAAATGGAAATGTTCTGTTAAGTTTCTGCTCTTAATTACAATGAAGAACAGCCTATGGGTATGAATCTGCTAAATGATCAGCTTTGCATTTTCTCACTTTTTTAATTTTTAGATTTCTTTGGACATTGGTGCCAAATTAATCCCTTGTACATCTCTAGGTCCTGGACAGCATCATTTAGGATTTCATTTAGGATTGCTTTCACCATTTGGTTCAGTGATAGATCTTTCTGGGGCACTGTTGCTTTAGACATGGAGAAAGTTGACCTGTCATGCATTTTATCCACTCATTGTTAGGGTAATTAATGGATTATCATAATTACAACACTCCCTCATTCCTATACCTTCCTGATTTCATTTTATGTTGCAAGATCTTGCTGAATATTCTGCTGATAAGAACAATAGCACTTTTTTTGTACTAAATGAGGTTTGGAAGTTACCATTCTTACCCACAGTGCTTCTGTGGAGGAATCTACTCCATTTAGGTTTTCTTGTCTGCCTGACATTATATGGTACTTTGGAAGCGATGCCCTTATCCCATTGGTTCTTTCCACTGCACCAGGTTTCCACAGTGCTGTCTTTAAAATGTTCCAGTTCTCTTATTTTGGCTTGGAGTCTTCTAACAAATGTTTTCAATTGCCCAAGTGAGAAAAGGGAGGAAATAGGCCACGAGCATGTGGTGAAGCATGATAGCTAGTTATAGAAGCCTAACTGACATACTGGATGAGGCAAGCACCAGAAACATTGGCCAGAGAAGCTGCTGCTGTTGTTTCTTCCCATTTCTCCATTTTCCTTTTATATTGTATCTATTAGATTTTAAACCCTCAGACAAGAACCATCATGACTTTAAGACAATTTTAGGTTCTGTATAAGTGATCAACAATGCAGAAAAAGGTGTATCTACTGGAAACTACTCTTGACCAGTATCAGTTTGAGAAAGTTATCCTTATTTGCAGAAAAGTGTTTGAGAAACCACCCAGCCTAACTTTCGCCAGGCTCACACATCTTGACAACCTAATTACACTAATTAGGCAGCTTGTGGCTGGCATGTGCAGGGAGGGGAAAGATCGAAAGATGTTTGTGTTGCATGCTACATAGTGTAATGGAACACAGAATGCTGCCTAATAGCAGATCAGACTAGATTTGTCCACCTAGAGCAATATTATATATTGTGTAGGAAATGGCTGTTTGGCGTTCTTTCCTAACATCCTGCTAATTGATGTTTTCTAGTTAGAGATGCCAGGGTTTGGACTTTCTGCAATGAAAGCATGTGGTCTACCTTTAACAAGTTCTTGCTTAACATCATTGATGACAAAGCAATATCTCTGCCCAGCTGAGAGGCCTCCATGAACTCCTGTAGTAGATTCTTTTCCCATAGGTGAAGAGCTTTATAAACACCTGTCAACGTTCATATAAGCTGAGGAATCTCTTTGGTGAACCACATTAAATTGGGCAGAGATTCTTTTTATGTCAGTGTAACGTTACCCCCCCACCCCATTTCTACTACTCATTTTTTTTCCTTTTTGTTTCTGATAGATCCTGGCTTACAGCTGATGCCTTTTGGAACTCAACCATCCAATTTTCCTTCAGAATTTAGAGAAGGTTCTTGGGCATGTCAGTGTTGGAGTTTGTCAGCTTTCCTTTTCTTGCCTTTTCATTTTCTGTTTTTATTTTGTCATACCTTTTAGAACTGGATGGAACTGAAGAAGTTCACTCAGCATCTCAACAGCAGGAAGTTACATCCAAAAATATTACTGAGGAGGAGCTTGAAGACTGGTTAGACAGCATGATCTCCTAAGGCCTGTATTTTGGTTGTCATACAAGTAACTCAAGAATAAACTAACTTGGCAGTAGCTAGGTATAAAATAGCTACTTACAAATAGCTGCTTCATCTTGATTGTTACATGTAGTTATGCTTCATATGTAGTTATATTTTGATATAACAGCTGAATATCCTCCAGACAAATGAGTTCTTTGCACCCAAGTGTCTAAAGAAATGTAATAAAATTTGAAATTCTTTGAAGCTGGCTTTGGCTGCAAATGCATACACACAATGGAACAATTTTGGTTTTGCAAAATAAAATAGTGCTAATATATATGGTTGTGTATAGATGATATAGTTTGTGGTGTGACTTCTGCTAGGTGCATAATTCAAAGAAGTATGATGAACATGGAAGTTTCGTTTTGTAAATTCTTTATTGCACTGGATATTTTTATTAGAAAGAAAAATGCATAAACATGGCAATAGTACCACTAATTTACCAAAAAGCATCAATTTTATTTGGCCTAAAATTTAATTTTGTAAGGTTGTGAGACAGTGTTTTAATCAGCTGCATCTAATAAGCTGTTCTGGACCAGATATATGACTAATCTTCAAGTATCTCATACAATAAGACAGGAAAGCAACACAACTAATTAACAAAAATGTCAATCTAAAAGGCCAACATTAAAAAAAATTGCATAGCTATGTCTGCAAGATTTAAGGCACTTAATTAGGATTTTAGGGACAATAAAGATTTCAAAAGTTTTACACATTGAAGTATTTAAAACTTTCTACTGCTATTGTTTACTAAGAAATGACATGGGGGCTGTCAATATTTCAATATATCATAACATGACTCAACAACTGTGGCATTGTCACTTGACAACTTAACTTTCTTAAGTTGCAGATGTTGTGCATGTAAATTATATAGCCCTTTCAACTACACTGTTTCCTATTCCACAAGGTTTGAGATAAGCACATATCATTTCTGAACCAGAAAAATGGAATTGAAATATTTAAGCATTTTTGTATTTTTCCAATGTCTGCTTCTGCTAGATGCAAAAAGCCCAGTTTGAATCATCAAAAATTAAGCAAATTACATAACAGTATGGAGGGATTAAACAGATGCAATGTCTATATTAGGCCATTGAATGGCAAGGGGTTTTTTGTTTTGATATTGTTGAGCGCAATATTTCATTTGTTGATAAGTTTATCCAAGTTGATCTTCATACTGTTTACGAAAGCAATCTCCAGCTGGGAAGAAGTCCCAGCATCTTTCTTGATACATTTTCCATACATATGACTCCTGAAAGACAAATATTTTTCAATGTTTGAAAAAAATCCATGGAGAAAATCTGCTTCCCTGTGATTATATCTATTCCAAGATATGTAAAATTCCCATAGGCAACTTCTGTTATTAGATAGCAGTTCCAGAAAGGGAGCTGCTATCTAATACCATTCTGGATACCATTCCAGAAAGGGAGTGTGCCAATGAGCAGGGAAGAAAAGAGAAGGGTGTGGAACCACAACCATCTGCATGGCCATTCCTATCCCCAAGAAGCAGATATGCCATCTATATCTAAAGATCTGTCATTCCTTCTGCTAGAATAGGCAAGGCTAGGTCTATGATTGGAGCCTTCTCTCTGTCTAGTTGTCAGCCCAGTTGGATTGTGCTCAGTTTATGTTAAGTTGATTTGGTTGAGTATTGCTGAAAATACTATTGTAACTGGCTTATTTTAATTCTAGTAGCTTACACATTCAAGATAAACTCACTTGAGTGCCTCATCATCCACTTGAGTAAAAAGCAGTTTATGAATGTGTAGCTTTGGTAGAATTTAAAATCTTCAAGAACTGTGTTAAAAATCATGTTGTCAAATGAGAATTTAACTTAAAATCCTAGGTGAGAGCTTGTTCAGGCACCTTTTTGTGGTTTTGTTTGGTGTTTGCTAACATGAGTTGTACCAGTACCCCCTGCATTACTTGTGTATGCAGCTGTAATGTGCATCAAGACCACACAAGTTGTGCCGAGGCTCAGCTGTCTTGTACTGAGATTTATGTACCACCATCCTGCCACCCCTTCCTTCTGTCCTTCCCTCCCTATTCCATCTCTTAAATTCATCCTTATCTGGATGGATGATCCTATTTTGCTCTCACAGGTCTTGTTCACTATTAGATGCAGTAATTAATGTATACCTACTTGTCCAGTGTGTTCAGTTTCATCCTTATTAATGAGATACATCAGAAAGAACCTAGAAAAAGAATATGAAACTACACATGATGTTTTAACTGTCCTGTTTATGTTTCTTGAAGTAGCTAAAAAGGAAATGTCTTATGCTTCATTTGCTGGTTCATTACTGAAAGTCTCCCCATCTTCTAATATTTATAAAAGTTCTTAAAATATATTGGACATTAATAAAGGTAAAACTAAACAGGTCTATGTCCACAGGTTCACAATCCAAATAAAGTTGACATATCCAATAAGAAATACAAAGAGGAAAAGCAAATAATTGATGGGTAAATGAAACAGATCTACTGAATCAAATCCAAAGCCCTGCCAGCTTGCTACAATCAGGTCAAAGTGGTGATGGCTTTTTATTTTTCCTTTCAGTTTATTCTCTTTTCATCAATCAACTTCATTTCAGGGCCTTTTTAGGGGCATGTTGCAGGACCAAGGAGGCATGGGATCTGCATATCTATGGCATTACCTGACATTCCCCACTTCAGCCCCCACTGGTAGCAGAAAGGCAGGTTGCTTACCTCTGACTAATTTTTTTTCAAGTGGTCATCTGTGCATTCACAGATGACCACTTGAAATTATAACCCCTAGAAGTTGAAGTCTTAACCCTTTCCTCACCCATGGAAGCCAGGAAGCCTGTTTTATGTTACAGAGCTGCCACCCTCTCCTCCTAGTATATAAGGAAGGGGCTCTCACCATTTTCCCAGTTCAAGGGGACCAGCATTTTGCCCTCAGAACCAGGAAGGAAGGGCTGGTCATGGCTCAACCCATACCAATCCATTATGGATCTGTAAAAGAAGGGGGAAAAGGGTATAGAAGATCAGGAATGTTGTCAGCACTCTCACAGAGCCAGTAGGTGGGTTGTGTGAATGCACAGGGGACCACTTGAAGAACATCAGTTACAAGTAAGCAACCTGTACTTTCTTTTTCATGGTCTCTGTGCATCACACATGTGGGTGATTGGTGGGCTTACATTTGAGTGGAGTTGGTGAGGTATCATCAGTGGAGGACCACTTGGCCAAAGGCACAGTCTTGACTGGAACAGACATCAAGCCAGTGCTGTTGGATACACCTTGATGGAATGGACCACGCAGCTGCTCTGCATAGCTCTTGTAGTGAAATGCTGGCATGTAGTGTCATAAATGTCACCATTGCTCTTGTAGAATGTGCTATTGGTTGGTCAGGTACTTGTAGCGCAGCCAGTCAGGCTAGTTTGATAGCCTCAGAGATACAGTGGACAAGTTGCTGAATACTGATAGGTTTGCCTTTTGATCATTTACTGTATGATAAAAAGTCTCTGTGATTGGCAGAAGGACTTGGTTTGGGACCAATAGAATACTAGTGCTCTTTGCACACTGAGGGCATGAAGAGCCAATTCCACCTGATTTAGGTAGAAGTGACTTTTGACTGATTAATGGCAAATTGCTTTGTCCTTATGAAAAAAATAAGGAATGGTGGGTCAATATGTAAATCTATTTGCTTGCTCTTCTGGCTGATGTAATCACTGCAGGAGAGAAGATGTAGATCCACAGTGGCCAGGGATTCAAATGAGGGTCTTGTGAGCTCTTGAAGAACCACTGATAGGCTCCATCCAAGCACAATGGAACAAATGGGAGGTGTAAGGTTGTGCAGACATCTGAGGAACTGACAGGATAGAGGATGGGAGAAGATGGAAAAAATTTTGACCATCTTGTGGAAAGCAGAGATTGCCTCCAAATGGACTTTGTTTCAGGCCCTTGTAGTGGAGTGAGTGTAGGAACTTGAGGATTTATTGATCACCTGGTGTGGTTCCAGGTTTTCTCCTTGAGCAAAAGTCACAAATCTGTTCCATTTGGTGTTACAGGAACACCTTGTGTTCAGCTGTATATATCTAGGACCAAACTGATTGGATCTTGGGAAAAATGGGGCTTCTAAAGTAATTGGCTGACCTTCCATGCCATCAGCTGGATGGTCCCAACATCCAGATGCAAGATTATTCCTTGGTCCCAAGAGATAATGTCTGGTCACATCAGGAGGCAGATGAAGGTTTGATTTGATAGAAGCAGGTGGGTGAACCATGCCTGTTGCAGCCACCACAGGATGCAGGAGGTATTTCCTCTCCAGATCTTCACCAGCATCCTAAAGGGAATCGTGGGAACAGGTAGAAAAACATCCCTTCCCATCAGAGAAGGAATGCATCTTCCAGCAAACTGTGGCTGACCCTGGCATGGGAGCAGAACATCTTGCATACTACATTGGCTGGCATTGTAAAAAGGTCCACAGAAGTGATCCACCAGAGCTAGAAGAGCTGTTTTAAGATGTCTGGGTGGAGCTCCTACGTGTGAGTCTCTTTGGACCTCTTGCTTAAGTCATCTGCTGTGGTATTTTGGGTCTTGACTAGATGAATGGCCATGATGGTGATGCTCTGTTGCAGACAACAGTCCCAGATGAGTAATGTGAAACAGCAGGGAGATGCAGACCTTGTGCCACCTTTATTGTTCAGATAGAACACCATCATAGTGTTGTCTGAGGCATCTGAATGTGCTTGCCTTTCAGGATGGGCTGGAAGACAATCAAAGCCTTCTGGACCATGAGAAGCTCAAGGTAATTGATGTGATTTGAGTAATCCCAATCAGCCCACAATCTAGTAATACTGGGCTCAAGCTGGGGCTATAGAGCACAATTGATCAATGCCACTGCTCTGTCTGTAGGAAGGTAAGCCCATTAAGACATCCAGTGTTGTCCCAGTGTAGAGGATCGACTGGGAGGTGAGAAGCACAGATTGTTAATTGTGCATTTTTAATGCACAATCCCAGAATAGTTTGCATGTTCTTCCCAGGAGGGAACAACAGTAGCCAGTCATCCAGATAAGGAAGAACCTGAATTCCTGGCCATACCCTTGGTGCAGACCCGAGGGGCTCTGGAAAGGCTGAACAGAACCATTGGTCCCGATGTGGAACTGGAGAAAATGCCAATAGTCTTGATGAATAGACACATGGAAATATGTGACCTTCAGATTAATCAAGGTGAACCGGTCCCCTTGGCACATTAATGGCAGAAGTTTCTGCAGCAAGACCATGCAGAATTTCTTGTGGGGGTATAATAGTTCATGTCTCACAGGTCTAACATGGAGTGGAGGCCACTGTCCTTAGGAATGACGAAGTACCACCAAAACAGGAACTGGATGGAGAAACAAGTCAGATTATCCCCTTACAAGTCAGAACATGGCAACCTCCACAGCCAAAGTGGGAGAGCAGACTGTAGTTCGTATGGTTCTGAGAGGTGGAAAGATTATATGCAGTATCCATTCTCCACAATGGAGAGGACTCACTGGTATGTCATTAATGGATTGCCATTTGTGAAGATGATCAGGCAGCCTTTGGACCAGACTTGTGCCAATGGAATGGGACGGGCAGATGGTGGTAGTCAGTGGCATTGCCTCTCAATCTGCATCTCTTGCTAGGCTGCTGGAAACAGAAGGCATCCCGTTGGTGCATAGAAAGATGGTATTGACCCTGGCTCACATGCCCTTGATAGTTGAGATGGAACAAAGCTCCCCCCCCCCCCACACACCCATTGCTGCTATTGCTCTAGGCTTCTGGATACTATTCAGTTTCTCATTGGTTCATGTATTGAAGAGTGCTTCTCTGTCGAAAGATAGCTCTTCAGTACAGGACTGTTACCTCTTTGAAAAGGCTAGCTGCCTGAAGCCAGGTGTGTTGCCAAATTACCACTACACAAATTGTCACAAAATGCCCTGGAATCACAATTGACGTGGTGATGAACAGTATAATTTGCTACCTTAATGTTGAAGGGCCTCTGCCTGGAATACCCTAGCCAGTTCGTGGTGTTGTTCCAGAAGGAACTCAGGGCATCCATCTTCTCCCATAGGAAGACTTGATATTGTCTCATGGTGCCCTCATAGTTTGATACCTGAAGATTTAGTCCCATTGCTGCATAGACCCTCCTCACAATGGCGTCCAGGCAGTGTCCCTCTCAGTCAGCTGGAGTGATGTGCTCCCTCTATGTCTGACCCTGTGCTGACTATACAATGACTGAGTTCAGCGGTAGATGGTAGAGCAGGAATGGGATGTCACTCTTCTGGACCTGGTAGAAGCTCTCCAAATGTTGGCTGTGGCTGTACTGGGGCCTTTCACAGTTTCTTCCTGCTGTGAAGAAGTGTAAGAAGGAACATAATGGCCACCAGCACAGCTTTCCCCATCCAGATAATGTTGGACACTAGATCTACCAGTGGCTCAGTGAGGCAGTGGAACCGGACCAGTGGAGGCAGTGGAACTGTCAGCATGGACATCTATGGTTCCCACAGTTTCATCAAGTGGTAAGGAAACCACTGATGGATCCTTTCAACATGGTGGAACAGTTCCACTGGTGGTGGCACTACCCAGTATGGTTCCCAAACCCAGGCTGTCTTCGGTGGTCAGTGACTCAAGGCTTGGGATGTTGTTGGAGAGATCATCCTATGCGATGGACAAGCTACTGGGCCGGACAATAGCATCCTGGGCTGCATTTCTAGATGCAGATACTGAGTGTGCCTTGGTGGAGACATAGGAGGTGGGCTGGTTGGCATAGAGGGTGAGGAATCCCATATTTCGCCCTTGGAGAAAGATGAAACAGCAGCTTCACTCTGTGCCATTGAACCAGATGAGGGAGCCATCATTGGAACCACTGCTAGGATTAATGGTCAACCCAGCACTGGAACCATGGTCAGAGCTGCTGGCAGAACAGTGGTGTGAGCCCTTCCAAGGCTGAAGGTTAATGGTGTCAGGCCTGTTTTGGGGGCTATTCCTTGCCCTTTCTGAGCACTATTTTCTCAGTGGCCACTATTGTGTGTGCCCTTTTGGCTTTTCTCTTAAGGTTGTGGAGCCCCAGCAGCTGCTGGTGGGACTCCAGATGTGTAGGCCACCCATGAAGATGTTGGGTGTTCAGGTGAGGCCATTGTCACCAATTGTGTGGCACCACAATTATATTTTGAGATGGCTGGTTCAATTCTTGCAAGCCTGTCAGTTCTTGCAAATGGCTGCCAATGAGGGCAATAACCTACCCTGTGGTTTTCTCCCAGGCCAAAAAGGGCACAGAGAGTGCCTGCCCATCACTGGCATTTTCACCACGCTTTGAATGCCAATCAGGGAGAGAAAAAAGGTGAATTAAAAAGAAAAATAGTTCAAGTGAATAATTCAAAAAGAGATGGATGATATGAAAGGGGTTGTTTTTTTGTGAATAAGGGTAGGAACAAAGTATGGAGGTAGAAAGTGAGCAAAAGTGATACTTTTGGAGTGGATAGAAAGAAAATACGAGATTTTGCTTAGGTTAAAGATGCTAGGAACAGGTCCAAGGCACCCAAAATGGTGATCAGAAAAGAACTGGGGAAATAGCTGGAGCCCTGCCCTTATATACTAGTGGGAGGGGCTTATTGAGGAAAATCTGACAACAGGCCCCACGCAGAAACAGTGCCCATATGTGTGATGCATGGAGACCACAAAGAACACCACTGTTGTGTAAGTTTTCTACTGCCACATCAGAGGACCCTTGTTTTGTGGACATGACTTCCCAATGGTGGCCTTCAGAGCAGCCCTTCAGGGAGCTTAAAATTGCTCCCTAAGGCTGCTATCCTATACATACTTATCTGGGAGTATCACATGAAACTCAGTAGGATTTATCTCTGAAGAGCCATACATGTAATAGTTCTGTAAAATGGAACTAACCAAGTTTCATTTGCTGAAAAGCCACATAATGACATTTATATTACTAACACATATTGTGAGCATAATATATACTCACAAATAGTTGGCCAAGTTGTGCTCTTGTAAAGTATGCATTTCAAACCCATGGGGTGTTGTGTCAAAATAGTCATTACCAATTCCACAAATAAAACATTTGGTCTAGAAACAAAAAAGACATTTAAATCAAATACATATTATAAATTAATCTAGATTCTTATGAGTAATTACTTTAGAAAAACAATACAAATCAGTATAGGCTTGTTAATACCTCCATGTCTTCTTTAACTTGCTCCTGTTGGTCTCTTAATTCACCAAAAGCATCAATAATCAGACCTATGTTTGAGTGGAGTTGAAACAGAAGTATAAAGTATGAAACTACCCACGTTTTTGAAAAAAAAACCCTCACTTGCTCCATTTATACTCTCAACAATTAAAAAGTATTGTTTAAAATGCATGTCTTTTTCTTTTCAACTAAAGATACATGAAGTAGGCAAGGCTTATAATATGGCTATGGGTTTAAAACACTATATGGATGCCCAGATAGAGTGCAGCTAAAAAGATAGGAGAGATGCCAAGAAATTCTGTCATCTCCATCTGACTGTAACGTTAGTCATCATGAAGAATTTTCAGCAATTCCTACCATCAGTATCCAGCTATATAGCATTCATTCTGTGTTGTAACATGTATTAACAATACTTCTTAGATTAGTTATGCCTTTAAAAACCATTTGAAATTGCACTGATCAATTGCAGTAAAAAAGAAACACAAAATAATTCATACTTTTACATCATCATTTTATATAACTAGTGTGACTATTATGTGATGAATGTATTCAGAGACTCATTATCTGCAGCAAGTAGTAAACCTACAGCATGGGCCATTGAGGATATTTTTCTATTTCCTTGTTTACACACTGAACACAGCTTTCTGGACCTTTTCTAATCTTATTCATTAATACTGCAATAAATGATCTTATGCTACTTAAAGCATGGTACTAGAAAAGTCAGATAAAATGAGTAACGTTCAACATACCTTGAATGATAGCCAGAAGGATGACAATGACGAAGAAGAAAAATGTGATGTCAAAAACAATTCGATACATTTCATAAGGGTCACCTGCAGGATCTTCAATTTCATCCCCAATGCCTCCACCTGCTCTTACCCCAACATACATATGGAAGAGATAACACTAGAAAGAAGAATTTTACAAACTTTCATGAAAGAGAACTCAACTGCTTTGAATTGGGGGGGGGGGGTGTGGCCACTACATTTTATATCACATGTTGGAAAAGGGAAATAAGCTTATGACATTGAAACACAAAGACCATATTCCCACAACATGACAAACCATCATTATAAGTGGCCATGATTGATTGCCATGTCATACAGGCTGACTTAGTTTTTCCCTACAAATCACCCTGATAACCTGCGGTTTACAAGTATATTCCTGCTACAGAAAGAAATTGTTAAGTATGGAAATAATTTCCGTGCATAGGTAATGTATGCAAAGGGCAAAACTGACAAGGATTTTTACAAGAAGGAAATAGACCTTGATGGGGCTACATCATCATCAGTACATAGCAGACAGGTAGACCTTTGAAATCCTTATAGTAGATTATGCTCAAAAATTCAGCTCTCATACTTTAAGACAGCTTTTGGAGTTATGCATGATAATTACTCATAAATGAGAATTACTTGAGAAAATGTTCTTTATATCTGTGTACCAAGGCATCCAACTTTTTTCAAATAATGCTTAAGAAAACATTTACATTGTGTACTATTTAATCATGCTGCCGCACATTTGCTGGTTCTCTTGCACTTGCAAGGCCTACTGTGAGTACAGCAGGAACTAGTACTTCCTAAAGAAATCCCAGAAACTGGCACCTGCATGGGGCCTATTGTTGGAGAGGTTTTCTAGCTAAGTGTTTTGGTGGGAGCCCTTCCCCTTTCCCTCCTGAAATATATAAAGGTGGGGCTTCCACCATCTTCTCCAGTTTTTGTGAAACCTTCATTTTGGCCTCAGAACCAGAAAGGGGGAGGCCATTTCTGTCCACACCAATGTGGCACAAATGGAAAGGAAAGGGAAAAAAAGGAAAGAATGTATTGGCTGAAATATATTATGGCTATTAACAGCAATGTGGAGCCGATGGGTAGGTTGTGTGAATGCACAAGCAAGCAACTTCTTTGTGGTCTTTGTGCATCTCAAGTATAGATGATGAGTGAGCTTACCTCAGAATGGAGGTGGAATGGTGTCATCAGCAGAAGACTGTTGATAGGATTGCCCATCCAAAGGAGCAGTCCTGTCTGGCTCAGACATCAAGCAAGTAATGCCAAATAAATGTAGATGGATTGGATCATGTTGCTGCTCGGCATAAATCCTCCACTGGTATTCCGGCATGTACTGTTGTGAATGTAGCCAGTATTTGGTACAGTGTGCTTTTGGTTTCTCTAGGAGTTCCAGTCCGGCTAGTTGGTAAACTAGCTTGATGGTTTCTATGATCCAATGAGTGCCACTATGGGATTGCCTTTTGATCATTCAACATACAAGATGAATAGTCCTTGGGATCTGTAGAATTGTTCTATGTTGGACAGGACCCACTGATCAGATGTGATGTATTTCCAGATGGGGAGATGGTCCTTCGGTTGATCCTCAAATGGGAATGGTGATCTAAAGAGGGGGCTGGTTCAACACTGCCTTTTGTCAATGTCTAGCCTTTGGCTAGTGTATTGAAGACAGGTAGCATTGGGACAGCAAGGACAGTTTGGAGGACACTGTAAATATTGCTGTTGCCCAGTGAGAGAGATCTGTTGATAGGGTAGGAGGGGCAGTAATGTGAAGTGCAGCTCCATGCCCATGAGTCTGAGCTTTATGGATGACGTTCAGTCTCTTGTCAGTTCTCAAATGAAAAAGTCCTGTTCCATTGAACTGCATATTTTCAATGATTGCTCACATCTCTCGTGGCAGGTTTACTGCCCTTAGCCATGCATGTCAACATAGTCCCATGAATTCCTTCGAAACGTAGTTGACATGATTTCTTGCCACTGCAGTATGTTGCTTGGAGAGTTGCATTGCTTCTCCAATGGATACTCTTGCTACTGTGGTACCTTGGCTCACAAACGCCTTGGTTCACGACCAAATTGGGTCACGAACAAAAATTTTATGAAAATGTTGACATGGATTGTGAACTCCACATTGTGTGGTGACCAAGATAGTCATCTCCCCCCTTCCTCCCCCCCTGAGTGGGGAGATGGCCACAATCGCAGTTGTGTTTGTGCAGGGAAGACGTGCATGATCACAGGCGCACTCTTGCAGGAAAGATGGGCACAATCTTGGCCATCTCCCCTGCTCCAACCAGCACGATTGTGGCCATCTCCCCACCTCCCTGAATGAGGAGATGGCCGTGATTGTGCCCGTCTCTCCGTCCCCCAGCGCGCCCTGTTTGCGCCTGACTCTCTATCCCCAGTGCGCCTGCAATTGCGCCTATCTCCCCCGTCCCTCCATACACTGGAATGACAGGCCCATGCAGGGATGACAGGCGCGATCTCGGTCATGCTGTGGGGGGAGGGAAGATGGCCACGCTTGTGCTCGGGGTAGGGAGGGGGAGATGGCCGCAATCTTTGTTGTTGTCACTTCGCTTCGCATTTTTCTGTTTTTTTAAAAAAATGGTTACAGAACAGATTAACCTTATTTACATTTGAAACTTATGGGGAAATTTAACTTGGCTCATGACCAATTTGGGTCACAACCAGAGTCCTGGAACTGATTCAGTTCATGAGCCAAGGTACCCACTGTACCTTGTTGCTCAGGGAGAAATTTAGCTAGGGGGCTAGGGACTCCATTTGGCTAGGGACTCCATTCTCAGGGAGAAATTTGGGACTCCATTTTAAGGGAGAAATTTGGCTAGGGACTCCAGAAATTTGGCTAGGGACTCCAAGGGATTGACCTTGGGCAGATTCTGCTATCACTGAGTTTGAGCACAGATAGTGCAAGAGGAACAGGATATCCCTTCCACATGGACCTAGTATATACTCTCAAGGTGGCATGATGTTGGCCACTGTTGTGTCAGGGCCTTCCATAATCCTTCATAACATAAAGGAGGGCTGGCACAAATGGAATGGCTACTGAAATTGTGTCCTCTGTCCAGACAATGTCATATATTAGATCTATCGGAGGCTGGGATAGCTGTTGCATCTCCAATCCAAAAGATGTTGCCATACAGAGGACCTGCTCAGAGAATCTTCCTAAGTCCTTGGAGGGGGATCCCAGGCCTTGTGATGTTACCATGTCCTCTGGTGACACGGACATTGGGTCTTTATATATCTGTTGGTCAGAGTATGATGGGTAGTCTGCTGGCATAAATGAAAAGGGGGAGCAGCTGGATGGAGAGGGTGGTATCTGGGGTGATGGTGCTTGCCATGTTGGCCACTAGAAACTGGAGATATGGGGCATGGTGGCTGCACAGGCACTGGGATCGATAGTGTGGTAGCCCACAGGTCCTCTTGCAAAAGAGGAAAGAGTCCAATATTGGTATACATCTCCTCCATCTCAGTTCCCACAGGTGGTGTCCATACAGTGCTATTGGTGGCATCCATTGGGACTCCTTTCCCCAAGTATGCACTGGAGTTCCACCTGAGCATTAGCTAAAACCATGAGAAACTGCCAGAGAAATTGCCTTGTAGGATGGTCTGGGGACTTGTTTTTGGGCTGTTCTGGGTGATCACAGTGTTGTTGATGGGGAATCTCCTATTTCTCCCTCTGAAAATAAGTGCCTAGGTTTTTTTTGTTTGCTGGTGAAGCAGTCGGTCCATGCTCACCAGTCACACCTCAGACTGAACTGGTCCCATGTAGGTGAATGGCATTGAGCCTTTTTCTTTGGCTTTCCTGAGGTCTTTTTTTTTTTTTTTTCCTGCTGTTTTGGTGCCACTTATGGTCCCCATTTTGAGGCCGTGTTTGGACCTCTTTTTGGGTGTTCTTTGGTTCTTGATGGCCTGGGCTTCATTTTCACAGCTGGCAAAGCCCCAGCAGCTGTTGATGGTTGACAAGTACTTGAAATTGCCCCTGAGGGCCAGAGGTCACTGTGTCAGCAGCCTGAAGTGTTCTTGTTCACATCTCCTGCCAAAGGTGACCTGCCCAATTCTTTCATGCCTGCTTGGCAATGTGGGCAAGAGTCTACTCTGTGATCTTCACCCAAGCAAAAGAGACAGAGTGAGTGCCCATCTGTGGAGGGCATACTGTGGAGGAACTCACATACTTTTGAAATGCTGCTGTGAATGCCATTGGGAAAAAAGAGCGGGGAGTATAGAGAAAGACCATTAACAGTAAGCAGAGAACATGAGGGTGAAATTGAAAGGAGAGCTTTTTATATACATATGTAAAACTGGTTAGAGTTATAACAAAGCAAAGCGTTTTGATGAGGTAAAGTCGAGTAAAACGGTTCTGAATTGTTAGGTAAAGCTAGAGATAGAATGAATCTGAGGCACCCATGGCAGTCAAAAAATGACCTGGAGAAAATGGCAGGAGCTCCACCTTTACATACCACATGGGGGAAGGGGGCAGGGCTCCTGCCAAAATGCTTAGCTAGAAAATTTCTCTGACAACAGGCCCCATGCAGGCACAGAGCCCATATGTGTGATTCACAGAGACCACAAAAAAGAATTAATGTTTGCAGTTTCATCAGGAAGCACTAGGTCCCTATTATGTGTAGCCCAGGAATGACCTGACAAATGATAGGGCAATTATTAGATGGTCCACAGAATATTTTTGCTCAATTTATATTAGAAAAATTGGAGGATTTGGTAGAAGATTTTACCTTGCTTTTCTCCGATACAACTGGTTTCGTATACATCACTCAACTCTAGATAACCATTTTATGTTGAATCATATTATTGATAAATATTTGGTTGAAACTGTAAAACAGATTTATATAGATTTGGTTGATCTCAAAGCTGCTTTTGATTCTATTTCTCATGACCAGCTCTGGAGAAAATTAAAATCTATGAGCATTGACTCACAGCTCTTAAATTGTCTTTGTATTTTGGGACATCCTTGCACATTAGAATTGATGGAAGACATTTATTGACTCTGTACCAGTTCCAAGAAGATTAAGACAAGCAGTTTACTTGTCCAGCTTCTTTGTAATTTATTTTAAAATTATCTAGTAGAGTCCTGGAGAGGCCACTGTTATTTTACAGTTAAAGTGGGTAATCAGAAATATTTGGTCCTTCTTTATGTGGATGATGCTACCTTAATTTCCTACACCCAACAGAACTTACAAAGATTGATGAACCAGTTCCACTTACGTTGTAAGGAATGAACTTCTTTCTATTAATTATACAGAATGATATTTGGTAAATCTAAGAAAAATCTTAAATGGGCACTTAATGGAAATAAACTGGACCAAGTATCCTCCTTTAAGTATTTTGATGTGGGTCTTCCACTGGACAGGAGCATGGTCTTTATCAGTACAGTCAAGTGCCTTGTTAACTGGTAGGACATTACATGGATGGTTAGACTTTTATCATACAAAAGTGGGTAATCTGATGCAGACCATTCTGGACTTGCATAAGACTGGAGCTGGAGTCCATTGTGGGCTAGGACCTATTTAGAATCGTTAGAAAGTGGTCAAATAAATTTCTGCATAGACTTTTGGCATGTCTGCCTCTATAAAACTAGAATTGGTTCATGCAGAACTTGGTGGAATAACTATTAAAGCTTAAGTTCTTAGATAAGCCTTGCTATTTTGGTTAAAAATAATTTTTAAGCAGGTCTCAGAGTTTATTCTGGAATTATTTGAAGAGATGGGTCCGAGATGGGAAGCAAAAAATACATGTGCTGAGCTTGGGATTCTCTATCTGCTTCCTTTTTGCTCAATAATATGATAAGAGCTAAAGTGATACTGCTCCAAAAGCTTAAGGATACTAATTTTAGGAACCTTGGATTAAGGCCTGTCATTATAACAGCTTTTATTTCTCCTATTTCTCCTTTATTCTTCATACCTATCTCTTCCAAAATATTTGGTTGACTTGCCAAATATTAAAATGAGAGTAGCCCTTACTAGGACAAAATGAAATGTACTTCCTTTGGTAGATTAGGTGGGTAGTCATAAAAGAGTTCCTAAGAAGGATACAGTATGTGGTTGCAATTTTGCATCAGCAGAAAATATTGTTCATGTACTCCTACAATGCTCTATTTATAATCTTAAACCTAAATCTACTCATCCATTGTTAAAATAATTGTTGAAGCTCATCCTTCATAAAAGTTTGTAGCTTATTGTCTAATGCTGACAAATACATCTTTTAAAACACCTAAATTTCTTGTCAATGGTTTACAGGTGTGAATGATGAAATTCAAACAAGATAATGAGTAGTATTTACCTTCTGGGGATTTATTAATAGAGTTCTAACTGTGTATAATGGCAAACTACTGAGATACAATAAACTTAATCTCTTCTTGGCACTAGTGCTAGAAAATGGGCAGTATTGGATACTGCAATATTGCAAAATGGGCAATATTGGATATTGGATACAGTATTGGATACATTATGTCAAACTCTGGCCTTTTAATTGAAACATACGCTCATTAAAAATATATTGAAATCAAATCCTAATTGAATCCCAGCAACTCAATTTAAAAAGTAGGCGTATGTAAACAGGCATTCCGTGTGCACTGATTACACCCATACTAGATTGTTGCACTGCACTTTACATGGGACTTTCTGGTTTAAAAGCTTCAGCTAATGAAAAATCTTGACAAAAGCTCAACATTCACATTATTGCCTTAGTAGGTAAGTTCAGCTATCACTGCTTTATTTTAGATGGGAGCTGAAGAAACATATACTTCAGACTTTTAACTAAAGAGAGAGTGTGAGAGAGAGACCTCTTGGAGAGCATCTGCTATTGGGTGGTATTGAAAGTAATTAATTAATTAATTAGAAAAAGGTTGCTTACCTGTAACTGATGTTCTTCGAGTGGCCATCTGTGCAGTCACACATATGGGTTCTGTGCCTGCGCAGTGCCTTAGGCCAGAAGATTGAAAGCTAACGATTTTTGGCGGGAACGCTCCGCTCCCCTCCCACATAGCTTATATGGAACGGAGCATCCGCCATTTTGTTCAGTCTTGAAGACCGACTGTTCGCCCTCGTGTGGAAAAAACCTTGTATTATCGATGGAGTTTGGTACCGTAAGAATTACTCTGTACTCGGTACCGAGAACAGAGTTCCACTCACCGACACCGAGCGGGGTCAGCGGGTGGGTTGTGTGACTGCACAGATGGCCACTCGAAGAACATCAGTTACAGGTAAGCAACCTGCTTTTCTTCTTCGTGGCCTCTGTGCATCACACATATGGGTAGATTAGCAAGCTTACCCATATAGGCCGGCAGGGGAGGTGTCGTCAGTGAAGAATGGAAGAGAGAACTGCTCTACCGAATGAAGCATCTCATCTCGCACGAACATCAAGCTGGTAGTGTCTGGCAAACGTACACGGCATTGCCCAGGTAGCAGCTCTGCAGATTTCGTCCATAGGCAAACCCGCAGCAAAAGCTGAAGACATGGCAAGTGCCCTAGTCGAATGGGCCATTGGGGTTACAGGTAAGTCAATGTTGGATAACTAATATGCCAGCGTTATCGTTTGGACAATCCACTTCGATATTCTCTGAGGGGTAATGGGAAAACCTTGTTCCCGCTCCGAGTACTTAATGAAGAGCTTCTGTGAGTGTCGAAGGGACTCAGTTCTTGACCTATAAAAAGCAAGGCACCTTCAAACGTCAAGGTAATGGAGAGATCTCTCAAGCGGAGTAGTTGGCGACAAGAAGAAGGCTGGTAGCACGATGTCCTGTCATAAGTGAAAAGGCGTGGAGACCTTGGGAAGAAACGCTGGATCCATGCGTAATATAACCTTATCTTTATGAAAATTTAAGTAGGGTGGATCCACACGAAGGGCACAGAGTTCGCTAGCCCTTCGGGCCGATGTCACTGCTACCAGAAAGGCCGTCTTCCAGGAAATGAGTCATAAGTCCACGGTAGCCATGGGCTCAAATGGAGGCTTTGTAAGTGCCTGCAAGACAATGGACAAACTCCAGGTTGGAATAGCTGGTTTAATTGTCGGATTGATATTATACAGTCCTTTAAGGAATCTTCGCAGAAGTGGCTGTGAAAACAGGGATAATCCCTCAAGTGTGCTTCGAAAATGAGCAATCACTGCCAGGTAGACCTTAATGGAACTCGGTTTGAGTCCATACCGATGAAGTTCCATCAGAAAATGTAAGATTTGTGACGTCGCAGAATGTAGAGAGAAAGATTGAGACTCGGCAAAGGTTGAGAAACGTTGCCATTTAGCTGTGTAGGATCTCTGTATGGAAAGTTTCAAGGCAGAGTCCAAAACGTATTGAATGTCCGGCGGAAAGGTTGAGCATTGCAAGGGTGCATTTGACAAACCCGTCAGGATGCAAGTCGAATCCGACAGTTGTGAAGGACTAGCCATGAGAAGTTCAAGTGTCACGCACAGATCCGTATGTGAAGTCATCGGATCCGACGCAGTTGTAGAAGTCACTGAATCGACCATGCTGTCAATTTCAGCGAACCCGGATCCAGGTGTTGGATTGTGCTGTCCTGTTGAGTGAGAAGATCCTGTACTGCCAGAAGATGGAGGTATTCCCTTTGGGAGAGTCGGAGCAGAGTGGGGAACCACGGTTGCTGTGGCCACCAGGGCGTGATCAGCAGACCCGTTGCACCCTCGTAAAGGATCTTTTGAGATGGTCCGCATTATTAGAGGGATTGGCGGAAAAGCGTAGAAATGGAAATTTTTCCAACTGATCATAAACGAATCTCCCATGGAGTCTTGACCGAGTCCCGCCCTCGAGCAATAAATGTGGCACACCCTGTTCCAATGGGTGGCGAACAGGTCTATATTTGGATAGCCCCACTGGTGAAAGATGAGGTCACGTGCCTGAGGGCTCAATTCCCATTTGTGCACCATCGACATGTGCCTGCTGAGGAGGTCGGCCTCCACATTGTCGGTACCCGCCAGGTGGACCGCCACCAAAGTGATGCCTCTCAGGATACTCCAGTTCCAAATCTCCATGGAAAGTCTTGCCAGCTTCTGAGATTTCGTTCCTCCTTGTTTGTTCAGGTAGAAGACAGTAGCAATATTGCCTGACGTGACCTGAACCACTTGATCGGGAAGAATGTCCTCGAAAGCATGTAGTGCTTTGGACACCACCAGGAGCTCCAAAAAATTGATCTGATGGCTGGACTTCTGTTGGTTCCATAGGCCCTGAGTCTTTATAGATCCGCATATCGCACCCCAGCCTTTGAGAGACGTGTCGGTCCCGATGGAGATTGTTGGGCATTGGGGTCGAAACGGAACTCCCACATTCAAGTTGGATGGCACTGTCCACCAGTGAAGAGTCCGCAGGACCGAAGGTGGTATTCGAAGCGGCGTTGATTGACTGTTGAGTTGTGGTCGGAATACTCGGTTGAAGAAGAGTTGGAAGGTCTGAGACGAAGCCTCGCGTATGGAATGACCGTGGTTGATACTGCCATGTGCCCCAAAAGTTTTTGTATATCCTTGGCAGGTAAGGTTCTGTGTGATATAAAGGTGCTGACGTATCGTACAAGAGTCTGTTGGCGATCCGATGGGAGGAAAGCTCGCATCTGCACGGAATCGAGACGTGCTCCGATGAACGTGATAACCTGTGTGGGAACAAGAGAAGATTTCTCAAAGTTGATACACAGTCCGAGATCATGAAGCAGGGAGCATGTCGTCCTTATATCCACAAGGAGATCCTGTCTCGATTGTGAAACTAAGAGCCAGTCGTCCAAATACGGACAGATTTGTATTCCTTGTAAGGGGAGGAAGGTGTAGACGGGAGCCATACACTTAGTAAAAACTCGGGGTGCCGTGGCCAAACCGAACGGTAGTACGGAGAATTCATAGATGTTGGATTCAACAGCAAATCTGAGAAAATGCCTATATAATGGATGGAAATATGAAAGTAGGCGTCCTTCAGGTCAAGTGAGGCGAACCAATCCTCTTTCCTCAGCAGTGGAAGGATGTTTTGCAGGGTGGTCATCCAAAATTTATGTGGGGTAATAAACCTATTGACACCCCTCAAGTCCAGGATGGGTCGGAGACCACCGTCCCGCTTCAGAACCGTAAAGTATCTAGAATAGAATCCATACGTTCCTTCACCTTGAGCAAGCCGACGAATCGCCCCTTTAGCGAGTAGTTGACGCATCTCAGCGATAAGGGTTGGGGATGATGAAGTAAATCAAATCAGAGTCGGAGGAGGAAGAACGTCGAATTCGATACAGTATCCGTGCTGTATAATGGATAACACCCACCGGTCAGATGTAATGGACTCCCAAATGGGGAGTTGACTGTTAAGTCGATCCCCAAATGAGAGTGGGGTGGGTGGTTGGATGGAAAAAGGATCGGTTTGCCCATCCCGTCAATGGTGTCTTTTATCGGAGTCGTAGCGACGATGGGCCTGTTGATATCTTTGAATGTTTTGTTGGCGACGGCGCTGTGGTTGTTGCCTAAACGGTGGTTGTTGTCTCTGTTGGTACTGTGGACGGAAGCTGGGTTGAGTCCAGGATCACTTATGCTTTGGTTGTTGCTGGAGTTCCATGTGTTGCGCTGTCATCCTGGACTCATAGATTTGCTTGAGTTTACGATCCGTCCGAGAGTTGAAGAGGCCGGTACCGTCGAATGGCATCTCTTCTATCCGAAGCTTTGTCTTGTCAGGAAAATTTGAACTTCGTAACCACTTGTGGCATCGCAGGGATACAGCCCCGACCAAGGCTCGTGAATCCGAGTCAACATGGTGGCATGCTGTTGACAGTTGCTGCACCGCCACGTGCATGGCTTCCTTCAGTAGGACCTTCGCCAGGTCTGCTTGTGCGTCGGGCAGGGAGGCCACTACATTGTTTAGCTACTCCATTATAAAATATTGATAGCGGGCTAGGGTGGCCTCATAGTTCGATATTCTGATGCCTAGGCCTGCTGCTGCATACACCTTCCGGGCGATGGAGTCAATTTTGTGCCCTTCCTTATCGTGCGGCGTGGCCCTGGACTCCCTACCCTGGGAAGATTCAACCATTACCGAGTTCGGGCGAGGATGTCAGAGTAGAAACGGAATGTCCTCTTCCCAAACCCGGTACATCGCTTCGAATCTCCGGGATGTTGCCTGAGGTTGGTTGGGTAGGTCCCAGGGTTGGGACATGGCTTGGCAGAGAGTGGTGATCAATGGGAGCACAATTGAGGCTGAATGCTCCCCGCACACCACATCATAGAATTTATCTGCAGTTGGCCCAGGACGCTGGATGGCATCGATATCCAGCGACTGGACCAAGCGAGCCATGAGCTCTCCGAATGATGAATAAGACTCGTCTGGGGATCCTGGGCCCTGAGCTGTCATGACGTTGTCTGGTGACGTGGAGTCTAGTTCGGAGGCTGAGTTGGGACCGAAATATGGTGGTACCAAGGAGGAAGATCCAGCCGGTGACATGGAACCTGAGCTCTCTCCATGGAAGTAGGCAGATGGGCACCTTGGGGCCGAAGACGTAGGTCGGTCCTGAGGAGAGAAGCTGCTGGAGGGAGGGTAGCAACCCATTGAGTGGTAGTCCGGCCAACCTCGTCTGGGGTACCATCCCATGGAGCTGCGATTAGACGACCTGCTCCTGCCCCAATGGGGCGACATCTGCATCTCCACATCCCTTCCTGCCGGTGGCATCGGCGTCAGAGACCTGGCCCGTGGAGGGGAGTCTTGAATCTCCCCATCAGAGCTGGGCTCCCATGGTAGTGTAGGACGCGGCTCCAATATAAGCTCCATAGGAGGTCTAGGAGAGCCTGGAGGGGTCACCCTCATTGCCTCGTGCAGTCAGTCCCGGTGGGGTCGGTACCGTGAGGGCCATTGGTACCAACAGGACAGAAGAGCCCGAATCCCGGTGCCTATGACACTCCGGATCCTTGGGCTTGCTTGGTTTTCCAGGTTTGTCACGCTTGGCTTTCTTGTGGCCAGGTGATTTGCTGGACTCCGCATGCTTCTGCTTTTCTGTCTTCTTCCTGGAAGCAGAGGCAGGTTGGTCTCAAGAAATAGCCGCCGCTTCATCCTAAGCATGTGCTGGTAAGGCTTTAGCAGCCGAGACCACAGGAGCAGGAGGAGCTGGGGCAGCAGGAGCTGGATGAGGAGCCGCAGCCGCGGTCGAAGCAGCCCTAGAGACCACAGGGTCTGATTGTAGAAGGGCACGATCCTACAGCAACCTCCTGAGACGGTTCTCCCGGTTCTTCCTGGCCTGCTTAGAGAAGGCCAGGCAGTGGGAGCACTTGTCCGTTCTATGCCCCTCTCCCAGGCAGAGGAGGCATAGATCATGCAGATCTGCGGGAGACATTTTTGATCCGCACTCCGCACATTTGCAGAATGCCACCCGTTGAGCTATCGTGTGTGGAAAAGAAGAAAAAGAAGACAGGATAGCGGGTAAGTATATATTTTTGGTTTTTTGGTTTTTTTTTTTAAACAATAGAACGAGGGAAATTGAGAACGAGGAAAATTGAACTTGGAATAAGACGTAACAACTATCAACAACAAGGGAAGAGAAGAGAGAACAACTAGGTAATATTAGCAAGGATAATAATGAGTGAAAAAGGCAAAAGAGTAGTCAAGACGAGAGCACAAGTGGCACGAGGCACGACAAACAGTGGTCGGAAAGACTGAACAAAATGGTGGACGCTCTCTATATAGGCTATGGGGGAGGGGAGCGGAGCGTTCCCTCCAAAAATCGTTAGCTTTCAATCTTCTGGCCTAAGGTACTGCGCAGTCGCAGCACCCATATGTGTGATGCACAGAGGCCACGAAGAAGAACTATACATTCTTATTTGTTCTTACTGGCCTTACTTTTAGAGGTTATGGTGGAGTCATGGGCTTACATAAAATGAAATAGTCTGATCTTAACTGTGTTGAATTCAGATGTAATCATATTTCAAGTATACCCATCGAAATGGCTAAATTAGGTTTCATTAATTTCAATGGGACTGTTCTAACTTTTGACTAAATCTGAATCTAGAGTTTTTCTGGGATGAACCAACAAAATCCAAGAGCATTCTTCAGATTGGATACAGCAATGGGAGGAATAAGGGGTTACCTGTGCCAGTGAAAGCAGCCACTCTTCTTGCATACAGGGTTAGGGTTAGCACAAGCCTACTTCTGCTTAGTATAACAGGGGAAGAAAGCAGGATGGGTGAATGAGCTGAGTCCCCTTTTCTCCTTCCATCAGAGAAAAAAAGGAAACTCAGATGCTTCACTTTTGTTCACCCTGCCACTTTCCCATATACTATTCAATAATAATATTATTATATTATGCTGTATATTCAATTTCAAGCTTAATATTTATTTTATTGTTGTTGTTGTTATTAAATTACTATTACTATAACTATTGATGTTGCTGTTATATTTAAAACATAGTGTTTACCACAGGGCCAGGCCTTGTTTGATTAAAGTGTCTATGTATAGATGACAAATGAACAGATGTAATATTCCTACTAATATAGTTTAAATGTGTCTCCGTATATCTCCTGACTCCATATAGTCCTACCAGACCAATAAGACCTTCATTGGAGGTCCTTCTCCGAGAGCTGCTACTTAATGAAGTGAGGGAGGAAACAGCTAGGAGAATCTTCTCTGTGATTGCACCTCACTTATGGAATGTTCTCCCTAAGGAAGTGTAGTTAACACCCTCATTAATTGTCTTTTGCTGCCAGGTTAAGACCTTACTATTTAACATGTTCTTTTAGTAGTCAATTGGTTTTTACTCTGTTATCCTATTGTTGTTCACTTGTTATGTTTTCCTGCATAAATATCAAATTTTATTTTTGTATACCTGATTTTGTTGTTCTATTGTTTTATCATTGGTTGTTCTTTTCTTTAAATTGTAAGCCAGTCAGAGAGCCCTTTGGGCTATAGGGCAACATATAAATATAATCAGTTTAATAAATATAATGCATAAATAATGTGCCTAGAATATCAGTATTCAGTAATTACTGTATAACAGAGACTTCAGTTTACTTTTTCAGGGCACAATCCTAAACATGATCCTAGGCTTAGTGGCATTTACAATTGAAAAATTCATACTTACAGTCATCATGTCATCACACTTCATGTCAGGCTCATCCTCATCTTCACTCTTGTTATAAAATTTGCGGAAAAAGTTGAATGCTACAACAGTGTAAAGGTATACCACTACTGCTAAGAGTCCAACAGTCAATACGAGCTATAAGTATGTAAAATAAAACATAGGAGGTGGGGAGACAGTATTTATTAATTTTTAATTTATTAGTATTAATAAATTGCTTACATATTAAGATTTCAAAGAAGTACACCCAATCCACAAAAACATAAAAATGAAGAACAATACATAAAATACTAGGTAGTAGATCAGATGATAGGCTACACATACAGGGAAGGCTGAAAACTCTCTTGCTATATATACATATCAGCTAGAATCATAAGCCATTAAGATGTGGAAAATCATGATTTCCTAAAACAGCAGGATTGGAATATTTTGAATTCTATGTGATTAACATGTAGTAAGACAAGCAAAACTTGAAGTTAGAGATTATATCTGCTGCTTTGACTGGCTTTCAGCCATTTTATTTTACACACTTTTGGTTCTGGCCATCATTTAGCAAATTGTTAATGTGGAGTGACTCCCCATATGGGGCAGTTTTGTCCACACAATATCATTATAGCATCCCACTGCCAACCCCAAAGGGACTGAACCTTTGTAAAGATTTATTTAATAGGCTTACAAATTCTCCAGTTTTTCCATGTATTTTTTACCTGTCTCAAGGCCCAGAAACTTACTTTGCATCAAGGAAAGGCAGAGGCTGCTTCCAGGACCCTAGTGGAGCATCTTATACAGAGAATTATGTAACCTAAACATTCTGGATTGAATAAACTGAAAAACATTTTAGTTTACTTGTTAATAGGTGACAGGTTACTTCTGCTATACTACTTGCTCTTCATAGCTAATGGTGATGTAACCATCTGCTCTGAAGACAGATATAAAATGAAACGTCCATAGTCCATCAACCCAGTGGCCTCAGAAGTAAAATGCCTAGGCAGAGCTGAGAGTCATGGGGAAGAAAATGTGCTTGAAGTTAAAACCTTGGGCATATTTTAATGCCAATCTTAAATTCAGTTTTAACATTAAGGTCTGTTATGTCCCTGTAGTCAGGTCTAAAGAGATGGGCCAAGTTCTGGGAGAGATTTGGTGATATCAGTTCAACTAATGCGGAAAGTGAACCTGAAGAAGCCACCATGGTACTGGGTGTTTGGCTCTTAAGAAAGCAAGACAGGTGGACGTACCAAAACAGAACACAAGAGCCTTGCAGGCAAGGCTGCAGAGAAGGCAAAGCCCACATGGAAGATTCAGCTTCCCTAAAAGCAAAAAGTAATGGGTGCTTCCATAAAGTTGTCTTCTGATGCGTCAAACAACTGCCTATCTACTGGTTGCACACTTAATCATTGCTTCTTTATGTATTTCACCACATAACAGCCAAACAAAAGACAACATGGTAGCGACATAGCCATCCCTCCTCCCTTGATAAGCCTTAAGTTGGGGGCACGGGGAACCCATTGCTTTTGTGAGCACTTGTCTATACTACAATGAACTGTGAAAATAGTAACACTAATCTGTATACAATTAGGACTGTGTTTGTTATATTGTTATGGAAATATAAGATCTTGAAATAAATGGTTTCATTTGCATAAAAAGGTTAAGTGTTGACAACATGCATAAGTGAGCGATTGCAATGAAATACTGCTGCTTGACAAAGCATGGAAGAGAAGCCAGAACAGATAAAAATTGGTAATAGTCCTGTTTCTTCAAGAAAAAATAAGGAAAAAACCAAACCTTAGAAAGATGTGGCATATACTCTGAAATTTGTTGTAGAGTCTTTGGTATATGAAATAGAATGGTAGATAAGGTAGGATCACTGGGACCAAAGCTGTAGTGCCACACTTCAAGTTTGCATTCAGTACGAAAATTGTTACTCTTTTGAGGGGGAGAAAATGTCTGGAGCTTTTAATGAGTCTAGAATAGGACTGGAAGAAAGTGGATGCTGTTTGAACAGTAAATGCTTTAGGAATTTAATCAGAAATGGAGGATTCCTTCTAAGTGTTTAACTTAAGATACAGTGTCTTCTTTTAGAATATTAAGAAACAAAACAAGCTGAGTATAAGCCAATGAAGCTATGAGGATGCAAAAAGAACAAATGCTATTTTGGATTGTGTTAACAGAAGTAGAGCCTCTAAATCATGTGAGGTACTGATTACCCTCTATTCAGCATCAGTTAAAATCCATCTTGACTATTGCATCCAGTTCTAGACACCACAAGAAGGATTTAGACAAACTGGAGAGTATTGAGTGGGCCAGGGGTCTGGTACAAAGATTGAGGACAGATTGAAAGGACTGAGCATGTTTAGTTCATAGAAGACTGAGGGGACATATGATTGAACTTTTCAAATACATTAAACACTTTCACAGAGAGGAGAACCAGGATCTCTTCTCAATTAGAGTGCAAGACACAGAATAATAGGCTCAAGTTACATGAAAGTGGATTCCAAAAGTTAACATCAGGAAAACTTCCTGACTGTTAGAGCAGTACAGCAGTTGGACAGCCATCGTTTGGGGATGCTTTAACTCTGAGTCTGCATTGAGTGGTCTTATAAAACCCTTCCAACTCTACTATTCTAAGTAATACCTCATGTAATGAACCTATTGAAATCTCTGAACATTCCTTCATTAAAAAACAAAAACATTTTTAAAAACAGCATTTAAGAGCTGGTTTTCAACTTTCTCTCAGGTGTTTGATTCTTCTTCCTGCACTTTGAAAAGATACCACAACATATAGCAGGCTTCCCTTCATTGGTGCCTTCCAAACGTTTCAGGCTACAACTCCCAGTATTCCTAACCATTGACCATGCTGTCAGGTGCTGATGAAGTCCAAAATATCTGGAGGACACCATGTTGAGGAAGCCAGCTATATAGCATTTATCAAATTTTTATCATCAGACTTTATGTATTATCATATAATATATAAATTATCATATATTATATATATTATCATATATTATATATGACATTACTGTTGTTACAATTTAAGCAAATGGAATTCCAAACTGATTATTAGACATTTCATTTTTCACTAGCAGAATTTATTTTACGGACATGCATTCTATTATCAGGAACTCACCTGTTTGCCATTGTGGGTTACAGAAGACAAGATAGTACGTAAGGTCTTAAAACCCATAGCAATATCCAGTAAGTGAGCAGCAAAGAAGAAGTTGTTGTAGTGGCCAAGGATGGACATAGTTGTGTACCAAGCTAAGTACAGGAAAGACTAAACAAAACATAAAATGTCAGGGATCAATGGAATAATGTCTTTTCTATTCCAATTTTATGAGAATTTTTATTATTAAAATTTATAAAACTATTTTGTACCAGTGTACACAAATTCTCTATATAGCAGTTAACCACAAATACTTAATACCTGAGTTAAAACCTCAACTATGAAGTCGATATAATGGTCTCCAAGAAGAAGAAAAGGAAGACCAAATATGATATGGAGTGGATTCATAAAGGAAACCACTGCCTGGAATTCACAAGAGCTGTCATACATAGGACATTTTGGAGCACTTTCATTCATAAGATTGCCATAAGTCAGAGGTGAGCTTATGGTACATCACAACAACAACACAAATTCTCCCTAGGAAGATTATTTCTATAAGAAGTTGTTTGTAGCTTGCAATCATAGTGAGCTTGAGCATTGCACTCATCATCTGAATGTTAGTATTTTTCAGGTTTGATCCAGAGATGTGCTGGTGGAAGATATCCTGTCAGTGGTGGTTCTGTTCTATGAATGGTTGTGCAATAGCAAGCTGAAGGTACTGTGGATCCTTGTTCAAGAGTGCAATCATTTAAGCTTTTTTCAGAAGGCATTGCACAATCTCTGTGCAAGATGAGGCATACATCTGGAGTACAGTTCAGTTTTCTTGCAGCAGAATTGTGCAGTATGTCATAAAATGCTCTTCCCTGAATGGAAGAGGCCTTTTACCCACAAGAAGTACATCTCTGGATCCAATTTGCTACATTTAAATATTGCTGTTCTATTCCTTCAATTTATACATGTGTTTAATCATGGCTGCCTTAGATTGTGGTAACTCCAAGCTGTTATCTTACAGATGAAACAATGTGAAAACAAATTGGAAATTACTTGCTGAATAATTTAAAAGTTAATATAGGGCCATTTAACATAGCTAGAGGGTCTCAAGATTCAAATAAATGGTCAAGAAAATGTATTAGACAAGATTAAACAGAAAACCAATAAAATGACACATGATAATCAAATATCTACTTAAAAGTGACAAAATATAAAACAAATTGCAGAAGTTGAAATGGATTAATCACTGCAATGCTTCCAATGACTCATTTGTCCTTTGATTCATCATGATTTAATATTCATCCAGTAAAGTGCTGGAGAACCATATCATTGACCTATCCCTAATGTGCTAAAACATAGCATTTCCCTTATTCTCAAAAAACAAACACAGAATACATATACCACAGAATACAAATACCCTTGACCCATTCCCACTCTCTAATAGGAACAATCTTTTTCTTTTCCTTCAAATGCTGCCTAGCATCCTCTTTATCATGTTCACTCTTGCCACATTTCAGTCCATGTTCTATCTTCTGCACTTCAGTTAAATTGACCTTGGTAACAAGCTCCCTGCCAAATCTTAACATCTCCTACCTTTTCCTTCTTCTTGACCTTTTCTCCTTCCTTTGGTATGGTTGACTGCTGTTTCTTCTGTAAGCCTTAGACTTCTATAACTCTTTGTGGGTAGCTATCTCAATCATAGATAACTTCTGTGGACTTTCCACTAATGGATCTCCTCCATCAGTCTTTCCCCTCCCATGTGTGAGGTTCTGAGGCAGCGTTAGGACTCCATCTTCTGGCCAGAGACAAGAATAGCAACCCTGGTGGTTGTACAACTGGGCCCACAGTCAGTCGTGGCCACCTGGGCTGTTAGGAGCACCACCTGGGAGCCCTGAGGGAATAGCTATATAAGAACCGGTTCTTCCTTCCAGATGTGGCTTCAGTAGCAAAGGTCTCTGATGTTGTTGGACTTAGCTGTGTTTAGGGTTTTTTTGAAGCGGGGAGGGATTCTGCCTGTCACATTGCTCCTGCCTCTGCTTCTGGACCTTGCCTGGCTTCCCAGTCTTTACCTGTTCTACCTTGTGCTCCAATCCCAGGTCTCTACTTCTCCTTGGCTTGTCTCTCTGGCTTTCAACTCCTGACCAGCTTTGACTATTCTTTGCTATTTGGACTGACTTACCTTGTACTTCTGTTACTGGCCTTGACCTCTGGACTGCTTGACTGCGATTTGGAATTGGCCTTTGTAGTGTACTGATTGTCTGGGTCCTGGTGCTCTGGTCTGACCTAGCTGCCCACACCCTGGTCTGTGACACCTTGGCATTCTGTTCTGGGTTTCCTTTTATTTTCTCCACTTGGGTGACCTCCACTTGGGTGACCTCATCAAATTCCATCCTTCAGTACTACAGATATGCTGATGACATGCGACTGTACCATTTAATTCCAGACCTTTCCACCTTCCATTTAGTCAGACAGCTTTGTTTCTCTGATTATTATCTCTAAATCAGCATGTCTATGAATGACCAAATTATCTTTCTTTCCAGCTCTCCCTTTTTTCATTTGCTCTCTCTCTCTGTCTCTTGATGATAACACCATTCACCCTGTTGGATAAGCAAACTACTTTGAGTTTGTCCTTGAGCTTTCTCTAGTCTTTGGTCCCCATATTCAGTCAACTGTTGTGTAACATCTCCAGCACCATCTTACAAAAATGTGCCTTGATCCCATCAAGTAATAAAGCTGACTAATGCTCTGGTCACTTTCTACCTTGACTACCGCTGCCTTCTCAGGTGTCTTTTACACCTCAGTTCTCTCACTTTTATCCAAAGCTCCATTGCAAGAACATTCACCTTTTCCTTTGCTTGCAATATATACTGCCACTTTTCTTCAGAGCCCTTTGATGCTTCACATTTTTTAATCTATTACAAACTCCCTAGAACAGTTTTTGATTAGAACAACTGTTCTGGGTAGTCTGTGATAAAGTCTAAGTGTGAGTCTAGGAGTAAAGATGTCTATGATATGTCTAGGATCAGGCCTCAGGCTTATGAGGAACAATGGTCATTAAAGAAGCTTACAACTGTTAGTGAAACAGCTGCTCGCATAAACCACAATGATAAAATAGGGGACAGAACATTTAAAACTAACAAGCATGTGGGCCCCTATTCACATTAAAAATCATACGCATTGCTCAGAGGGGATGCATGAGTTCAAGCCTTGTTCCCTACTTATCTACATACCCTGTGTGTTGCAGATATAAGAATAAGGAAGCAGAGGATTTTTCAAGAGAAGTACTAAATACTTACATTATCTGTGAAAACTACACCAAGCTTCCAGATATGGTACTTGGCATCAATAGAACTTAACCTAATAGAGTACAAAATAATTTGAAATTAATTAATGCCTTAATTGATTATTTAATTTTAGCACAAGCATTCTTTCTCACACTTATTTTTGATAGTTTTTTCCCCAAGCACTGATGTATGATAAAATATTTTAAGACTTTTGCAGAGATGTATTGAGTATACATTTCAGCTCTGAAGATTTATTCATTAATTTGTTATATCTAAGCTCCTCTCCATTTTATCCTCCCAACAAACCTGTGAAATAGGTTAGGTGGTGAGTCAGTGACTGGCTCAAAGACACTCAGGGAAACATAGAAACAGAGCGAGTCAGAAGGGGTCTCCCGGGCCATCTAGTCTGACCCCCAGCTCCAGCTGGCTCCGCTCACAACATGCCTACCATGTGCATGTCCAGCCTATGTTTGAACACCCTCACCGATGGGGCCTCAACCAGGGAGCTTCATCTCAGAGCAAGGACTAGAACCTGGAATACCCCAGGTCAAGTCCAGCATTCTGATCATTGCAACATCCTGGCTGTCATCTGCTTACCAGCTGAACTTCAAATTAATACTAATAGTATATGTTCATATATCATATATACTTCATAGGGTTTTTGTTGAGGATTAAATATATGTAGGCCACCTCAGGTTCCTTACAGGGTGGGTGGGGAGGCAGGATATATATGTATCATCATTATCATCATCATTCTGATTTCAGTGCTGATCCTTAGGAAGTCAAAATGTCACCAGCTACAGAGAAGAGGGAATTGTCAGCAGGCCTAAGGAAATCCCCAAGATTTGCAAAAGTACAACATATCTTTAGAAAACAACCAGGGGGGAAAGCTCCACAAAATAGCCTATTAAGGACTAAGCAGGGTCAATGGACAAAGAACAGATGTGGGGGAGTGGGTGAAATAAGAGTAAGGGGGATAGAACAGAGTTTCCTGGAAACAGAAACTGGTTGACCAGAATACTGAGAAGAAACACTCCACACTGTGATATTTTGTTGCTAGTTCCACTTGTACATAATGTGTCTTGGTTTATACTTCCCTCAGACCAATGTCATGTGTCATTTATTTATTTATTTATTTTATTTGGAAATTTATAGGCCGCCCCTTGCCACAAGCCTCGGGGCGGCTCACAACCAAAAGAGTAAAACATAATGTTAAAATTTCCAAATATTAACAATTAAAACTAACATTAAAAATTAAAAATTGGCCCATCTCCAAGTCAAAATTAAAACAACCTATCCAATATACAAATTAAATTAATAAATAATAAATAAATTAACAATTAAAATATTGTTTAAATAAAAAGGTCTTCACCTGGCGCCGAAAAGCAAATAAAGACGGCGCCAGGCGAGCCTCTCTGGGGAGCGCATTCCACAGATGGGGCGCCACCGCCGAGAAAGCCCTCCTCCGGGTACTCACCCTCCTAATATCTTTCACGGAGGGTTCCCGGAGGAGAGCCTCAGCAGCAGATCGTAAGGGGCGGGAGGGTGTATATGGACGCAAGCGCTCCTTTAGGTAACCGGGACCCAAGCCGTTAAGGGCTTTATAGGTAAGAACCAACACCTTGAATTGGGCCCGGACTTCAATGGGAAGCCAGTGAAGCTGCCGGAGAACAGGGGTGATGTGAACACCACGCCCCGTCCCCGTCAGTACTCTGGCAGCTCTGTTTTGTACCAATTGAAGTATCCGGACCGTCTTCAGGGGTAGCCCCACGTAGAGCGCATTACAGTAATCTAGCCGGGAAGTCACCAACGCATGAGTCACCGTTGCCAGGCAGTTGAGCTCCAGGAAGGGACGCAGCTGATGGATCAGCCGAAGCTGATGGAAGGCACTCCTCGCCACTGCTGACACTTGAGCTATCAAGGTCAGCTCCGGGTCGAGGAGGACTCCCAAGCTGTGGACCCTGTCCTTCAGAGGGAGTGCAACCCCATTCAAGACTAGGGTCAGGTCCCCCATTCCTAGGCCCGAACCACCTACCAACAGGACCTCCGTCTTGTCAGGATTGAGCCTCAGTTTATTGGCCCTCATCCAGCCCATTACCTCGGCCAGGCACCGGTTCAGAACAGCCACCGCCTCACCTGGATCGGTGGAAAACGAGAGGTAGAGCTGGGTATCATCCGCGTACTGATGATTCCGCAGCCCACACCTCCTGATGACCTCTCCCAGTGGTTTCATGTAGATGTTAAACAGCAAAGGGGACAAAATAGAACCCTGCGGAACTCCATGGCAAAGCTGCCATGGCGCAGAGCCATAGTCCCCCAGCACCACCTTCTGGAATCGGCCATTGAGATAGGAGCGGAACCACTGCAAAGCAGTGCCTCCAACTCCCAATCCCTCTAGCCTCTCCAGAAGGATACCATGGTCGATGGTATCGAAAGCCGCTGAGAGGTCCAGGAGAACCAACAGGGACGCACTCCCCCTGTCTCTCTCCCTGCACAGGTCATCATACAGGGCGACCAAGGCAGATTCAGTGCCAAACCCGGGTCTGAAACCGGACTGAAATGGGTCCAGATAATCAGTTTCATCCAAGAGTGCCTGGAGTTGTCCCGCCACCACCCGCTCCAGCACCTTGCCCAAAAACGGGATGTTGGCCACCGGTCTATAGTTGGTGACCGCCACTGGATCCAGGGAGGCCTTCTTGAGGACTGGCCGGACTACCGCCTCCTTTAAAGGGGCAGGCATCTGGCCGTCTCTCAAGGAGGCGTTTACCACCTCCAAGGACCTCCAAGATCCAGGGCACAATCCCGGCCTTGGCATTCTTTAATAGCCAGGATGGGCACGGGTCCAGTAAACAGGTGGTTGAGCGTACCGATCCAAGCACCTTGTCCACATCATCAGGCCGCAACAACTGAAAGTCATCCATTAATGGGGGACAAGCACGTACGGTTGGTCCCTCCCCGAGAGAAACTGTATCAAGAGTGGAGTCCAGTTCGTGACGAATCAGAGCAACTTTCTCCCTAAAATGCGTGGCGAAATCGTCACAGCGGGCCTTCGAGGGTGGCACGAGATCTTTATCAGGGCCAGACTTAGTCAGCCCCTGCACCACCCGAAAGATCTCTGCCGGACGGCATTGCGAGGAGGCAATGGACGCGGAGAAGAATCGCTTCTTCGCCGCCCTCACCGCCACAGCATAGGCTCGATAGTGTGCTCTAAGATGTGTTCGGTCAGACTCGTCACGAGATTTCCTCCACTTACGCTCTAGCCGTCTCCCAACCCGCTTCATCACCCGTAACTCTAGAGTGTACCAGGGAGACAATCGGGCTCTGCCTGGTTGGAGAGGGCGCTTAGGAGCGATCGTGTCGATGGCCCTAGTCATCTCCCCATTCCATATGTCAACCAGGGCCTCAACAGGAGCACCAGCCTTGTCAGCCGGGAAATCCCCCAGGGCCTTCAGGAATCCATCAGGATCCATCCGACTCCGGGGGCGGACCATCACAATCTGGTCCGCACCCTTACAGAGGGAGAAGCCACTCTCGAGCTCAAACCTCACGAGGAAGTGGTCTGACCATGACAAGGGCGTCAAACATAAATTCTTCACCCTCAGATCACCCTCATAATCACCCATAGTGATTATGAACTGTAAACAACAGTACTGCTACTCATAGCCCCTTCTTTTTCAGACATTAATATGTGTTTTCAACAGGATACTGTGTCAGTGCAAGTCAACTTCATGTATACACAGGACAGGGTTGCCAAGTGATATGGTTATGCCATGGGGATCACCATTAGCAGAATTATCTTTGCATAAGCATGTGTAACTTCTGAAAACACTCTCTGTTGGCTGTACTGTTTTCAAAATGAGCACTGTTGGAACTGTTTAATTGTTGTATATTACTCTGAGCATTCTGGTGATAAAACAAAAAAATCTTAAACTTTAGAAAAAAATAAAATGTATTTGATAAAAAAAAGGAGCTGGAATAGTAAAGAATTGATAACAAATTTAACAACTGCAGCAAGATTAATTATAGCTAAGAATTGAAAAGTAAAATATGATTACCAATTGTCTGGTGTAGAGAAGTTTGGAATATAGCTATTAATGACAAAATAACATGAGAATAAAGTGAGAAAAGGAAATATAAAGAAAAATAAGTTTAATGATATATATATTTTATATATTTTATGTTTTTTAAAAAGAGAAAAAAGATTCAAGCCTTCAAAATAATCATTCCAGTTTGGAAGGGAAGAATGTCCTGAAATGTTTGAATGAGGTTTTTCTTGATTGTAACATGTATGAATAAATGAATATGTGACACTGAAGTGGGGTTGGTGGGAGGGTTGTGGATGCACAAATGACCACTCAATGAACAACAGTTACAGGTAAGCAATCTGATTTTCTTCCTCATGGTCCTTGAGCATCACACATATGGGCGCCTAGAAAGTGTACCTCTTATATGGTCAATGGCAAGGCAGTATCATCAAATGGCCAAGGAGAATATTGCTGTCCCAAAGAAACAGTCTGCCCTTGTGTAGATACCATGCCTGCAATGCTTGACAGACACTACCTTGTCCTTTGGAAGACACAAAGCTCTCTTGGCAGGCTGATGTGATGCATGTGATGGAAGCATCAGGTCAATAGTTGCTACTGGTTCTTGTAAGCACCTACAGCGCTACTGACAGCTCAGTGTGAGAGGTCCTGGTGTGTGTGTGGGGGGGGGGGGGCACTACATTGTAAGAATTATTTCAATTGTGCTGCTCAGAGACCCACCCTAACTGCTGGAATGCTGATTGGCTGCTGCTCCCTGCCTCATAGGAAAGCTGCTGCTGCAGCACTGTTGCCTCACCCTCTGGAGCTGGTCCCAGGCAATGGCTGGGCCACAAGGGTGAGCTGTCAGCTCCAAGGACATGGAAGGAGGCGGGCCAAGGGTGGGGGCTCTATTAGGGCCTTTTTAGCCAGGCGCCTTCACATGCAGTGTCCTTGGGCCCCATTTGGGGCGTGCTTGGGGCATTCTTCCCTCCTTTCCCCACTCTCCCTGTCACTTTCCTCCACAGTAGATGTTATTGCAATCTAACTGAAGGAAGGTCATTAGAATGGTAAAAAAAACTGAGAAGGGATACAAGATTGTTGGAAGTTGAGAGGGTTGGTGGATGTAAGGTTAATGAAATGGTTGAATGAATTTCTCATTGATGGATTTATTGGTGGAGTATTGATAGTAGAACTGTGTGGGTGTTATAGTGAATGTAGATCAATTGTTGGATATCAAAGGGATGTATAATAGAGATTGAGTAACTGGTGTTAAGGTGTTGAGTAGTTTGAGAAGTAGATAAAACTGAAAAGAGTTCTGAGTAAAGTTTGATAGCACCTACAGTTTTAATTAACAGATTGGGTACTGCAATGGCTCCAGAGGGCTTTGGGGAGCAATGGGGTACCACTATTCAGGTAGTCATGGATAGAGGAAGGTACAACATTGGGGAGAAGCCAGCATAGGAGAAGAGAGGACTGATACCTCCTCTAGTTTCTCCCTTATCCAGAGGAATTCAGATAAGGGCAGGTTGTGTCATGAGCCAGGCGTCCCATCCCAAGTAAGACAGGCACTTCAGCAATTCTTGGAAGAATCTTTATTCTACACAGGAGTCAGAGCATTCACAAGCCTCAGAGCATACACAAGGAGAAGTGTTGACCCCTCTCTGCCCCCATTTACCCAAAGCTTTGTCTTCGGGGCTAGACTCTGGAAGGCAGTGTGCTGTGAAAGTGCATGTGTTGTCTCTCTGCTCTCAACAAGAAAATCTTCCTGAACATGGGCGCTGCACAGGTGCAGCACCCATGTGTGTGAGTCACAGAGACCACAAAGAACCACCATCTCAACCTGCCCTCAGATATGATGCTGCCACTTGTTAACACCAGATCAGTCCAGAATAAAATCTCGCTCAGAGGGCTGACGTGGCCTGTATTACAGAAACCTGCAGCGGTGGCAGGAGATGTATCACATTTATGCCCAGCTGGGTATTCTGTGCAGTACCAACATCCCCTCATAGTCAGGAAGGGGGAGTGGCTGTAATCTATAGAGTGATCTTGCTCTCACAAGCCTTCCTGTCTATTCAGAGATGGATCTTGAATTTCTTCCCATTGTGTTAGGCAAAAGAGACAGACTAGGAATTATTTTAGTGTACTACCCAACTTGCTGCACTATGGACTCCCTATCTGAGCTGTCAGTGTTGATCTCTGGCCTGACATTGAGGACTTCCAGGATACTTGTTTTGAGGATCTCAATATTCATGCAGGACTGCTTTATCTGGGGCAGCTCACAACTTCATGTCCACCATGACAACCATGGGGTTGTCTCAACATATCATTGCACCCATGAAAAGGGATACACTCTTGACCTCGTTTTCTCAACTAGGCAGGAGGATGCTGATCTGGAGGTGGAGGGTACAACAGTTAACCTCATGGTCAGATCACTTCCTCATGAGGTTTTGACTTGCAGCCTTTTTCCCTCCGCAAGGGTGAAGGACCCATTAAGATGGTCCATCCCGACTGCCTAATGGTTTCCATAAGCTCTGGATTTTCCAGTTGATATGGTTGGCACTCCTGTTGAAGTCCAGGTTGCTTTGTGGAATATAGAAGTGACCTGGGCAATGGACACAATCACACTTAAGCCCCGTCTCCGACTAGGCAGAGCTCGATTGATGCTGTGGTATCCTACTGAGCTGTGGGCAATGAACCAGGTGGGTAGATGGCTAGAGCACAGGTGGAGAAGAACTCATGCTGAAGCTGATCAGACATGTTTGAGAGCTTACTATCAAGCCTACTCTATGGCAGTGAAGGCAGCAAAGAGAGCCTTCTCTGTTTCTGTCTTCTGTGTCTTCCAAATGCATTCCAGCAGAACTGTTTGGAGTGGTTCATGGTTTGCTTCATGTTGGTCCTAAGGGAGATCAGGTCGAACCCTTGGCAGCCCATTGTGAGAGTTTTGCACAGTATTTCAAGGGCAAAATTACTCAGATTTGCCAGAAATTGGACTCCACATTAAGTAACTTGGGTAGAGGCATCTGGTGCACGTTCTAGTCCAATTTTATTGGACAACTTTAGATTATTGAGGCCTGATACCCGTACCACCTGTTTACTCTGTGATTATGTCAGGGGATGTGAACCTCAAACACTCCCTGCTCCATTGCTTCCATCACCATGAACAGTCTTAGCAGTGCATCGCCTCTAATGGAATACTTGGTACAGAACAACTGGGCCACCTGATCACTTCTTACAGAGGTTTTGCTAAAGAGGTGGTCATCTCTAACTCCAGGCACATTCCTGCCTGTCCTGGCTAGGGCAGGGAGCAGTGCCTTCCTCACTGCTTGCCAAAGCTTTCAGGTGCTGCAGTCGGCTCCTCCAGAGCCTCTGCTCTCACACTGGCAATTCCCTTTTCTGCTGGCTCCTTCCCATGTGCATGCACAATTCCTCTCCCCTTTGCCAAATTTACAGTGGTTGTTCCTTTCCCTCGCAGACACTCCTCTTTTCAGGAGGGAAAAATGAATGGCATCCACCTTTAGAACCCTGACTCTGCCCCAGACTGTAGGGGTTAAGCTGTTTGTCTGCCCTGAGTCCCACTCTCCTATCACCTCTGTCTTCCTGCTGCCACCATCCTCTCTCAACACCATTCATTCATTCATTCATTCATTCATTCATTCATTCATT
>JAIXND010000624.1:62095140-62174038 GCA_023646645.1 Varanus salvator macromaculatus | reverse complement strand
CATTCATTCATTCATTCATTCATTCATTCATTCATTCATTTATAAATTTGTATGCTGCCCCTTGTAACAAGCCTTGGGGCGGCTCACTATGTCTACCTCTCCTTCTTTCCTTGCTCTTCTCTTTATCTTGCTGGCACCACACCATCTCCACTCTCTTCCCCCAGGTGTTCTCTTCCTGAGGAAAGCACCTGCATACCTGGGTGCTCAGAGCTGGGCTGTGCACATGACTCTCCCACCCAATACCCCGTTGCCAAGTTCTCATTGTCCCAGCTGCCAGCTTCACTGTTAATTTGTTCCCCATGGCATGTCCCCCTTGGCTTGCTCCCAAGTAGATGGTAAGCCCCACTGATCCTCCACATTGACCCTTGCCCAAGTTGGCTAGTCATTCAAGCCAAGGAGAGAAAACATATCTGGATCCAGGAAGTTGTGAACTCTTCTTTGAAAGATTGACTGGTCCCTCCCCTGTTAAATGAGGTGGTGATTCGGCCCCTTCTGAAGAGAACAAATCTGGATCCAGAAGAGGTTAACAATCTTAGGCCAATGGCCAATATTCCATTTTTGAGCAAGGTGTTTGAGCAGGTGGTGGCTAGACAACTCCAAGTGCTCTTGAAAGAAACAGTATCTGGATCCATTTCAGTCTGGTTTTAGGCCTGCTTATGGAACTGAAATGGTCTCCCTGTGGGATGGCCTTTGCCAGGGGTAAGACAGAGGGAGTGCGTCCCTGTTGGTTCTCCTGGACCTTTCATCAGCATTTGATACCATTGACCATGGTATCCTTCTGGATAAGCTGGCCAGGTTAGGAATTGAGGGCACTGCTTTGCGGTGGTTCTGCTCCTACCTGGCTGACCAATTCCAGATGGTGTCACTGGAGGAATGTAGCTCCATGACATGGCAATTATGTCATGGAATATAACAGGGCTGCATTTTATCTCCCATGCTCTTTTAAATTTATATGAAGCTACTGGGGGAGGTCATCAGGGGGTTTGGGCTGAAGTGTCATCCACCAACACCGATGCAGGGCTGGTGGGTGGGTTGTGTGAATGCACAGATGACCACTTGAAAAGCAGTTACAGGTACGCAACCTGCCTTTCTTCGTCTCTGTGCATCACACATATTACTAACAAGTATACCATTAAAGGTGGTGGGAGGTCTCATTACAACAGAATAGAGGACAACACAGCCTGACCAAGAGAACAATCCTGCCTGGCTCTCACATCAAGCTGATAATGATAGACAAATGTGGATGGTGCTGACCACATAGCTGCTCTGCACAATGTGTCTAATGGTAGTCCCATGTGGAGGGCCATCGACGTTGACAGCGCTCTAGTGGAATGAGCTCTAGGACTGTGGCAAGTCCAAGCCCCCTAGCTGGTATGTTAATTTAATTGTCTCTCCAATCCATTGTGCAAGGCATTGGGGACAGACTGGATTGCCTTTGTAGTAGTTCACATTTTGGTTGAACTATTGTTTTGTTTTGCGAACAGACTCTGTTTGGGACCATAGAAGGCTGGTGCAGGGCAAATGTTGAGCATACGCAGCACCCTTTCACTGTCCATAGATGGTGACGGGTAGAATGTTGGGAGCGTTATTTCTTGATTTACATGAAAGGAAGAAGATACTTTAGGGAGAAAGACAGATGGTAAGGAGTACCACCTTTTCCTTGTGAAAAGTCAAGTATGGAGGATCTATCTGTAGTGGACAGAGTTCACTCAGTCTATAAGCCAAGGTGATGGCCACCAGGAAGGAGACCTTCCAAGAGATAAGAAAGTCTACAGTTCGTCAGTGCATGTAATACTACGGATAGATTCCAACTAGGAGGATGGCTACTTAGGATAGGGTCTTCTCAGTCATGGCACCCTATTTATGGAACTGGTTTCTCAGAGATGTCAGCCAAGCACCTTCCTTATATACATTCTGGTGCCAGGTTAAGATGTTTTTATCTGTGGAACATTTTAATTCTTCACTGTTTTAGATTTTAATTTTTTAATTCAGAAAAATTAACTAGTAAATTTGGTATTTTATGTCTTTTAAGATATATCCAATCTGTTATGTTAACAGATTGTGACAGGGATGGTGTATTGTTTATTGTTATTGATGCTTTAATTGTTTTATTTATATAGTTTTTATGCTTTGTTATGGTTTTATTATGTAACTATTGCGATGGTATACAAAAGTGTTAAATAAATTAAATCATATGTTTATATTTATTTGTTTTTATTTAAAAAACAAATAAAGCTTTTAAAAATCTTTGTTTCTAAATTACCATGGTAATAATTTATTCTGTTTAAAGAGCAACCATACCATGAAACAAGAGATGCTTCCTCTAGTTCCGTATGTTCCACCGGACTGAAATCCAGAGCATTTTTGTCCAGACCTAAGAGTTCTGCAATGCGTTCTGCTCCATATAAATCACCATACTTGTTGATTACCTTCAAGGGGAAAGATATGAGGTATCATCAATGTCAACTCAACCAGTATTTATCAGAGTTTTAAAAATCTAAGCATAAAATATTGACAGCTCAGATAAGGGGGGGATACCATTCCAAACCCAACGCATAAAAAACAATTATCTAAAAGTACTTCTATAAAGTAATTTTAAGTTGGTATATTTTTTTCTCCTTCAGGGGAATGAACATTCCTAAGGCAGCAATGGTTGCTAAAAAGACCTGAACATATGACAAACAGCAAAAATGTGTACAGCCGAGCAATGAAACCAAAGAGTTCTGCCTTTGTTGCATTATATAGGTCACAGCTTGTAATTCCCATTAGAAACTAGCCCAGAAAAAGTGCTCATCCCTGTAGCCACTGCTCCTCTGAAGGACATACAGCAGACATGTGGCAGAAATGTCCCTTGACATAGCCAGATCAACTCTCTGGAAAAGCAACATGGAATTCTGAGTAGGCCAACTAAAACAGCTCATAGAGCTGAAGCAGTGGAGGAAATGTGCTGCTCGGTAGTAGGCAGGACTGAAAGTAGGGAAAAGCTCTATTGATGGCAGCCCAGCACAAAGTTATTTGCATATCCCTATCTATGAAGCAAGTGGAAGGAATCCATTCCTGAATAAACACACCCACTGAAGGTGTAAAGAGGAAGGTTTTCTTCAAATTAGCTGTTAAGATTTTACAATTAAACTGGCCTTTTAGTCACAATGTATGCATATTCCTTTCACATAATGCAACAAGTAAGTATTATATACAAGTATATGTTACTTGTACTAGTACTACACAAACGCATCACACACACGTGTGCGCGCACACACATACGTAGCTTGACAGGTATTTAAAGAACCTACCTTTCGTTTTACGAACTTGTCCCAATAATTATTTGGGAAAGATCTGTACAAAGAATTAAGAATTCAAAATTAATTAGGTAAAAACCATAAAAAGTAGGTTTATTACATTAGTTACTCTACTATTTAATGTGCACTGTGTAGATGCAACTACTGCTGATCTATTGGCAGAACTTTCTGACATATAAATGGAATAAATCACTGTAGCTCTGAAGAAAGTATAATTCGTGTGTAATAGTGGATGGATATTTTTTTCAGCAATTGCTTTCTAGTAAGAGATAACCTTTTAAATCCATAATAGGCAGAGCAATCCTATCTAGACAACATTCAGAGGACCAGAAGATATTTCGGAGTCCCAGATTAGAGGTCAAAAAAGAGCTCAACCTCCTGTCTGGAGATCTGTGTTCACAGTGAGGGCCGAAAGAACTCAGCTGCTTGCTTCTCCAAGGTCCTAACAGCAATCTCAGAGAAGTATTTCTGTGGGAGGGAAAGAGAAGAAGGAACCAACACCATCAAGACACAGTGTATCCTGGCAGCACATCAGCCTCTTTCCTTCCTCCAAAGCACCACAGTTAAACTGCCAAAAACAGCAGTCTATTGCAGAGCAAGAGAAGCATGGAAACAGCCTTCATCATTGTACTTATCCTGCTCTGGACGCCTCCAGTTCAAAAGATTACAAGCTTTCCTGCTGGAGTATGCCCTAAATAGTGTAATGTAGAATATAAAATTCTTTACTATTATATCAGTTCATTCCTCTCCTACAGCTCCTGCCAGATGTGAAGAAAAATAAGACAGCCAGTTTCGAAAACATATTAACCCTTTTAAGCATTTATTTTACTACTCTAGCCTGGATTTTACTCCTATCACAGGTTCATTACCAAGTGGAAAAATACATTTTTTGTAAGGAAATGTTACAACTAAGACTGCATCAACTTGCCTTTTCTTTACCATTTCAGTGCAGCTTTGACTTTTTTAACACTTACAGAGAAGCAATAGGTTATTTCCTCACCTAAAATTTTAGATAAGGCCATATATGATTGGGCAACAGTGCATCCAGTGGCACCCCTCTAATCCTTCACCAATTAAGAGTGCTGAGCCTGTTTTAACATATCTACAGAGTATTGATAATTTGGCAATGTGTATTTCATGTGGGGAGCGCATATGATAGGGTTATTTCTGGTGTGGTTACACCAGCATTACTAGAAAAAGCAGTAACTGCTACAGGAAGTAATGTCATCCCTTCTTCTCACCTAGTATCCCCCATTACATACATTACTGAACTAGTGTGAGAAGCAGCCATAATGAAATGGTAAGCACCATGTTAACATAAAATAGGAAGAGGCCCTAATTCTGAAAACTGGAGGCAGTTGGTAATAGGCTTCTGCAATTGAACAGCTGCTTGGAATCAACATGCTTCTGTTTTCTAAATCACTTTGTTTAGTAGCAAACTCAGCTTGGATGTGACTGTTGCTGTTGAACTGGTTGGCATTGACAGGCCAGATAATAGGACTGGTTCCTGTCGGGGTAGGAGGACGGGCCTCAGGCCACTTATGTACTCTTGATAGTTGAGGCAGTGTGAAACCCATTCTCTTGTCATTGCTCTTGCCTTTGGCACACTATCAAATTTCTCATCTGTATAGACATTAAATAGACCTTCACTGTTGAAGGGCATTTCTTCAAATCTGGACCAAGTTTCTTGTGGGAGGCTGGATGCTTGAAGCCAAACATGGTAGCAAATTCCCACCACACCAAGTAGGGTCCTCAAATTACAATCCACATGGTGGCATGTGGTGTTAATCTGTTGTTTGGAGAGCTGTAGTGTTTCTGACTGGAAGACCCAAGCAAGGTCTCAATGTTGTTCTGGGAGGAACTTAGCTAAGTTTCCCATTTTTTGCCAAAGAAACACCAGGTCGCATGCCATGATTGTTTCATGGTTAGATATACTAAGTTCCAGCCCTGTTGCTGCATATACTCACCTATCCATTGAATCAAGTTGGCAACCTTAACAGTCCACAGCAACCAAATGCTCCTGTTGTGAGTGTCCCTGTGCTGATTCCACAATTATCAAGACTGGGTGAGGGTGATGTAGTAGGAAATACGGGTTACATTCCTGTAACTGTAGTTCTTCAAGTAGTCATCTGTGCATTTACACATATGGGTGCTGCACCTGTGCAGCACCTCCCTCAGGAAGATTTATCTAGCTTAGCCTAGAACTTTCCATGGAGTCCCACCCCCTCCCTCCCTCCCTCCCTGTATATAAAAGGGGCTCCTGCCATTTTGACAGTTCACTAGAGACCAGCATTTGTGTCCCATATACTTATTTGTGTACCTGCTTTATACACATAATAATGCAATAAATTTCAATGAAGAAGCACACAGACCATGCATTTAACCACCGACACTGACGTGGGGCTGGTGGATGGGTTGTATGAATGCACAGATGACCACTCAAAGAACTACAGTTACAGGTATGCAACCTGCATTTTTTCATTGTGGTCTCTGTGCATCATACATATGAGTGACTAGCAAGCAACCCTCCATGGTGTTGGTAGGTATCAGATAGGTATATAATTACCAACGTGTCATATTGCTATATTGGAAGTAATATGTCAACCAATGCATATCATAATGTGTCATAAATGGTATTAAGGTCAACATGAACAAATCAATATGGTATGTACATTTATATACTTATACCTGGCTTGAAACTCAACATTAAGAAAACTAAGATCATGGCATCCGGTCCTCTCACTTCCTGGCAAATAGATGGGGAAGAAATGGAGGTAGTGACAGATTTTATTTTCCTGGGGTCCAAGATCACTGCAGACGGGGACTGCAGCCAAGAAATTAAAAGATGCTTGCTCCTGGGGAGGAAAGCTATGGCAAATCTAGACAGCATACTAAAAAGCAGAGACATCACCTTGCCAACAAAAGTGAGTATAGTCAAGGCTATGGTTTTCCCAGTTGCAATGTATGGCTGTGAAAGCTGGACCATAAGGATGGCCAAGCGCTGAAGGATTGAGGCCTTTGAATTGTGGTGCTGGAGAAGACTCCTGCAAGTCCCTTGGAACACAAGGCGATCAAACCAGTCAGTGCTAGAGGAGATCAACCCTGACTGCTCTTTAGAAGGCCAGATAGTGATGATAAAACTCAAATACTTTGGCCACCTAATGAGAAGGAAGGACTCCCTGGAGAAGAGCCTAATGCTGGGAACAATCGATGGCAAATGAAGAAGGGAACGGCAGAGAATGAGGTGGCTAGATGAGGTCACTGGGGCAGTTGGCATGAACTTAAGTGGACTCCGGGGAATGGTGGAGGACAGGAAGGCCTGGAGGAATATTGTCCATGGGGTTGCGATGGGTTGGACATGACTTCAAAACTAACAACAACAACCTGGGTTGAACAATATAGTCCACTGTAATTTGAGTCCATACAGATGTAAGCAATGGTGGGAGACTTTAAGAATTTTCACAGTCATTGTAGTATGGTGGAGACTACTGCCTTTCCATAGGAGCAGTCCTTCCTCGCTCTAATGTCCACTTTGTAATGCTTAATAAATGTTGATGGTGTCAACCAAGTAGCTGCTTTGCATAGCTCTTCGATTGGAAGTCCCACATGGAGTGCAGTAGAAGCCGATATGGCCCTTGTAAGGGTGTGCTCGTGGATTTTTTGATAGGTGCAAGATGGAAAGTTCATATGCCAACTTGATGGTCTCAACTACCCAATGGGCTAATCTCTGAGGTCTGACTAGTTCTCCTCTGAAGTAGACCATGTATTTCACAAAGAGACAGTTTGTTTTGTGAATGACCTCTGTCTGGGACCAATAGAATGAAAGTGCTCTGCGGATGTCAAGGGTGTGCAAAGCTGTTGTCTGTTGAAAGGGAAGGAAAGAAGGCTGGTAAGACTATCTCTTGATTAATGTGGAAAGATGAGGAGACTTTGGGCAGAAAGGATGGATCAGTTCATAAAATGACCTTGTTTCTATGGAACGTAAGGTGAGTCCACCCATAATGTACAGTTTGCTTGCTCTTTGCACTGAAGTTATAGCCACCAAAAAGGAGACCTTCCAAGATAGTAGTCAGAGATCTGGAGGCTTTGTTAGTCCATGTAACACTACAGAAAGTCTCCAGAGTGGAACCACAGGTTGAGCCCTTTCATAAAATGATGGGAGAGGGGATGAGAGAAAACCATGTGCCCATCAATCGGTCAGTGAAATGTGGAGATCACTGACAAATGCACCCATACTGAAGTAGGCTTTAGTCCAGAAATATATAATGCAAAAATTGCAGAATATTAGCAATTGACGTGCAATAGGGGTCAAAGGAACGGAGAGTGGCAAATTGTTTAAACTTTGTCCATTTGGCAGTATAGGATATTCTCAAATTAGGTTTATGGGAAGCTGTAAGGATCTGTTGGATGGCAGAGTCTAAGTTTAGCATGCTTAGAGGTGGTTGAGCTACCATCCATGGTCTGGGTTCTTGCCAGATTTGATCCTGTTGGATTTGAGTTTGTTGGTTCTGGCACAGTGGAGCTTGAGGTAGTCGGAATGGAGATGGAACTCGTCATATGTGATAGCATTGGATCTGATATAGTATGGTCCCAAGAATTGTCAATGGAAGTAAATTGAGCCGGTTACTTGATAGGAGAATGGAAGACAAACAGGTTAAGGAAACTATGATAACGTGGGCACAAAACTTTGGATATAATATTGAATTAGAAAAATGGCAAAAGCTATGGGAGAGAAATATTAAGGTAACATTAGCAACTTCGTATAAAGAAAACCTGTATAAAATGTTTTATAGATGGTATTTGTTGCCAAATAGATTAGCTACGATGTTTCCAAATATGTCAAATGGATGTTGGAAATGTAAACATAAATTTGGTATTTTCTATCATATGTGGTGGACTTGCAATAACACGAAAAAATATTGGATTAAAATACATAAATGGCTTGAGGAAATGTTACAAAAACCTTTAGCTTTTAAACCTGAAGTCTTCTTATTAGGCATCATACCTGTTGATATTAGTAAACAAGAAATGTATTTGATTTTGCATGTAATTACTGCGGCAAGGATTGCATTTGCCCAACATTGGAAAAGTGAAGAACCACCTACCGACAAACTGATTCTAAAAAAGATCTTGGACTGTGCAGAAATGGATAGATTGACTTTATCACTGAAGGAGAAAGAAGATACTGACTTCTATCAAACTCGGGACTCTTTTTATTACTGGCTAGAGAAATGGGACTTCGTATAGATTTAAACATTTTTTTAAGTTATCATAAATGGAAAAAAATGTGGGGGCTGACCCAGCAGGCCCGATGTTTTTGATGATTGATATTGTTTTTAGTTTTTCTTTGTTTTTAGGATCATAATTTTGAATAAAATTTATTATAAAAAAAGGAAGTAAATTGAGCCGGGACGGAATGAAATATTGGTGTCAAGGATGACATGACTGGTACAGGTATGGTCTGGTGCTGGGCAGTTTGACAGGCTGAGAGTGTGTTCATTGTGAATGTTCTGAAGTGTTGGAATCAAATCTGGTGATGCACTGGGGAGTGTGATCACAGCATCAAGCAGGCTGTTAAGTGGAGGGTTTGAATTTTGGGATGAACAATCTTTCCATGGTTTTGGGTTCACAAGTCTGGTATCTGAGGTAGATGTTTGTAGACATTGTTAGACAGATGTAGCAGTGATGGGACCTATGGTTGTCTCAGCCACCATGGGGTGATCAGGATGTTCTGAATGCTGTCTGCTCTCATCTTCGTGATGGTTCTTGTGATGAGGGGAAATGGTGGGAATGCATAAAAGAATGTACCGTTCCACTGCATGTGGAAGGCGTCCTCCTTCGATACCTGCCCAATTCCTGCTCTCAAGCAATAATCTTTGCACACCATGTTCTGCTCCGTGGTGAACAGGTCCACTGATGGCCAGCCCCAAATCCCAAAAATTTCTTTCAGTACTTGCTGGTTGAATTTCCACTTGTGAGTTTGGTATGTGGACCAGCTTGATGCATCTGCTGTGATACTGTCCATGGCCATCATATGAATGGCCATGAGAGTGATGTTGTAGGCAATGAACCAGTTCCAAATTTTGATGGTGAGATGTGAAAGGGTGGGAGACTCTGTTCCTTCCTGTTAGTTGACATAAAACTCTGCTGTGTTGTTGTCTGAGATGACTTGGGCATGATTGCCAGAAAGGATGGTTCAGAATGCTATCAGTCCTTTGAAAATTGCTAACAGTTCCAAATAGTTGATGTGTCACTTTCGTTCTGGTACCAACCATATTTCCTGGGTCATAAATCCCTGGGCATTGGCACCCCAGCCTGTGAGTTATGTGTCTGTGATAATGGTGGCCATCAGTTCCATTGGTTGAAATGGTAGCCCTTATGACAGATGGCCTTCTCATGTCCACCATGCAAGGCTGACATGTATTGTGATCAGAATGGCAAGTCACTTTTTTGGAGAGTCATGTTCTGGATCAAAGGTCTTTAGGAACCATAGCTACAACGGTTGCATGTGAAGCCTGATGAACTACACCATCAATACCATGGATGCCATATGTCCGAGTAGTTGTTGCATTTGATGTGCTGACACTTCTGGATTGGATTTGATCTCAGTTTGTCCATGCTGTCTTTTGGTAGATATGTTCGAGCTGTTCAAGAGTGCAGTACCACTCCAATGTACAGAATGGTCTGCATAGGGATGAAAACAGGTTTCTCTACATTAATACATAGACCCAACTCCTGTAAAGTGACACAGGTATCATTTATGGACTATGCTGGAGATTCCTTGGAGTCAGCCACAATTAACCAAGTCTAAGAAAGGGTAGATGTGTATGCCCTTGAGTCTTAGGCGCAAACCGGTGCCATACATTGAGTGAACACTCTCAACAGTCAGTCTCAGCAGTCAACAAGGCAGCACTATGAATTTGTAGGGCTCTGTTCTGATCTTAAATCATAGAAAGTGTTGGTAGTGAGGATGTATAGTAATATGAAAGTAAGCGTATTTCAAATCTATGGAGGCAAACCAGTCTCCATTCCTTAGTAGCAGTATTATAGACTGAAGAGAAACCATACAGAACTTTCTAAGGCCAATGTATCGGTTTGCTCTTCTCAAGTCCAATATAGGCTGTCAACCCCCGTCTCTTTTTGGTACCATAAAATATCAAGAGTAAAACCCGTGTTTGAAATCAGATTTTGCACTGGGAAGATTGCCCCTTTTGCTATGAAGATAGTGATCTCTTCCATCAGAACAAGAGATGGAGGGTTGTGCAGACTGATCTGAGAGGCAGTGGGGTCTCAAACTCAATTTTATAGCCATCTGTAACAATGGAGAGCACCCACTGATCAGATGTGCAAGATTCCCAAGTGGGTACATGATGCAGTTCCCAATCTGGTAGGTGGCCAATGAAGGGAAACTGGTTTGTTCAGCATATCAATGCTGCCTCTTATCCCCTTCAGAGTGCCTCTTAGATAGTTGGGGTCTATAAGTGTCCCTTCTGCGTGGGTAACTCTGGGTGTGGTTGGTGCATTGGTGGCCTTGGCTAGCAGACTGTTGTCTGCTGGGCAGAGAGTAATATGGAGGGTGTCAATTCCATGGCCACTTACCTTGTCTGGTCAGATGGAAGTCAATTTCCATCTTACGAGCTGTCACCCTTACCTTTTGAATGGTGTCCAGTCTCTCATCAGTTCGGGAATGAAAGAGGCCCTCTCTGTCGAATGACATCAACACTATATAGGACTATGTCTTCTGTGAGAAATTTGTCACCCAAAGCCATGCATGTTGATGGAAGGCCACTGTACCAACTAGTGCCCTCGAATCACAGTCAATGTGATGGTGCGCCATGGCGATTTGTTGTTTGGACAACTGCATGCATTCAGCTAGGAAGACCCTGGCAAGCTCCCTGTGCTGGTCCAGAAGGAAGAGCCTCCATCTTTTGCTATAGAAAGGCCTGGTACCTCCCCATCATCGTTTTGTAATTCGATATGCAAAGGCCCAGAGCCATTGCCAAGTAGATGTGGCACATCGAGTCATTGAGTCATTGATCTTCTCTATCCATCGGTGCAGTGTGGTCATGGTGGTGCCTATCCTGTGTCGACTCCATGATCATGGAGTTTGGATGAGGATGATGGAGCAGGAAAGATATATCCTGTTCCTGCACTCTGTACATTCCCTCAAGATGACACAATGTTGGGTGAGGATGATTAGTAATCTCCTGGGGGGTCTTTCATAGCCTTTAATAAAGCTGGTACAAATGGAATGGCTATCAGAACAGAACCCTCTGAATGTATCAAGTCATAAACTACATCCTTGGTCTCCTTGGTTGATTGTTGTACCAGGATACTGAAGGACTTGGCCATTCAGAGGACCTGCTCTGAGAATTGCCTCAAACTATCTCCTGAGGATCCCCCACACTGAGCCAAGACCATGTCGTCCAGGGAAGTAGAAACAGGCTCAGGCAGCTCTGAGGTGCCAGGTCTACATAGTTCACGTCTGTAGAGTCGGTGACAGAGGACAGAGAAGGGGTCTGTCATGTTGTTCCCAATGAGATGTGCTGGTTTTACCTTCTTGGGGAATCGGTCTTGGTGATATCCAGCATCAGCATAGGCAGAGGCAGACATCCATATCAATGAGGTTCTGACATCAGACCCCATTGATAGTCATGATACTATTGTCCCTGAGGTGGGTATTAGTAGGGTTCCAGATGGTATCAACGCTCAAGAGGATCCATTGCTGGAATCGATCTGTGTGATGCCAACAGAGATGGTTGCATAGATAAAGGACCAGATGTGCAGTCAGTGGGATAGCGACTGGTTCCTGATGGATGGCTGTAGTGCTCACCTGGGGAGGATTTGGAGACTCCCTTATTTCACCATCTGAAAAAGCCCAGGGTTGGCCTCTCTCTCTGTGGGCTATACTCTGATGGCATCAGGGTAGGTGAGTGGCTGGAAGCTTCCAAGCTTGAGTAGCATTGGATTGGTGAGGTCAGAAGTGTTGGTGATCAGGTCTGAGCCTTGAGAGCGGATGATGTCAGTTCTGAGGGTATCACAATTACTGCCTCCCTGGATGGAGACCAACTCTGTTCCTGGTTGGAGAGGTGACATTCAGAATGCTTAGTTTGGCCTTTGGACTTTTTCGCCTTTTCCTTTGGTTCCGAAGTCTTGGGATGGAGATGTTTGAGTTTCTCCTTTCTTTTTCTCAGTACCTCTGGCTCTCCCTGATCAGCAGGGGAGCTTTTTCAGAGGTATCTGTGGGAGGGCATTTCATCACGGTCTTCTCTAAGGTCAAAGTAGATGGACTTCCATTCCATTCCAGTCACATTTCTCATCTTAGAAACATAGAAACATAGAAACAGAGCGAGTCAGAAGGGGCCTCCTGGGCCATCTAGTCTGACCTCTGGCACCAGCCAGCTCCGCTCATGACATGCCCACCATGCATGTCATCTTACCCAAAGTCCGGTCCCACATCTCCACCCGGAGCCTACTTCCACGCCAAAGCAAAACAGGCATAGAGAGTGGCCATTGGAGGATGGCATTTTCACTCTGCAGCATGCACACTTTTGGAAGGCTGGTTTGCTGAGCAACATTGGGAAGAGAGAGAAATAGAAGAGGAATAGAAGATCATGATAGTAAGGTTTTGCCCCCCTTTTTTTTTCAGGTTTTTTTAAGGATGAGAAGTTGCAGACCAGGTAAAGGGAAAAAGGGCTTCAGTAGATAGAGGATGGAATTCAAGAATTTAGAAATAGAATTAGAATCAAGCAAGAATATACATAATAAGGGAAAGTTCAAATATTATCAGACAAAAGTAGCAAAAGGCAATGAACGCTAGAGATCCTGATGCACTGGCAAACAATGGTCAAAAGCAAATTGTCAAAATGGCAGGAGCCTGCCTTTTATATACAGGGAGGGAAAGGGCGGGGCTCTGCGGAAAGTTCTAGGCTAAGCTAGAGAAATCTTTTTGAGGGAGGCACTCCACAGGCACAGCACCCATGTGTGATGCACAGAGACCATGATGAACTGGATGTCCCTTTCCTGGACCTGGTATAGATTTTCTAAGTGTCAGGATGTTGTCCATTGCTATGCTGGGGCTTTCCATGGTTCCTTCACGGCATTCAGGAATATTGGCATGAATGGAATGGCCACCAGCAGCATGTGGTGCATCCAGACAATGTCATAGATTGGGTCAATCAGCTCAGTCAGCTGCTGGCTATCTAATCCAAGTGATGTTGCCATCCAGAGGACTTGCTCAGAGAAACATCCCAGGTTCTTGGAGGGGGAATCCCAGACCCTGCGTTGTAATTCCATCATCTGCTGATGTGGAGATAGGGTCCACATAGTGTAAGTGATCTGAGTTCAAGGCATAGTCAGCAACAGTGGAAAAAGTGGAATGGTTAGATGGTGAGGATTGAGTTTGTGGTGATGCTGGTTGGTAAACCAAGGTAGATGGTGGACTGGCTAGAGTTGGTGCTCTTCAATGTGGCAGTAGCATAGGCACAGTTACTGAGGGATTGGTAAAGAACACTTGCATATCTGTAACTGAGGTTCTTCGAGTGGTCATCTGTGCATTCACACATATGGGGGCTGCACCTGAGCAATGCTTACATTCAGGAAAATTCTTCTAAAATAATGTCCCTCCCCTGGTATAATTAGACGGCGTTCTCCCCTTTGTCAGTTCTGCTTCCAACTGACATTTTAGTGTGTTTACTATTTATTATATTATTTATTTATTTAGTTTTTTTTTCTGGCTGAAGAAAACTCTTATGTGAATGCACAGATGACCACTCGAAGAACCACAGTTACAGGAAAGCAACTCTACTTTCCTCTTCATGGTCTCTGTGCATCACACATATGGGTGACTGGCTAGCTTACCATTTCAGGAGGTGGGAGGTGCAATCACTGTAAAATCATGGAGAGCACAGCTTGGCTGAACAAGCAGTCTTGTCAGGCCTTGGCATCAATTCTGTAGTGATGTACAAATGTTAAAGGCTGCAACCATGTGGCTGCCTTGCAGAGTTCTTGTAGTGGTATGCTTACATGGAAGGCTATGGATGTTGGGACCACTCTAGTTGAGTGTGCCTGTGGATTGTGAGGTAGTTTGATGGGGTCCACTATCCAGTGGGCAGCCATTGTGGTCCGAGTGGTTTGCCTTTAGTGTGCTCTTCATATTTGACAAATAGTCTTTTGGTGTGTGGTATTGATTCTTTACTGATCATTCTTTGGGTATTGTGGTATTTGGTGTGGGAGCGGTAAAATGTCAGTGCCTTCATACAACTAGTGTGTGCAGTGTTCTCTTAAGCGATGTTGAGGGCAATGGGAAAAATGCCAGTAGGGTTATGTTCTGGTTAATGTGAAATGTTGAGGAGACCTTTGGTAGGATGCTTGGGTCCAGTCAGAGGGTTACTTTTCCTTATGGAAGTTTAGCTAGTTAGCTATTTATTTGGAAAACTTATATGCCGCCCCATTCGCATAAGCCTTGGGGTGGCTTCCAATCCATAAATAAATACAATGAGTAGAAATACATAAAATACTGGAGACATCCTGGCAAAAAAAATTAAAATCAATAAATAAAATCAACAATTAAAATAACGTTTAAATAAAAAGGTCTTGGCCTGGCGCCAAAAAGCTATTGTGGGTTTTTATGATGTGCACATATTTCGATGACTCACCTGGCTGATCTGATGGCAACCATAAATGGGGTCTTCCACTAGAGGAGTTGGAGCTTTGTAGATGCAAGTAGCTTAAAGGGTAGTTTTGTCAGGGCTTGTAGTACCAGTCTCCATGTGGGTACTGTGGTTTGGACTGGAGGGTTCAAGTTGTGGATTCCCTTCATGAATTTTCATGTTAGTGGGTAGGAGAAGGCTGTAAAACCCCCCACTTGTCCTCTATAGTGGGGAATCGCGGAAAGATATACTTTGAGGGAGGTTGTCTTCAATCCTTTCTGATGTAGGGAATGGAGAAAATGTAATATCTGGTGTATTGATGCCAAGTGTGCATCAAAAGCATGGTCCATTCCATAAGTTTTAAACTTTTCCCACTTTGCAGCATAGGGCAGCCTTGTATTGGGACAGAGTGCAGATAAAGGCAGCTAGAGACCCGATTTTCTGCCAAAGGAAGACTTGTTTTCTTCCCATCAATTGATTCATAATTGGAAATTCTGATACCAAGTCCCATAGTGGAGTATATATGGCAAGGCATCATGTCAAGGTGACATCTTTCTTGATCAGTAGGTACCAAGTGATCTCTCTGTTGGCACCCTTGTGTGGCTTCCACAGCTGAATTGGGCTGTGGATGGTGTAATAGAAGTGGAATGTCTTGGTCTTGGACTCAGTACATTTCCTCCAGGCATGGAGAGGTTGTGTGTGGTCGATTCAGTATCTCCCATGGCTCTCGCATTGCACACTGTAGAGTTGGAATAAATGGGAGCACAACTGGTACCAAATCTTCTGTGTATATCACATCATACACCAAATTGTATTCTGGTTCAGTGCCTTGTTGGGCTTGCACACCTAGTGATCTGGCCATTTGGAGTACTTGCCTAAGTTGTTTCCTGGTGAACCAGGGCCCTGTGCAGAGATCATGTTATCAGGCGACATGGACACAGCTTCCACGTTCTCAGCTCAGAGTTGGAGTCAGACACATAGTCTATCATCAGTGAGGAGCTTGATTCCAGTGCTGGTGATTCTTGCCCTTCAGGGCATTGCATTTTCATCTCCTGTCTAGATGGTGTTCAGTGTGCACCCCTGGTTGATGCTGAAGTAGGTGTTGCTGTGATGTTCATGGGCACTTCAATGCCCATGGGTAATGGTGTGTTGGTACCATGTAGTTGGTACCATGTAGGGTAACCTATGCATAGTGGCTGTATGGTGGTGGCTGTCAATTTGGTTGTTTTCCTTAAGGGTATGCCTTTGGTTCATAGCTGTGTACCAACTGGTGCATCAATCCCGGTGATGGTATAGGAGACACCAACCTGTAAGGTTGTGACATTGGAAGGCATGGAATCTGAGCTTCCCCTCTTGGGGCTGCTTCCAATGAGACCAGAGATTCCTGATCAGCTGTTAATTGAGCTGGTGAGTCTCTGATCATTCCCTCAGAGAATGATATCAGTGGGACTATTTCTGTACTCTGTGTCTCTGATTGTGGCGGTGTCATTGGTGGTGGTCAAATTGGAGACGCTTGTAATGGACTTATAACTACCATTGGTATGGACGTCAGATCCAACAGGTGAGGCCCATTATCTTGAGATGGTCAGTGAGCAGTGCCTCTGTTTTTCCTCTGGTCTGCTCACATGTTTTTCAACCTTTTTAGCCTGTTTGGACTCTTGTGATTCTAGATATTTTTTCTTTGTGTTTCTGTGGGGAGCTTGTGATAGTTGGCTGTTCTGGCATAGGTTTCATGGCAGTCGGTACCAAAGGTGGTGCCCCATCTGACCTGGTTTCCATAGAAGTCAGTTGATCACCTGTTGTTTCACCTGCTATGTTATGCATGGCCTTGGTCTTGTCCCACAGGGAACTCTGTCCCACAGTTCCCTCTTTACTCTCCCCTCTCTGTTCTTTCTCACCTGTTTAGTAAATGCCTGGCAATATGGGCATTTCTCGACTTGATGGCCTTCGCTGAGGCATCTCAGACACAACAAATGTCTGTTGGTGGATGGTATTTTCACATTGCATTTTGTGTACTTTCTAAATGCTGGTCTCTGTGCCATCAGGAAGAAAAGAAGAGGAAAAAAGGAGCACTGAGAAATCTAAGTGAAGGGGGAGAGGAAGATCGATGATAGAAGATGTGTATATATATTTGTGAGGATTAAGTAGGTGAGGAGAGGAAGGAAGGGGGTCAGGATAAAAGGAGGTTCTGTATAGATGTAGAGGGTATAAAGAGGAGAATTTAGTGTAAGAAATATCAGAAAGTAAGGAATTTGTTCAGAAAAGATTAAAGTGAAAGCAAAATCTGAGAGGAAGCTGACAGGAGAATCCTGAGGCGCAGCTAGAACGGTGGTTGAAAGCAAACTGAAAATAGGGGGAGCTCTGCCTACTTATACCAGGGGAGGGAGGGGGAGCTCAAGCCAAAAATGTTATGCCAGGAGAATCTTCCTGGGATTCCCAAATCTTCTCCTAGCAGGCGCAGTACCCATATGTGTGATGCACAGAGACCATGAAGAACCACCAATGGATCTTCTGGAGGATAGGTGGATGCTTTCCATTGGAGGTATGCCAGGTATCTTGGCCTCTGATCCCATGGATAATGCCCATAGGATGCTGCCAATGGTTGTAGGATCCATTGTGGCCCATTTTTCTAAGCTGGCATAGGGGATCTAAATGGCTGCTTTGGACAGTGGATGGAGCTGTGTGCAAGTGCTGGGGAGATTCATTCATAGGAAGGGCCAAGAACCAGCTCTTGGGGTGATGTCAGAGGCAAAGGAGATATGACATTTGATGGAGAGGTGGACAGTCTTGTATTTCACCCACTGAGAAAGAGGGGGTAGCTGTCAGTTCTGCCCTTGTTGGAGTGCTCAATGGTTGAACTGAGGATTCGTTTGTTGGTCCAGGTAATGCTGGAGCTGTGGATACAGCTGGTCTAGGGTCCATTGGTAGGACTGCTGGAGGAACAGGGGAGCTGTCCCAAGCATGAGACTGCATGGACAAATCATGTTGGGTCCATTTCTTTCATTCTCCCTTGGCTGTCTTGGCCAGTATTTTGTTTCTACTTGTGGCCACCATTTTATAACTCTTATAGTGTTTTTGAGTATTCTTCAGCTGTTGAATGTCCGGGTTTGAGCAAAGTGCTTTTCAGTGTCCCAGCAACTACTGATGGGGGACACAGTGTTGGAGTGCCCCAATAAGGCTGATGTTACTGTATCAGCTGCAGCAAGGGCACATGTCCACATTTTGTGTTTCATATAGCTAGCCTGGTTCTTTCTTGCCTGGCAGGTGAAATCCTGGCAGTGTGGGTACATATCTACTCTGTGGTTTTTCCCTAAGCAGAAGAGGCAAAGCAAGTGCCGATTTGAGGTGACCATCTTAGTGCTGCAGCAGACACATTTTCTAAACACTGCCATGAATGTCATTAGGTAGATAGAAACAGAAATAATGGGGGGGGGGGGGGGAGAGAGAGAAATTGAAATGAAGAGGAAAGGAGATTTCTGAGGAGACAAAAGAAGTTTGGTTGTTTTTTTTAAATATAGAATTGAATAGTCAGGTCTGTAGAGTAGTAAGAGAAAATAGTGTGTTATGAGGTAAAGTAGAGGTTAGGGTAGCAGTAAAAGATTTTAAGAGTGAGGAAAGCAAGGACAATAGAATGTTCCCAAGGCATCCAATAGCAGTTGAAAACAAACTGAGGAAAATAGCAGGAGCCCTGCTTTTATATGCTGTTGGTGGGGGAGGGGTGGCTCCCATCAAAATGCTTAGCTAGAAACATCTTCCCAACAGTAGGCTCTGCACGGATGCAGAGCCTATATGTATGATGCACAAAGAAGAACTGTAACTGATTAGTAAGAGTTCTGCTTGGCCCATCCATCAGCCGTAGTCTAACACAACTTTCCTTAACCTAACACCTTCCACCTGTTTTGGACTACAACTTCAAGTTCCATCATCCTTGACCATTAGCCATGCTGACTATGGCTGATGGGACTTCCAATTCAAAACTTCCAGAAGGCAATAGACTGACTAGGTCCTGGATCCAGATTTCAACTTGACTGGTTGGGCTTTCCTTCCCCAGTGTTGTCATGACAGCATCTCCAAACCTCCAAAAATATTACACAGCAGGTTGGGGGGACCTACTGAATGTGGTAAGGTGAGGTTCAAAGATGATCCCCCCAAATGAGTAAAGGTACTTTCCATGAGCAGAGTCTGCTCACAGAAAACAGATCCTGAATCCAAGCCTAGCATTTGTGCACCCTTGGAAAGTAGTTGGTCCCATTTTCCTGGGAGGCATACTTAAGTGCTGGAAGAAGTTCCCAGAAGCAGCAACTTTTTAACATACACACACCTGTAATACATTAAAAATATATAAAAGAGGAAAAGGAAAATTTAACCAAGGGAGGGAGAGGGAGAGGGAGAGAGACAGACAGACAGACAGAGACAGAAAAGTACAGACAGACTTGACTTATCTTTTAAAAAGTCATACAGGGAGCAGGAAGAGTGGGTTACTCTGCTTGCTTAAGGACAGTTTGCACTGGAAACTTGCTGTTAATCATTCTATTACCCTTTCCCCAAGTTAGCCAAAAAATGTGAATACTGCTGAATACCATCTTTTTCTCAGTGGGCAAAACCAGAATCCCATGGTCACTAACTTATGGCACTCTATGTAATATCCACTCCTGAAACATCTACTGACACAGAAATCACAAGATTTGTAACTGGCAATGGTCATGCATGTAGTAATGATATGAATGTATCAAACTGCCTTATTGGATTTTTCAGCATTTTGGCTCACATAGAAAGCTTCCATTGATATAGGAGGCTTTCCTCTTCAGACTATCACCCCTACACAGAGCAGTAAGGTTGGAGCTCTCCCTCTTATCAAGAATTTGTTTGCATGTACTGGACCCCTGAACACAGCTATTACATATTTAGGATGGAGAAAGTAAGAAAATAACAGTTATTCTGGATAAAGCACCAAGGTAAAAATTAGTGAGGTTGTACTAGAATAGTTGTGTGTAATGTATTACTTACGGAGTGTTTATGACCAGACGGTCCCATTGTCCTTTAATGTCATCTTCAGAGGGCTGTTCAGTAATGTACAGACCATCAAATTCCAGTTTCCTTGCAATATCTTTTTCCCTCTTGAATACAACCAGGGGAACCTTTGAGGAAAAATAGGCATTTGGGTTTGTTTTTTTTAATGAGTTAGAATCTTCAAATTAACCCAAGTGTTTTCAAATATCTTGAAAAGAGATCCGAATGCAACATTTTACAGTATTACTAAATCTGCTTTTTCAAGCAGTGCTGAAATTGAAATTGGCCACATGGATAGATACACAAGATTCCTGAGAGTTAAGACTATCTAACCATTTTACATTATTTGATCTGGACAATTTGTACTGTAGTAAACAGTAATATATCTACAATAGTGGAAGGTCTTTTTACTTAGAATAAATTAAATTAAGTAATGAATACACATCCCATCTCCATATCTTAATAAAGTTTCGTGAAACAGAAGTTATGTGAATGTAGGTATAAACTTGGAGCTTGCAAAAGAGGGGCATACTTAGACATTTATGCACATTAGTCCCTGTTCACAGTAGATGAGAGTGTAAGCCTGAACCTTTCTCCATCCCCCCACCGGGGCCGGAGGATGCCGAGCCTGACGACGACAATGCTGCTGCCGGCCAATGCCATCTTGCTGGCCGGCGAGTTCCGTGCAGCCGCCCTTGCTTCCCTGCCCCCCCGGCGCTGGGTGAGAGCCATGCCAGATTGGGGCGGGGTGCAGGGACAAGCCGACTGCTTATCTTGCCAGATGCGGCCGGGGCTGGCAGCCGAAGGGCAATGGCCAAAGGGCGGTCGCTGCCATTTTGGACCATTCGGGGCTTTGCGGGGGCTGGGCTGGCCAGGGACACTGTGTTGGCTGGCTGGTTGGTGGGATTAGTAATTTGTGCTGGGGGGTTGTGGGGGTGTTTTTAAGTGTTTTTAATGTGTTTTTAGTTTGATTTTAATGGATGCATCTTTGGCTTTGTCTATGAGGTTGCCTGGGGAGCGCGTGGGCGCTGCCAAGGGGTGGTCATGGGCAATGGACGTTATGGCGTTGGGGGTCTAACAAGTCTGCATAGAAGAAGGAGGGACAGATGGTTGACACCTGTTCCTCCTTCTGGTTATTCCCCTAGCCTGAGGGTTCCAGGTAGGCTTGTCAACTACCCCCTGGGCCTGTTGGTGCTGTTGCTTTATGCCAGGTCAGTCCATCATAAATCATCACTCATCCATGATTTGATCATGGATGAGGGGGCCAACCTGGCTTGCATTACAGAGACCTGGGCGGGAGAGGGAGGGGATGTCTCCCTCTATCAACTGTGCCTGCCCAGGTATCTGGTCCAGCACCAACCACGCCTGGAGGGGAGGGGAAGGGGGTTGCTTTGGTTTACCAATCCTCTATTTCCTTCACAGGGCTTTCTGTTCTCTCGAGGCCAGGTCTAGAGTGCCTCTACTTGGTGTGGGGCGACTGAGACAGATTGGGGATCCTGTTGGTGTACCGTGCACCCTTCTGCCCAACGGACTTCCTGCCTGAGCTGACGGAGATCGTCTCGGATTTGGTGTTGAAGACTCCCAGGATGTTGGTCCTGGGGGACTTCAATCTCCACGCTGAGACGGTTCTGACCGGGAAGGCTCAGGACTTCATGGCATCCATGGCGGCCATGGGGCTGTCTCAACATGTCACTGGCCCGACCCATGAACATGGACACACTCTGGACCTGGTTTTCTCAACAGGGCAGGAAGAGGGGGATCTGAGGGTGAGGAACTTGTGTCTGACACCCCTGTCATGGTCAGATCACTTCCTTGTGAGGTTTGAGCTCGAGAGTGGCCTTTCTCTCTGTAAGGGTGCAGACCCAATTGTGTTGGTCCGCCCCTGGAGCCGGATGGATCCAGATGGATTCCTGAAGGCTCTGGGGGAATTCCCGGTTGATAAGGCTGGTGCTCCTGTTGATGCCTTGGTCGAACTGTGGAATGGGGAAATGACCAGGGCTATTGACACGATCGCTCCTAAGTGTCCTCTCCTGCCTGGCAGAGCCCATTCATCCTCCTGGTATACTCTTGAACTATGGGCGATGAAGAGGGTTGGGAGACAACTACAGCGTAGGTGGAGGAAATCACAGGATGAATCTGACCGAACACACTTAAGAGCCCATTATTGGGCCTATGCTGTGGCGGTGAGGGCGGCGAAAAAGAAATTCTCTGCTTCCATTGCCTCCTCACAATGCCATCCGGCGGAGCTCTTTTGGGTGGTACAGGGGCTGGTTCATCTGGGCCCCAAGAAAGATCCCGTGCTACCCTTGACAGTCTGCTGTGACAACTTTGCCAAGCATTTCAAGGAGAAAATTGCTCAGATTCGTCATCAGCTGGACTCCACTAGTGACTCAGAATCTTCCGAGGAGGTGCCAATGTTGCCATCTGGTCCAAAATTGATGGATGAGTTTCAGTTGTTGGCGGCCTGATGATGTGGACAAGGTGCTTGGACAAGTACATCCCACCACCTGCTTACTTGATCCTTGCTCATCTTGGCTACTTAACAAAGCCAAGGATGGGATAGGGACCTGGATCCTGGAGGTTGGCAACGCCTCTCTAAGGGACAGCCGGGTACCTGCCCCTTTAAAGGAGGTGGTAGTCTGGCCAGTCCTAAAGAAGGCATCCCTGGATCCAGAGATGGCCGCCAATTATAGACCGGTGGCCAAAATCCCGTTTTTGGGCAAGGTGTTAGAGTGGGTGGTGGCGGGACAACTCCAGGCACTCTTGGATGAGACTGGACCCATTTCGGTTCGGCTTCAGACCTGGGTATGGTACTGAATCTGCCTTGGTCACCCTGTATGATGACCTGTGCAGGGAGGGAGATGGGGAGTGCATCCCTGTTGGTTCCCCTGGACCTCTCAGCGGCTTTCAATACCATCGACAATGGTATCCTTCTGGATAGGCTAGTGGGATTGGGAATTGGAGGCACTGCTTTGTGGTGGTTCCACTTCTATGTCAATGGCCGATTCCAGAAGGTGGTGCTGGGGGACTGTGGCTCTGTGCCATGGCAGTTAGGCCATGGAGTTTCGCAGGAGTCCATTTTGTCCCCCTTGCTATTCAATATCTACATGAAACCGCTGGGAGAGGTCATTAGGAGGTGTGAGCTGCGGAATCATCAGTATGCTGATGATACCCAGCTCTACCTCTTTTTTTCAACCAATCCAGATGAGACAGTGGTTGTACTGAACCGGTCCCTGGCTGAGGTAATGGGCTGGATGAGGGCCAATAAACTGAAGCTCAGTCCAGACAAGATGGTGTTCCTGTTGGTAGGTGGTTCGGGCTTCGGGATAGGGGACCTGGACTTTGTCCTGAAAGGGGTTGCACTCCCTCTTAGGGGCAGGGTTCACAGCTTGGGAGTTCTCCTCGATCCAGAGCTATCATTAGAAGCTCAGGAGATGGCGGAGGCGAGGAGCGCTTTCCTTCAGCTTCAGCTGATCCATCAGTTGCGTCCCTACCTGGAGAACGATTGCTAGGCAGCAGTGACGCATGCATTGGTAACTTCCCGATTAGACTTCTGTAATGTGCTCTACGTGGGGCTGCCCTTGAAAACAGTCCGGATACTTCAATTGGTGCAAAACGGAGCTGCCAGGTTGCTGACGGGGGCTGGGCATCCATATATGCCCTCCTACCCCTTGAGATCGGCAGCAGAGGCCCTTCTCCAGGAACCCTCCGTGAAAGATATTAGGAGGGGTGAGTACCCGGAGGAGGGCCTTCTCTGTGGTGGCGCCCCTCCCATGGAATGTGCTCCCCAGAGAGGTCTGCCTGGCACCGTCGTTATTTGTTTTTTGGTGCCAGGCCAAGACCTTTTTATTTAAATGATATTTTAACTGTTAATTGTTGTCTTTATTTATTGGTTTTTATAGTTGTGCCGAGATGTATCTGGATTTTTAAGGTTAATTGTACATTTGTTTATTTGTTTTGTAAGCCGCCCCGAGGCTTTTTGCGAAGGGGGTGGCATAAAAATGCTCTAAATAAATAAATAAATAATAAATACATAATACAGAAGCTTAGGTTGTGCATTGGCTTCAAGATTTCAAATTATTTATCCATTAAATGCATCATAAAGTCACCATGTATTTTTGAGAACAGCTTCAGTAATGGCTAACCAGTGGTTCATGTGGTGAACCATATAACTGCAATCTTTCAGGAAAGAACCTTCCAGATTTGGCTTGGCTCCAGCCAAAGGGTATAAAGGACTTCCTTAACAAGGTCTATCATAGCTCTAGTATATTATGGATCTGTGGATGAGCTCTTGATACTTCCTTGGTTCAACTGGGATTTCTAAGAACTAACCTAACACTATGGCCTGTAACTCTGGTTAGACTGAGACTATTTCTCATGTGTTATTCTACTGTAGGACTGAAGAATAATTACTATCTCCTCTTTTACTGTAATTATCTGGAAGCTCTGCTTGCTTTTTGTTTGGATGGCTCTAGTGCCAAGATAACATTAAGAATTGCTTAATTTTTGAACACTGGTATTAGCACCAGATCTCTTATGGTGGTAAACTAAGCTATAATTGTACTTTGAATATAACTCTTTGTTTCATTTCCTGTAGTATAGCCAATTGACTAATACATTTGATGTCAGTGGTTCCTAGCTTGTTTTCTACTCTTGCCTTCTGGCTTGCCCATGGATCCTCACTGCTCTTTCATCTTGCTTCCCACCTTCTGACTTTTGCTATGCTGCTGCCCAGCGCTCAGTTTTGACAGTCAATATATGAAGCTGAGAACAGTATTTATCTGTCAAATTTCTATCCAATCTATCTGTGCAAAGTTGCTAAGATAGCTAGCAACATAAACCTGCATAATAAGCCAATAATATAAAAATGTACTTAAGTGCATAAAATTAAAATGAGATGATAAAAACAATCCAGAAAATCAGTAAAACCATGACCAGATAAAGCCAATGAGACACAAGCGATGGAAAAATCTGACTCTTGTTACTGGTCAATTTAAGCTGAAAATTCCTAACCTTCAAACAGTAGTATCCAATAACACATACAAAAGAAATGATTGTATGAATAACAGCTAGAGCTCTGAGCGTTGGTGCCATGTAGCCTGTACTCTCTTGTAATACAAAGAATACAACTCCCTCTTCATCCTCATCCTCATCCAAAGAATGCCATAAATCAGAATCTTCTTCTAGTTCTTCAAATGGCTCTTCTGTCACCTGAAATTGAACCAAATGCACACACAGTTTCTGCATACAGATGTTTTAAATAAAAATTAAACATTATTCCCATGAAAGCATTTTAACAAATTTTGTACATTTTTTCATCCTATAGACTATCCTATCATAAATATACCTGTCCTCTTGGACAAAGCAATTCAAACTTTAGCGCCTGTACCCTTTGCATCTTTGTCAGCACTGCTCCTTGCCTCAAGATAATACTACTTAGTCCAAGAAAACACATGTTTGTAGGACACTTCTTTGCATTCACATATTATCATTCAACTAGTAGGAATACTCATGTGAAAAATATTGCATAGCACACCAGGAATATTGCACACCAGGAAAATGTGCTTAGGATTGCAGTGGGGGCAATCTAACATCACCATCTCAGGATGGTAATTCTTGGCGTGATGCAAGGATTTATTTTGCAAAGGTGGTATGTGGAATACAGCAATCTTGTGCTGGTGTTGTGCCATGGCTAAGAGATCAAGCTATGAAAACATTCAAATTTTGCCTCTTCCATGAACTTACTAGGAGATCAATTATGGGGACAATACTGCTGATTTACTTCATCATCATCATCATCATAGTGCTTAAGAGCTGATTAAACAAAAACTAACTATGTGAAATGAACATACAAATGTTGGAACTGAATACAATTTACACCCTTTGGAAATTTAATTGCCTAAAAGATCTCATAAGGATGGATCCAGACTTGTACTCAAGTCTTCTAGACTTGCAGAGTACTCCTGGTGTTCAAGGAAGTGGGCTGCATGGTGATTCCCTCCCATTCTTCCTCTTAAGGCTCCTAGTGCCACCTTTCACAGTGACCAGCTGGTTTGTGGATATTCTGAAACAGCTTGAAAAGTGGTGCTGGGGTTGCAGTCAAAATAAATGCCTCCCTCTGTCTTCAAACAGAAGTCTCTGCTGGATCCTAGTTTCCTCAGCAAATAGGAGACGACCCTCCATTCATGGAGTGGCAAGTCAGGATTCAACTTAATATTTTTCAAAGGTTGTAGTCACTTTAAATAGCTGGTGTTGTTTACTTTAGTAATTGCTTAGTTATTCATGTTCACAAATACCACTCTGAAAATTGAAGCATCCATTTAGAAGGAATACAAAGATATTACCTTGTAGAAGAGGAGAATGAAGTTGATAGCGAAGGCCACAAAAAGTGCAAGAAATCTTAAATTGTAGAAATTTCTGGCCAAATAGTGCTGCAATTGCAAAGAACATTTTGAGGTCCTAATGCAAGAATTAGAATTCAAGGGAAAGCTAGCAATTTTTGAAAAAGAAATGCTTCAAACTGCAGGTATGATAACATCAATTGCATTTCATTATTTTTTTTTCCTCTTACAGACCTGTATGTAAAGCGTTAGTAGAACTCATTATTACTTCAAAATACAAAAATGTAATTGTCTCATGTTGTTAAAATCACTGGCAAAAAATGAGAAAGAAAGTAAACATACCAGCATTTTTGTCTGGTAAATTTCCAATGCTTTAAAAAAGTTAGCCATAACTGCATCTGGTTTCTCTACTTTTTGCCCATGCCTTCGTTTCCTTTTCCTAGGTTCTTCAACTTCCAAAGGTTCAGAATATGCATCATCTTTTATTTTATCTTGTTTCTCACCATCTTCCATGCTATAGGAAATTACATCAAATATTATACTGCTCTTATCTGTCTTGCAGGCAATAAAAATAAACAAAGCTTAATTCCAACAATTAAAGGTCAAATATAGCTTGTGAAAACTGATGCAATAAATCCTAACCTCACATATACACTTATGGTGACTTAAGAAGGAAACAAATACCACCCTGGACATCACTTTTGTGCAATGTTCAGATTTATTAATTTTTCTCCAACTGAACAAAGCATGTTTATGCACTTTTTTCAAATACATGAATTTACTCCACATATTGCATTGAAAACTCAAGAATGCATGGTGTACAAACCAAAAATTGCATTTGAGTCCATCTTCTGTTCCTGGAATTGTAAGTTGGGTAAATTTTAGTAAAAAATGAACTGAAACAAAATTTGCATTGCTCTCTACTGCATTATGTATTTCATTTCTATACTACCCCACAACTGAAGCTGTGTGTGTGGTATAGTAATGTATACTTGGGTGGCTCACAACATGTTAAGAACTGCTAAATGGAACAATATAAAGCAACCTATAAGCAACATGTTCCATCAAATGCTCCTGTAATGTAACACACAATTACCAGGTTGACTTTACCTAGAATCACCACTACAAAATCTGCTTTTCAATGAAGTTCTGTGTAAAGGAGCTGCTATATAGTGAGCAACTGTATATAGTGAAAAACTGAGCAGACTTAGGGGGTTCATAACTTCAGCAAGTTCAATTTCATAACATTTCTTAGAAAGCGATTCTATTAGCTTGAGCATCACCTCTGGTTGCATGTTTCAGTCTGACAACAACTGACATGCCAAGTTAAATTTTAACTTCTTGTTCCCCCAGAATTAAATTCTTGTTCTTCCTCATTTCCTGAATTAAGTTCCAGGGACTACTCATGAGTTTAAAATACATGCAACCTTCAAGGCCGTGCATGGCTCAGCAAATTTCTTTTACAGCATTAGGGACAAAGTTCCCTATCCTCAGTGTCTAGTTTAGTCAGAAGTGTGGGAATGAGCAATACAGGGTGATGGCTGTCAATGTTTTTTCTCTCAGAAAGGGCATAGTTTTGGGCATGTTGGACAGAAAGAAGTCCTATAAAACTCTGAGCACTTCCCAGTCTGACATGCTGCCTGTGGAAAGTTGGGAATTCTAGAACTTTTTTTCCTTTCTGAGCATGCATAAGATTGTACCCCAAGGGCACAGTCCTATAGTTAGTATACATTGTCTGGCTAGCCATAGGAAAAGTCACAGTTCCCACTGAAACTTCAGAAAAGCCCTCTGAAGTTGTAGCAGGCATTCTGCCTTTGGAAGGCCATCCTTTTGTCTTCACTGCTGGTACGGTTCTCTTCATGGCCTGTGTCGCTCCAAAGACAGAAGCCTATCTTTGGACCAGCTTCTAGGAGGACATTCTGGGAGAGGAGAAATGAGACACCAAAGTCCTACAAAGAATCCATGAGGTGCCTTAGCCTTTCCTTTGATTAAGCAGAGGCAAAAGACATAGGAAGTTGAATTTGGCCACCTATATCATTTTTGCAGAGCAGCTCCTGCATTTAGTAACCTTCCAAGTTCAGAAGGCTGCAAGGAACCACACTGTATAACAAGCTAAAAGACTCAAATAGGTCTTTGTAGCATATGAGGATGTTTTCCAATACACTGCACCCCTTGTTCTACATTCTAGAACTCTGGAGTCTATAATACTAAAATTATAAAGAGAATAGAAATTTCTCTAAGTGCCAGCAAGAATGTCAGTCCTGTGGAAATGCCAGTTTTATAGACCGTAAACACTGAAGATGATCAGCAATGAGAACACACACACACACAGAGAGAGAGAGAGAGAGAACACGAACATTAACTATTAAACTTGGGTACAATCTAATTCAATCTTATCCTCTTCTTGCCTTGGAACTTTGGTATTAAATACTTGCAATCATGGCAATGAAACTTCAATATACTAGAAGACATTGATCCATTTTTTTCTGAACTTTAAGCCCATTTTTCAAAGGAGATTACACATTTTTTTAGGGCAGCCTTCTCCAATCTGCTGCCCTCCAAATGTTTAAGGTTTTAACTCCATCAGCCCCAGCTAGGACAACCAATGGTTACAAATGCTGAGAACTGTAGTCCAGAACATAAACATAAAGTAAAATGTAGCTTACTCAGCCTTCTCAGATTCTGTTCTTGTTTCCGATTCATCGTCCCTTGAAATTTCAGGTATCTTTAAAAAAGTACACTGGATTTTAATTGCATGGAATAAATATATATTCAAAAAGTTCCATATGCTTACAAATATTACAATTAACTGAAAGTGTATATAATCTATTAGAAATAATACTCAATTAGTTTAATTGTCTAAACTAGCAGTCAACTGCAATATATCCAGACCATGTTTCAGTCATAGAAAAGATTTGAGCCCCATTCCAACTGAGCCCCAGTAATGCATTGGAAAGGACATGCCTTTTACTTGGCCAGAACCTAATTATTTAAAGAATACATCCCTTTTCCACTTGGCAACTTTCAAATTCAGCTTAGAAAATGGCAATGTTCAGTAAAGCTAACAGAACACTGATTAAAGAGGCAATCTTATGCACACTTACTTGGGAGTAAGCCCCTTGCAATTTTGTGGGATTTACTTCTGAGTAAACATGCACAGGATTGCACTGTAAGAGAATAGCACAATTATAACTAAAGAGAGAGCTAATAAAATCCAGTTGATACTTTCTAGATACATTCAATATATAAAAGTTAATAAACGAATGAGGAGAGAAGTTCAAGCCCATCACCACAGAAGACCCTAACTTTAGTAATCTTTAGACCTTGGAATTACAAGGGCCTCGGTGGTAACCTGATTATAGTTATTATATCATATATGATAGCATCTGGCAGCCATAATTCCAACTAGGAGAAATAGCAACAGTGGAAGCAGAGACCACTCCATTTGCTGTTTTGAGAATATTACCTTTGGCTGCCCCCTGAACTGTTTCCATTACAGCTAAGTTTGTAAGAAATTTGAATAGAATTTAGATCAATACATGTGTAATCAGGCTGGTAGAAGATGCCATCCCTGCTGCCAATAGCTACCAGCCAAGCCCTTCAAAAATACTGTTCTCAAATTCGCTGTGTAACAGGAGACTGAAAAGGAAAGTGTGAGTGGGAGCTTCACTACTGGAGTTTGCCTCTGATCTAGCAGTATTGAATCAATTATATGTTCTAGAGTGTTGCCTCTGCCTGATTTCAGGGTAGTAGACTAAGGATCCATACAAACTTGGCTCAAGCCTTCATTTCCAAAGTAATATAAATACTGACTTGTTTTTATTGGCCTGAAGAGACATAGCATCTTTGTAATGCAATGGGCTTCTAAAATACAGCTTAACATGGTCTTTGGAATGGTCTTTAAAACCAGTATGATATATCACAAGCATAAATATACATTTTCATAAACCCCTTGGCATTCTCCCTTTCAATAAAACAAGTAGAATTAAAATTGCAATAGTACTGAATTACACAGTAAATTTATTTACCTGCCCTTTTTTCTTCTTGCGAGTTGTGCTTTCCAAAAGAGGAGGGCTTTCTGCTCCAATAATATCAGCAATATCCCCTAGGCCAACATCATGGCCATGTTTTGATCCAGTTTCTTTCTGTGTATGAGTGCCAAAAATATCTGACAAGATGTCACTTTCTCCCTTTTCAGTTTTTACAAACTGCACAATTTCAGCTGTAATGCCATGTTCTGTAACTTCAACTTTCTCTATCTCGAGGACATCATCATGGATTCCAAACTGTGTTGGATCAGGCATGTCTCCTAGTATTTTGGTAACTCTTATATTTTTGGCTCCTTCCACTAGACCACCCCCAAACACTGTACTCCAAAGAATTTGAAAAATACCCCAAACTAAAGTGATAAACATTTGGAACAATCCAACAAACAGCACCCAGAAAAATGAAAAAGACACCTTTACCAATTCTTTTACGGTCATCTTTCTTAGTTTTCTGTACTGTTTCCTTAAGTTTTTCAGTTTAATCATTTTTAAGATGGTTGCAGAATTTTTCTTCACAGCAACACATGCCATTGCAAAAGCTGAAGATGATTCAAGAGATTGTTCTTCTTTCTTATCATCTCCAACTTCCCTCACATAGCAAGGTTCATCCTCTTCCTCATCAAGTCTGTCAACTGTGTCTGATTCAGAGATCTGAGATGCCAATTGCATTTCAAAAATTGTGTCCTCACAGAAGTTTACAAAAAGCTCCATTTTCTCTTGCTCTCCACCTTCATTTACAACATCAAAAATAAACTGTCTTTTTGATTCTTTCACTTGTGGCTTTTCCCATTGTGTCCTACTGGATTCACTGATCTCAAAATAAACCCTTTCAATCTTCTTGGCACCACCCATTATCTCTATGCGTCCCAGATAAGGTTCAAAATAGTTAAGGACACTTTCTGCTGGATCTAATAAGGTCTGAAGTCGTGAATCATTTGGCATATGCTCTGAAAGATTGGTTAAGAGCACAGCCACATTAAATCCAATATCTTTGGCAGGTTCATGAAATCTTTCAACAAAATCAACATAGTTAAACATATCATTTTCATCAGTTTCTGCACAGGACAACAGAAACTCAATCTCTGATTGTGTATATTGCTTCTGACCTTCCATGGCTTTCTGGAATTCCTTCTTTGAGATTATGCCTTTGCCTTCTGGGTCATATTCTTTGAAAGCTTCTGAACTTGTTAGATCTTTCAGTTTGAGAAACATGTCGAAGAACTTTAAGATCATTTCAACATTGCTAGAAGATTCAACCAGAGTGTCCACCATTTGTTTCCCAATAGTGCCATTTACAACATTACCTACATTGTAAGTTTAAACATTGTTATTTAGTTTCTTTACACATACAGTGGAAATACAATTATTCTATACATTTTTAGAACTCATGAGAATTTGTCTTCAGGCTTATAACTGCCTTTTAAATTTATCTTTCATTTAAAACTATTATTTAACATATTCTACAACAGAAGATAAAAAGGTAAACAATTGTAGTGGGGCTCTTGTTGTTGTTAGTCGCGAAGTTGTGTCCAACCCATCGCGACCCCATGGACAACATTCCTCCAGGCCTTCCTGTCCTCCACCATCCCCCGCAGTCCACTCAAGCTCACACCACCTGCATCAGTGACTCCATCTAACCACCTCATTCTCAGCCATCCCCTTCTTCTTTTGCCATCTATTGTTCCTAGCATTAGACTCTTCTCCACGGAGTCCTTCCTTCTCATTGGGTGGCCAAGGTATTTGAGTTTCATCTTCAGGATCTGGCCTTCTAAAGAGCAGTCAGGGTTGATCTCCTCTAGCACTGACCGAATTGATCGCCTTGCTGTCCAAGGGACTCGCAGGAGTCTCCGCCAGCACCACAATTCAAAGGTCTCAATTCTTTGGCACTCAGCCTTCCTTATGGTCCAACTTTCACAGCCATACATTGCAACTGGGAAAACCATAGCCTCGACTATACACAGTTTTGTTGGCAGGGTGATGTCTCTGCTTTTTAGTATGCTGTCTAGATTTGCCATAGCTTACCTCCCCAGGAGCAAGCGTCTTTTAATTTCTTGGCTGCAATCCCTGTCTGCACTGATCTTGGAGCCCAGGAAAATAAAATCTGTCACTACCTCCATTTCTTCCCCATCTATTTCAATTTCAAGTTCCAATTTGTGATTCATCTAGCCCCGCCTTTCTCATGATGTGCTCTGCATATAAGTTAAATAGGCAGGGCGACAGTATACACCCTTGCCGAACTCCTTTCTCAATTTTGAACCAATCAGTGGTTCCGTGCCCAGTTCTCACTGTTGCTTCTTGACCCGCATATAGGTTTCTGAAGAGACACATAAGATGGTCTGGTACTCCCATCTCTTTAAGAACTTGCCACAATTTGTTGTAATCTACACAATCAAAGGCTTTAGCATAGTCAATGAAGCAGAAGTAGATGTTTTTCTGGAACTCCCTAGCTTTCTCCATGATCCAGCGTATGTTGGCAATTTGATCTCTAGTTCCTCTCCCTCTTCGAAATCCTGCCTGTACTTCTGGTAGTTCTCGGTCCACATACTGCTGGAGCCTAGCTTGTAGGATTTTGAGCATCACTTTGCTAGCATGTGAAATGAGTGCAATGGTGTGGTAGTTTGAACATTCTTTGGCATTGCCCTTCTTTGGGTTGGGAATATAAACTGAGCTTTTCCAATCCTGTGGCCACTGCTGAGTTTTCCAAATTCGCTGGCATATTGAGTGTAGCACTTTTACTGCATCGTCTTTTAAGATTTTGAATAGCTCAGCTAGAATACTGTCACCTCCACTAGCTTTGTTGTTGCTCAGACTTCCAAAGGCCCATTTGAGTTCACATTCCAGGATGTCTGGCTCGTGGTTATCAGGGACGTTAAGTTCTTTCTTGTATAGTTCCTCTGTAATCTTGTCACCTCTTCTTAATCTCTTCTGCCTCTGTGAAGTCCCTGCCATTTTGGTCCTTTATCATGCCCATCTTTGCATGAAACGTTCCCTTCATATCTCCAATTTTCTTGAAGAGATCTCTAGTCCTTCCCATTCTATTGTTTTCCTATATTTCTTTGCACTGTTCATTTAAGAAGGCATTCTTATCTCTTCTAGCTTTTCTCTGGAATTCTGCATTCAATTGGGTGTATCTTTTCCTTTCTCCCTTGTCTTTCGCTTCCCTTCTTTCCTCAGCTATTTGTAAAGCTTCCTCAGACAGCCATTTTGCTTTCTTGCATTTCTTTTTCTTTGGGATGGTTTTAGTTGCCAACTCTTGTACAATGTTGCAAACCTTCGTCCATAGTTCTTCAGGCACTCTGTCTATCAGATCTACCGTATTTTTCGCTCTATAAGACGCACTTTTTCCCCCCTCAAAAGTAAGGGGAAATGTCTGTGCGTCTTATAGACCGAATGTGCCTGACACCCGGGACACTGCCCACCCGCCAGCACCACCAGGCCGGCATGTGCTCGGCGTGCCCTGCTCCACCTCGCACTCCGCGAACTGATCACCCCCACCGGGAAGCTCCGTGCCGCCGTCGCCCCACTGCCCCGCGCCATTGCTCTGCGCCGCCACGCACCGCGCCATCCCGTGCCACCACCTCCGCGCACCACCACGCGTGGCCGCCCCACGCCGCCGCTGCACACCACTGTGCCGCCCCACGCCGCCGCCGCCGCGCACCGTCGCTCCGAGCCACCGCCACTCGAGCACTGCCATCCCGCGCCGATCCGCCCCCGCCCCACGCCACTGCCGCGGCAGGCACAGATGACGCTTTAGAAGCACAATCCTTCTAAAGCCTCTGCCGCCCGCACTGTCATCCCGCATTGCCATCCCGCGCCGATCCGCTCCCCCCCCCCCCATGCTACTGCCGCGGCAGGCACAGATGCACAATCCTTTTATTAAAGTTTAACAGGTTAAGAAACAGTATACATTGAAGCAGCGTTCTCTTTGAGATGTGAGAGAAGCAATTGACAATGTAAAGAGCTGGATCCAAACTTAAGCTTCCCCTCCTTCCATTCCTTTCAGAAAGAATTCAGCCCTGAAGGTGGCCCCTGCTGCGTGAAGGCTAGACAGCAGGAATGCTGGACACTTCTGAATTGGTCCACTTGTTTAGCCTGTCATATCCTGTTGGTGCCAAGGACACCCCTTGCATCTCCTCCCCACCACTCTGAAATGTCTCCCTCCTTTTCCAAAGAGGGCTGGTTCTCTCTAGCCATGTACCAGCACTCTAGGACAATTTTTAAAAAGGGATCTGGAAAATTATATGCTGCTTTGCTTTCTGTTGGTTCTGCGTAAATTGGTTGAAAGTGTTATTCAGGATAGATTCAGTTAACATATAGAAGAACTAGCCCAACATGGCTTCTGCAGGGGTAAGCCTGTCTTGCTAATCCCGTAGAATTCTTTGAGAGTGTCACTACTACACATGGACTGAGCAGTCAAATAGACATTGTTTCTTCCAAAAGCCTTTTGATAAAATCCATCAACAGACTCTTGAGAAAACCTGGCAGTGATGGAATAAGGGCTGTATGTGCACACACATGTTGTCCTATGGATCAGTAACTGATTACAGAATTGAAAGCCAACATTGAGAATGCATGGTATTCTCACAAGATTCTGCATTAGGATCAGTGCTTTTCAACTTGTTCATAAATGATCTGGAATTAGAAGTGAGCAATAAAGTAGCCAAGTTTGCTGATGATACTAAAATAAAACATTTAAAAGGGATTGTGAGGAATTCCAGTGGGATCTCTCTGAGCTGGGAAAAAGGGCATCAGAATGGCAAATGCTTTCAGTGTAAGCAAGTGTAAAGTTAGCATGCTGGGGGAAAAGAATCTCATCTTCAAGTATAAGCTGATGGAATCTGAACTAGTGCTGACAGACCAAGAAAGGGTCTTGAGAATGTGGGGGACAGCTTGATGAAAATGTCAAATGTTAGGAGGAAATGCCATAATTAGGAAAGGAATTGAAAATCAAATTTCCAAGATCATATTCCTCTTATACAAATCTTTAATATGACCATACTTAAAGTATTGTGTACAGTGCTGGCCACCACACCTGAAAAATGACGTTGTTGGAAAAAGTGCAAAGAAGGGCAACTAAAACAATCAAGGGATTGGAGCAGCTCCCCTATCAGACTTTGTTACAACAACCAGGATTGCTTCTCTTAGGAAAATGATGAGTAATGGGAAGCATGGCAAAGATGTTCAAAATTATGCATGGTGTGAAAAAGTGGAAAGTGGGACATTTTCCTCCTCTCTGAAAAAAAAAGGGTTAATCCCCATGAAAACACCCATCACTCCTTTGTTCTGGAAAAAAAAAAAGATTCAACAGCAGAAGTATAGTGAGCTTGAAATACCTTTTGGGAATGGAAGGGAAGTTCCCCACAATTCAGCTTTGTCTTTCAAGGGTTGGGCCTTTTAATACCTCATGGATAATTAACTGGGACTTCTAAATGCTTAACAAAAACAATGTGGATATAAAGTTCCCTTCCCAATTGAGGATACAAGAAACACAATTATTATAGTGATCTCTGCAACTGTGCAAATGTTAGATTTTCATGCCCTTGGTCCAGAGGAAGAAATGACACACAAGAGACCACTGAGTGAACATTTCTCTCGACTCAAAAGGATGCGTAGATGCAGCCCGAGTTTCTTAAGCATCACTTTTAAATATGAAAAAAAAAGAGAGAGAAGTTGGAGGATTGAATTTAGGTCTCTCCTCATTGCTCACCTTCTCTGTCTAAGATAGAGGCAAGAAAAACCAGAGAGAGCAGGTATACTGGGGATGTGCAATCAAAAGAATATTTACAGTTTATTCAGACCTACAGGAAATACATGTGGCATTGAAGGGACTGCAGAGATGGATTCTATACAAGATGTTTTCATCCCCTAACAGTTACATGCACAGTCTGTGGGGGATGGGGGGGTCATGCACACAGTATGCTAGAGCCACATGAGAGTAAAGCAACTGGGATTAAGAGATCCCAACACATCCCATAGTTTATTAAATAGTTTAGTAAACCATTTGATTCAGAATATTTTTTTTCTTGTTTTCCTCCTCTAAAAACTAGGTGCGTCTTATGGTCAGGTGCGTCTTATAGAGCGAAAAATATGGTAATTCTTTACATCTATTTGTCACCTCTACTGTATATTCATCAGGGATATGATTTAGGTCATACCTGAGGGGCCTGGTGCTTTTCCCTACTTTCTTCAATTTAAGCCTAAATTTTGCAACCAGAAGCTCATGATCTGAGCCACAGTCAGCTCCTGGTCTAGTTTTTACTGACTGTATAGAGCTTCTCCATCTTTGGCTGTAGAGCACATAGCCAATCTGATTTCTGTGTTGACCGTCTGGTGATATCCATGTGTCGAGTCGTCTCTTGGGTTGTTGGAAAAGAGTGTTTGCTATGACCATTGTATTCTCTTGACAAAATTCTACCAGCCTATGCCCTGCTTCATTTTGTACTGCAAGGCCAAACTTGCCTGTTATTCCAGTTATCTTTGGCTTCCTACTTTAGCATTCCAATCCCCCATGATGATAAGGACATCATTTTTGGGTGTTAATTCTAGAACGTGTTGTAGGCCTTCATAGAACCGGTCAACTTCAGCCTCTTCAGCACCAGTGGTTGGGGCCTAGACTTGGACTATTGTGCTGTTGAATGGTTTGCCTTGGATTCGAACTGAGATGATTCTGTCGTTTTGGAGATTGTATCCCAGTACTGCTTTTCCTACTGTTTTATTGACTATGAAGGCTACTCCATTTCTTCTGAGGGATTCTTGCCCGCAGTAGTATACCTGATGGTCATCTGAATTAAATTCACCCATTCCTGTCCATTTTAGTTCACTGATTCCTAAGATGTCGATGTTCAGTCTTGCCATCTCTTGTTTGACCACATCCAGCTTGCCTTGATTCATGGATCTTACATTCCAAGTTCCTATGGAGTATAGATCTTTACAGCATCAGACTCTCCTTTCACCACCAGATACATCTGCAACTGAGTGTCCTTTCGGCTTTGACCCAGTCACTTCATTCTTTCTGGCGCCACTAGTACTAGCCCTCCACTCTTCCCCAGTAGCATATTGGACACCTTCTGACCTGAGGGGCTCATCTTCCGGTGTCATATCTTTTTGCCTTTTGGTACTGTCCATGGGGTTTTCATGGCAAAGATACTGGAGTGTGTTGCCATTTCCTTCTCCAGTGGATCTTGTTTTGTCAGAGCTCTCTGCTATGACCTGTCCATCTTGGGTGGCCGTGCACGGCATAGCTCATAGCTTCATGGAGCTGCACAAGCCCCTTCACCACGAGAAGACAGTGTTCCATGAAGGAGAGTGGGGTTATTACTGACTTAATTAAACATAATTTCTGCATACATATATATAAATATATTTGAATTTCTTAGCAATGAAAGCAAGAAAAAAATCAACCTTCAAGTAGTGACAAGAGCATCACCACCATATCCTTCAAAAGGTCTAGTAGTTCTTTCAGTAGGTCAATCTGACTGGAATCCTAGAGAACAAAAGCAGAGCAAATATTAAAAATGAAACTAAATGAAACAAAACAAGGGCAGTAGTCACAGTCCACATCTTCAGACTTGCTGGTCTCCAAGAAAAGCTAGTTTTGAAGCCATAGGTGAGGGCAGGAATTATTGTATAAATAATAAATAAAGGATTTTAGCTTCATTGTATAGTCTCCATGTCTGTTCTAGTGAACAGACAATTCTCTGCTATCAACAGCCATCCAGTTCCAAGGTTGAGGAGAAGCTGAACTAGCCACAACACATGATACCATATCACATGTATAATGCCTAAACAAAAAACAAAACAGAACAAAACAAAACAAAACAAAAACAAAACCCCCCAACCCTTTAGCATATGTTAACTGGAAGGTTTTTTTTTGTTAACTGGTTATCTAATAACAGGTCATGCCACAGATTTATGCTCTCAGTGTATTCTTACTCTATTTTACCTTTATAACATAAATGAAGCAAAAATGCTTTGAAAGTTTACCTGGGAAAGTTTCATTTGCATGTTAGCGAAAACATGAAGAAAGCCAACAACAGCATCCCATAGTCTACTGTGAGCCAGACTCTGCTGGTTTCCAATACATGGACCCTAAAATTAAGAGGAAATGCTTTGGATTTAAATTTCAAACATCTGTTCTAGTAATCCAAAAAATAAACAGAAATTTTCATTAACTGTTGTGTCCAACCCATCACAACCCCATGGACAACTTTCCTCCACACCTTCCTGTCCTCCACCATCCCTCGGAGTCCACTCAAGCTCACACCAATTGCTTCAGTGACTCCATCTAACCACCTCATTCTCTGCCATCCCCTTCTTCTTTTGCCATCTATTCTTCCCAGCATTAGACTCTTCTCCAGGGAGTCCTTCCTTCTCATTAGGTGGACAAAGTATTTGAGTTTCATCTTCAGTATCTGGCCTTCTAAAGAGCAGTCCAGGTTGATCTCCTCTAGGACTGACCGGTTTGATCGCCTTGTGATCCAAGGGACTTGCAGGAGTCTCCGCCAGCACCACAATTCAAAGGCCTCAATTCTTCGGCGCTCAGTCTTCCTTATGGTCCAACTTTCACAGCCATACATTGCAACTGGGAAAACCATAGCCTCGACTATACACACTTTTGTTGGCAGGGTGATGTCTCTGCTTTTTAGTATGCTGTCTAGATTTGCCATAGCTTTCCTCCCCAGGAGCAAGCATCTTTTAATTTCTTGGCTGCGATCCCCGTCTGCACTGATGCAGACCTTTTCTTGGAGCCCAGGAAAATAAAATCTGTCACTACCTCCATTTCTTCCCCATCTATTTGCCAGGAAGTAAGAGGACCGGATGCCATGAGCTTAGTTTTCTTAATGCTGAGTTTCAAGCCAACTTTTGCGCTCTCCTCCTTCACCCGCATCAAGAGGCTCTTTAGTTCCTCTTCACTTTCTGCCATGAGAGTGGTATCATCTGCATGTCTGAGGTTGTTGATATTTCTCCCAGCAATCTTAATTCCAACTTGTGATTCATCTAGCCCCACCTTTCTCATGATGTGCTCTGCATATAAGTTAAATAGGAAGGGCGACAGTATAGAGCCTTGCCGAACTCCTTTCTCAATTTTGAACCAATCAGTGGTTCCGTGCCCAGTTCTCACTGTTGCTTCTTGACCCGCATATAGGTTTCTGAAGAGACACATAAGATGGTCTGGTACTCCCATCTCTTTAAGAACTTGCCACAATTTGTTGTGATCTACACAATCAAAGGCTTTAGCATAGTCAATGAAGCAGAAGTAGATGTTTTTCTGGAACTCCCTAACTTTCTCCATGATCCAGCGTATGTTGGCAATTTGATCTCTAGTTCCTCTCCCTTTTTGAAATCCTGACTGTACTTCTGGTAGTTCTTGGTCCACATACTGCTAGAGTCTAGCTTGTAGGATTTTGAGCATAACTTTGCTAGCATGTGAAATGAGTGCAATGGTACAGTAGTTTGAACATTAACTGTTTATGCAGTGATAAAGAGTTGCTCTTTGCTAAACTGTTCATTCTAAACAAAAAAGAATTATTATTCTCTATTTAAATAATTTTGTATTCATTAAGGCAAATGGAAAAGCTGGAAGAAGCACAATGGTACAGGTAAGTAGTTTTGAACTCTGGACTAAAATTGTTTTATGAACACACCTTCACACACTTTAGATCACTATGTGTATACCACGTCATTCCTCTTTACCCTATCTACAGCTGCTAGTAATGATGGAATTCTATTGAAAACTGACTGGCCATCTTAAGAATCCATGCGTCTCTCCCCCATATGAATTCCTGCATACCAAATAAACAACACTAAGAAACAAGTGCTACTTACTTGGATATATTCAGTAAGTGAATTAAAAATTTGCTTAGTCACAGCGAGTGCTTTAGAGAAGTTACACTGTCCAGATTCATCAATTATATCTTTTCCAGAGTAGTACCAATAGAAGTCACTGATAGATTCCTAAACATAAATAATAAATATATTTTCTCTATTTTTTAATTTCATTCTATTTGAAGGACTATCTAACCCATAGCACATAAAGAAAATTTAGACAGTGGATGGTATTTTTCTGTAATTTTTACCAATGTTTCAACTGTTACTATTGCTATTACTTTACTATTATTATTTTGCATATAAAATATCTCTGTATTAAATGCCATTAGCCAAAGGGCAAGTGCTCAGATTCTATAAGACCATGCAGGCCAGTGACAGAATAATATATTTTATTATTTTACCCATATTATAGTAACACAAAGTATCCTAAGATTAGCCATCAAGATAAATTACAATTTACAATACAAAAGTAGGCATTAAAAGCTGATTCTAAGATACAAAATAGACTGTTAATAGACAGTAGTTAACAGTAAGTAAACAATAAGCAGACCCACAGAATTTGTAATCAAAGGTTTGGAAGAAAGAAAAACCAATCTCCTGGCAATGTTGATTATTACCCTCTGGGTAAGCAATCCACTGAGAATGGCAATGCAAAATTTCTGAGAGCTGATTAAGTAGCCATGTTCTTGTAGGCTACAGTGGTTTGTATGTCCCACTGAGATGAGGTGTAAAATAATGATCTAATACAGATCATTAATGATAGTGATTAAGTAGGGTTGTAAGCAATGTACCACAAAGGAATCAAGTCGTTAGCCCCTCATTTTGAATGGGATAGTTTGTTGATTAGCAAACTCACTATTGAAACGATTGGGTTAGGAGGATGGCTACAAGCAACAGGGGCTTTTCTGTATACCCTGGTTGTAGAATTCCCTTTTCAGACACATTTACTACATGGTGACATCATTAACTTTTTGATACTGGATTTAAACCTCTCATTTTCTCACTTTTGAGATTTGCTGAAAAGTAACAGCAACAGTTCAGAATCTTTTCAATGTTCAGGATGTTATAATTAACTTTTGAGGAGTGTTTGCTACATTTCAGTTTTGTCTGCATGACATGGGCTAGTGTACAAGTTGCCTCTTTAGTGTTGGGCTAAACAACACTAACCTTACTCTTATACACTAAATTGGATGGTTTAGCTTCTTTATTCACCTAGTTCAGTTGTATCCATTCCCTTAATTTTTCCCATATGCTCACTGTAAGCACAAAGGAAAAGTCATATTTTCACATAAATTTTATACCCACTAAGCCTCCAAATCCAAGACTTGGCAAGATTCAAATAGTGTTGCTCCAAGATGGTGGCAGGACAAAAACCACAAAGGGGATGGCTCAAATGGGAGTTTAAAGTCTCTGACCTCCACTTGTGGACAGAATTATCTATTGTAGCTGCATTCCTCCATCTGATAAAATGGTTGTTTTCAGATGTATATACTGCAGTTTCTGTCAAAACAGCTTGCCAATGTTGTGTATCATAAAACCATTAAAATGTAGTCAAAACAGTCAACATAATTAAAATCACAAAATGCAGATGGGAGACATTGGGGTACACAGTGAAATGGAGTCTCTAAGAAAAGATGAACTATAATCATTAATAGTGTTAATGGTCAAAAGGTTATAACAATGAAGAGACTCTGCAAAGTAGGTAGTGAAGCTATAGAATGAAATAATTTTAAAATGCTCTCCTTACCTGAAGACGCAACAGATAATCAACTGTGCTAATAATAATATTCACTGTTGTAGTATTACCCATCTGAGTGCGTAGATAGTTCTGAAAATCTGAAATGTAAAATAATTTAAGAGCTCTGTAAATAAAATTCAAAATATTCGCAATTATTTTCATATTTGTGTTTGTCTAGAAAATGAAAATCTATGTACTGCTCTGTTACTTTGAAGGGAATGTTATCCTTAGATCAGTAGGCAATGGAAGCCTCCACAGTCGCATGCTTAATAATATGACAAATTGCAGTATTTCTTAAAGAAAAGCTATAATAAATACAATAATTCATAAGATGGCAACTTCATTTCTAAATAGAACTACTGCATGTTAAAATATTTTTGAAAAATTTGTGGATCTAGTTCTTCATGCAAAAGAACTAAAAATCAACTTGAATAGAAAAGATATTGAATTGATTATCCCCTCCAAAGAGCATTGAAACACAACAATAAATTACTAAAAATGTATCACAGCCTACTTACCATTGTTATGACCTTCACACAGCAGTTGCAAAAATCTAAACAGATCTTTAGTAAACTCATCATTCTGTAGTACTTTCTCACCTTGAAAATATACAGTACAATGAATTACACAATCATCAGTCCTTTTTAAAACATGCAGAACTAATTGTCTTCCAACAGCATCCTTCATACTCAGTGATTTTAATAAAAAAGCAAATACTGTAAGCTGAATTACAGTAATTTTTAAAAGAAATGTATTGGAGAGAATGATAAAAACAAACTATGAAACAGAAAAAGCAAAGCCAAAATATTTAGCACTCAGAAGCATTCATGATCAAAACTACAGGACTAAAGATCTAATTGGAAATGGTTAGTCATTATCAAACCATGCCTTAAATATGAAAGACACTTCTTTAATTAAGCATCAAATTGTTTCTCCAAGCTCAACACGCAACCGGCTGCAGACCATGAAACTAAACCTAAAGGATGTCTGGAAAGATGCAATTAAAGAAGATTTCTTTCTGTATTTGCAACACACAATAGCATCAAAAGCTGTAAACCCAAACGTACCACGCTCACGTACGATGACTGTGGATCAAAGAAAAATAATAAGAATAAAGGATAAGCAAGTTATAAGTTACATTATATATTTTGTTTAAAATTTCTCTTGGAAACAAAAATATAAACAAAATAGCTTAATACTACATTATTTTAATAGACTATCAATAAAGGAACCCTTAAAAGACCAGACCATTTTGGTGTTAAAAAGAAAAAAAGTGCAATGTAAAACTTACGTGGATTACAAATATAGGATGCATTATACTTACGTGTTCCTTCTTCTGTAACCATTCCAAGGCCTTCAGCTTTATTTTGTCTCTCAAAGGCATTCAAGTCAAGAACACTTTTAACAAGAACAACAACAAAAGACAATTGAGAAAGAATCACTAAGAGCAACAGTGACCCTGAACTTCTGGCATGCATGTAGACTAAACAAAATGACAGTTAAAAAAAAAAATGAGTTGCAGAAGTTTAAAAATATGAAAATGAAATCTCAGCCTCACTAAGGTCTGTGGAAAGTTTCCTCCTAAATTGAAGTCTGCTTTAAAGTATTTCTTTTGTTAGTATCAGTGCAAATGATATTCTGTCAGAGCTGGAAAGGTGACATATGCAACTGGAATTTGTAAATGAATATCTAAACACAATCTACACATGTTGCTGGCTGGGGAATGGTGGGAGTTGTAGTTTCTGTCTAAACATGCATAAAATTATGCTCTAAAAATGAAATAGCATAGTTTGTGTATATACCTGCAAGATTGCATTAAGCCCGAGAGAGATTGAAAAAATCCAGCATCTTTTTTCTCCTTCAGATAATCCAACATTTTCTAAAAAGAAAGGTTGAAAAAGCTGTGTTTTAAAATTGGCCACAGCTTTGGTCTAGAATTCATTTGGGCTTCACCTGTTTGTTGTTAGCATCTGTAGTAATTTACTGTCTTGACAGATATTGAAATCACCAATTGATTCACAGCAGTATGCAAGTTGATATAAGCGTTAAACATAAGTTATGTTGTGCTAGCATAAGGGACCTCTAGTACAATACCAACAGTGTTAGCTAGGTTAAACATGCCCCCTCCATCGTGACAGCTAATGCAATTGGAATTACACTAGAGGTTCATTATGCTAACACCATGCAATTATGTTAGTGTTCACATCTGCTTGCCCTCGATCTCCTAAAATAACATTTTCATAGCAGCTTAATCTTTTCAATTTATCAATGCCTCTAAAGTAAAATACTGTCAAAATGCATACAAAGAAAAGATATATAGAAATAAACTATTATTACCTGTTGAACAACTGAGTTACCTCCATTTAAAATGGCAATTCCAAGTTTCAAAGTTTCAACTACCATGGGGCCCATTTCACCTGTCAATTAAGAGTAATTAAATTATAGTCAAAATAATATAGCAATTAAATTATAGTCAAATGATTTAATATTTCTAACAGTGTATTATCACCTTACTCCACACTCGCAGCTACTTTCTAATTTTCCTACATTGAAAAGCAATGTTGTCCGTCTTTCTTGTTTGGCAAACTTAATTGATTAATTAACACCTTGCTGTAGCTACACAATCCTATGCTATCTACGAGGCTGCATGTGTTTATATTCATGGCTTGATAGCTGATTGTTGAATTGTCAAATGTTCTAAGAACAGTTTTATATCTTTAAAAACAAACAAACCCAAAATTGTAATTATATCTGCATTTGGTTATCACAATGAAAGTAACCAGCATGCTTCAAGTGGTCATCTGGGCATTTACACGAATGGGGTTCGCATGTGCATGGGGCCTGCTGTTGAATAGACAGAGTTTCCCTAGCTAGGCATTTTGGCAGGAGTCCCACCTTTATGTACCTTTTGGAGAAGGAGGTAGGACTCCTGCCATTTTCTCCAGTTTTGTGAGACCATCAGCTGGGCCTTGGAACCAGAGCACTGATGTTATGGTGAAGTTTTGTTTTGTATTCAACACCAATGAGGGGCCAGTGGGTAGGTTGTATGAATGTACAGATGAACACTTAAAGAAAGGCAGGTTGCTTACCTGTAACTGTTGTTCTTCAATTGGGCATCTGTACATTCACACATATGGATGCTGTGCCTGTATTCTGGAAGATTCTCTCAGCTCTAAAGAGTTTTGGTGAGAGCACCCCTCCCACCCTCATATAAATAGGCAGAGTTCCTGCCCTTCATCAGTTCAGCTGAAGACCAATGGTTAGTTCCCTGACAGGAGTAGCAATTGTAGTTAATAGTCAGTCAACCTGATTTGTCCCACCTACACTCATGTGGGGCTGGCGGGTGGACTATGTGAATGCACAGATGACCACTCAAAGAAGGACAGTTGCAGGTAAGCAACCTGCCTTTCTTCATCATGGTCTCTGTGCATCCCACAGATGGGTGACTAGCAAGCTTACCATACATGGAGTTGGGAAGATGTTCTTCATTGTAGAACAGCATGTCCAAAGGAACAGTCCCTTCTGGCTCTAATGTCAAGATGATAATGGTGGATGAATGTGCATGCTGTCAACCATGGAGCATCTTTGCACAGGTCCTGTAGAGATATGCTGACATGCAGGGCTGTCAAGTTTGAGACTCTCTAGTTGGATGTCCTTTCAGATAATTGTCAAGTCCATGTTTGCTAATTGATACAACAGCTTGAGGGTTTCGACTATCCAAGCTGATAGGTGTTGTGCTCCTATCTGTGTTCACTTGTCATGGTCTAAATATTTCTTCTTATGAAATGGTTCTGTTCACAATTGGTAGAAAGCAAGCACCCTGCACATGTGTAATGTGTGCAGTGACCTCTCAAATGGCATCGAAAGTGTGGGAAAGTAGGCTGGTAGAATGGTATCTTGATTTAGATGGGTTGTGGCTACCTTCATTAGAAAGGTAGGGACCATGCACAATCTTTTTTTTTTTTTAATGAAAATTCAGGTATGGTGGATCTATTCAGAGAGCACACAGCTCAGTGGCTTGCTTTGCCAATGTGATGGCCATGAGGAAAAATGATTTCCAGAAGAGCATTTTTAGATCTGTGGATGCAAGTGGTTTGACTGGTGGTTTGGTCAATGCTTGCAGAACTACTGACAGACTCCATGATGGGACAATCAATCAGATCAGAGGATTTAAAATTTGAAGTTCTCTTATGACATGGTGTGCCAATTGATGTGAGAAGAAGAATGATCCATCGATTTGTCTTCTGTGGTGTGAAATCATGGCCAGATATACTTTAATTGAAGCTAGCTTTAGTCTTGACTGGTGTAAGGAGTGGAGAAATTGGAGAAAATTATGGATCTTGGCAGTGGATGCCACAAAGTTATGGTTTGCACTGTAGATTTCAAACCTCTTCCATTTTGACATGTAAGATCATCTCGTATTCAGTTGCAGAGCTGACTATAAGATGTATCATATTTCAGGATCCAACTGAGACTTTCGTAGATGCTAGTGAATCAACCAGGCCATCAGTATCAGCATCTGGAGATTGGGATGTAGAATTTTCCCTTGCTCTAGAGAGATCAGATCTGGTGTCTCTGGTAGGTGCCAATATGTCCTTTGAGATAATTGCAGAAGGGTTGGGAAGCAGGTCTGCCATGGCCACCATAGAATTATTAAGATGCAGGTGGCCCTGTCCTATCTCAGTTTCATTAACGTCTTCATTTTAAGGAGGATTGGTGAGAATGCATAACAGAAAATGTTTTTTCCACAGGATCATAAATGAGTCTTCCAGAGTGTCCTTTCCCATCCTAGCTCTAGAGCTGTATAGATCAGAAGGCTTTGTTCAGCTATGTGGTGAATAGATTGACTGTGGGCGTTCCCCAATCATGGAACAGATGGTGATAGATGTCCTGGTTCATTTCCCACTCATGTGTCTGAATGACGCACTGACTCAATGAGTCTGCCTCCGTGTTCTCAGTACCAGCAACATGAACTGCTTGTAAGTGAATGTTGTGATCGATGCACCAGTTCCAGAGATGTATTAAGAGGTGAGCCATAGGAGCTGATTTTGTTCCTCCTTGTTTGTTGATGTAAAAGACCATGGACATGTTGTCTGTGGCTATTCATATGCCTTTGCCTGACAGAAGATTTTGGAAGGAACATAAGGCCTTGATCACAGCCAGGCACTCCACATAATTGATATGCCGCATTCATTTGTGTCCATGTCATGTCCCTTGTGTTTGGTATGACACACAGTGCTCTCCCCATCCAGTTCAAGACGTATTGGTATGCAAGATAGTAATTGGATTTGTAACGGTCTCATTCGCAATCTTGCATATTGCACTATGGATACCATGGATGCCATATGCCCTAGAGCCTGTTGCATTGACTGGAACGTTGCTGTCCAAATAGATTGTAGTTCAGTTTTTGTGTTCGTTCTGCTGGTAGGTATGCTCATGCTTGCAGCTCTTCGAAGTGAACTCCAATATAAGTAATTGTGAAGGGACAAGTGCTGATTTTTTGTTATTAATGCACAATTCTAGTTGGTTCAATAGTGTGCTGGTTATGGAGATTGATCTCAACAATCTATCTCTAGATGAGGTTACCAAAAGCTACTCATCTAGGTAGTTGTAGTTTCAAGTGTGCAGAAATGGGTGCCACACACTTTGCAAAATAGTCTCGGTGCTGTAGAGAGTCCAAATGGGAAGCACCTTGAATTTGTACATTTCAGTACCAACTTGGAATCTATGAAAATGTCTATGGGCAGGGTGAATACCTATATGAAAATAAGCATCTTTTAAGTCCAAAGAAATGAACCATTCCTCTTTTTGTAGCAATGACATTATGCTTTGCAAGGTAGTCATTCTGAATTTCTTTGTTCTTATGAAATGTTTTATTCCCTGCAGGTCTAAGATGGGACAGAGACCTCCATCTTTCTTTGGGACTGTGAAGTATCTCAAGTTGAAACCGTGTTGTTGCTCCAGTCAATTCTCTGAATTGCTCCTTTCCTTAAGAGTATTTTGATCTCTTCTTGGAGGATTGGGGAAGGTGATGTCCCATGGACTGTTCCAAGAGGAGTCAGGGTTTCAAATTCAATCTTATATCCATGTTCAATAATAGACAGAACTCACTGATCGGATATGATGGATTCCAAGATGAGGAAATGATGTTTTAATTGATCCCCAAAAGGGAATGGTGGAGTAGAAAGAGGACTGGTCCATGCTACCTATCAACATTTACATTTGTTGGTGTCAAGCCTCTTTTTAGGTGGTTGATACTGAGGAGTGTCAGTACAGAGGAGTTGGTTTGGTCTTTGAGTATATTGCAGCTGCCCAGTGAGATAGCTGTGTTGTATGGAATGGAAGGGGCAAGGGGCAATGCTTGATTCCATGGCCACTTATGGGGTCCTTGCTGGGTTGGTCCCCATCCCATGTGTCAAGCTGTGAGCCTTGTGAATGCAGAGGCCAGTACAATTGAAAGGCATATTCTTGATACATGCCTGGGTTTCATGGAGCAAATTTGCAGCTTGAAGCCATGCATGCTGACGGAATGCAACCACATCAAGCACTCTTGAATCACATGATGACATGATGTCTCGCTGTTGCAAATTGTTGCTTGGACAACTGCATCACTTCACCAATGAAGACTCACACCAGTTCCCTCTGCTATTCTGATAGAAAAGAAGCTAGGGATTCCATCTTCAGCCATAAAAATACTTGATAGCATCCCATCATAGCTGTACACCATATTGGCTGGTGTCATGAACAAATCCACTGATGGAGTCCCCCATGTTATACAGAACTGCGTCAGCACCTCTGAATGCAATTCCCATTTGTGACTTGGGTCCATCATTCTGCTTTAGCTGTCAGCCACACCATTGTAAATCCCTGCACTGCTACAAGGGTTATGTTGCATTCCAAGCACCAATTCCCATATTTGTATAGTAAGTTGGGTTAATGAAACAGAGTAAGTCCCTCCCTGTTTGTTTAAATAATACACTACTGTGGTATTGTCCAATGCTATCTGAAAGTGGCAGTTGTTGATCAGCTGTTGGAAGGATAGTAGTGCTTTCCAGTAGGGAATATTCTTCTGGCCATTGAATCCAGTTGTCATCCTTCCTGGACTATAGGGATCAAATGTTCTCTCTGAGAACATTCTTCGGCTGACTCCACAATCACCAAGTTGGATCAAGGGTGATGCAGAAGGGAAGGATGTCTCCCTCCTGGATTTGATATAGACTCTCTAAAATGTTTCGAGGTTGGCCATTGCTGAGCTGGCACCTTCCATGAGTCCTTCATAGCATTGAGAAGGGTTGATACAAATGGAATAGCTACTGGAATGGAGTTCTCTGCCCAGATGACTGTATTCCAGGTTGATTGGTGTTTTGGCCATTTGCTGTGTTACCAATCCAAGGGCCATTGCCATCTGGAGAACTTGCTTAGAGGATCTACCCAAATCTTTGGAGGGGGATCCTGGTCCTTGTGTAGTTATCATATCTTTGGGTGATGTGGACATCGGTTCCTCATATGGTGGTTCGTCAGAGTTGGATGCATAATCTGCTGGGAACAAAGATACGGATGGTGATGAAGCCACACAGTGGTGGAACAAGGTGCACTGGCAGCTGTTGCTTGGTGGGAGCTGGCAGTCTGGAGTGTGATGGAAGAGCTGCTGCTGAACCGGAAGTTCCCAGAACTATTGTCCCTATGGAGCTGTCAGTGGCATTCAGTGGATTTCTCCCTCAAGTTGGCATGGTTGTTACACCAGATTGTCAGCTTGAGCCCCTGGAGATGGCTGGCAAGATCAGTTCATATGCTGGTCTGAGGAGCAGTTCTTGCACCAGTTGGGAAGAGCATTGCAGGTCCCACACTGAATGGGGAGACTGTCACAGAGTCATTGGAGGTGAGTCCTTTATCTCACCCTCTGAGAACAAATGTGTAGTATGCTTCAGTTGGAACATCGATCCAGAGGATGGCACTGTTGGTGGAGCTGGTGGAACTGGCAATGTAGCTGGTGACAGTTCCACTGGTCTGGTGGGGTGGGGGGATTGCGGCAAGCCTTCTTAGGCTTCTCTCTTGCTGCCCTTTAGCTGCCATCGGTCACCATGTTGAGACCATGTGTGGGTCTCTTTTTGGCCATTTTTCAGTGGCCTTCAGAACGGATTTCACCTGCTCAGTTGGTAGAGCCTCATCAGCTGCTTCAGGAGGGCAAACGCTCAGAACAGGCCACAATGAAGAAGGGCCTGGCATTACTGTATCTGCTGCCTGTAAGGCTCCGGTCCACATTTTGTGATTCTTCCTTGCCTGCTTCATAAAAGCCTGGCAATATGGGCAAGAATCTACCCTGTGTTCTTCTAGGCAGAAGAGACAGTGAATGCCCATCAATGGAAAGCATCTTGGTGTCACAGCATATGCACTTTTGAAATGTAGCCATGAATGCCATTGGGGTGTATAATAAAGTGGGGAAGAGTGGGGTAAGAAAGACAATTGAAAAATGTTAACAGTAAGAATACCTGAGGTTGAGGTAAAAGGAAATGTTTAGATTGTGAGGAGAGCTAGGGAGGAATGAATCAGAGTGGTCAAAATGGACTGGAGAAAAAGGTGAGAGCTCTGTCCTTATATAGAATTGGGGGCTTCAACCAAAATGCCTAGCTAGGGATCTCTATCTAGCTATCCAATAACAGGTCCCATGCAGGCGCAGAAACCATATGTGTGATGCACAGAGAACATGAAGAATAGGTTATAAGGTAAGATGGATAAATGGTTTAAAAATAAAGATGGGATTAGATAAAGTTTAGAAAGGCTGAAAAGTGAAATAAATTCAAGTTTGTGAGGTAAGGTTGAAGGAAAAGGGGGTATTTAGATCATGAGGACAACTTGGGAGGGATGAATCAAGCAAGGTACCCAAGGTGGTGGTTGAAAAAGAACTGGAGAAAATGGCAGGAGCCCTGCCTTTGTATAACATTTGGGAAAGTGGGGCAGGGCTCCCACAAAACTGCCTAGCTAGGGAATCTCTCTCCATCTATCTGACAACAGACCCCATGTGTGCACAGAGCCCATATCTGTGAATGGTCAGAGAGCACAAAAAAGAACTGGCTTATTCTGTCAGAAGCTTTACTGCAGACCTTGCCCTTGTGTGCTCCTGTCTCCAAAACAGAGAAAACACAAACTGGCTATCTCCTGGAACAGAAGCACTTTTGAAAGAAAGCACCCCTTTGAACCATAGACTCGTGAACATGCAAAAGGAATTCCAAAAGATGCATTGTGGCTGGACAGCTGCAGGCTCTTCTGAAGGAAACAGATTATCTGGATCCATTTCAATCGAGCTTCAGGTTCGGTTTTGGAGTGGAAACTGCCTTGGTCACTCTGTAATGACCTCTACTGACTGGGAGAGAGACAGAGGGGGAGTACAACCTTGTTGATTCTACTAGACCTCTCAGCAGCTTTCGATATCATTGACCATGGTATCCTTCTGGAGAGGTTGAGGAGATTGGGAGTTGGAGACACCACCTTGTGGTGGTTCTGCTTCTATCTAGCTGACTGTCTTCACATGGTGGTGCCAGAGGACTTTTGCTCTGTGTCATGGCCTTCGTGAGAATTAAAAGTGCCTGAAGTATGGAGAAAAATGGCTAGAAGGACATTTTCTGTAATAGCACCCCTCTTGTGGAATTCATTTTCATTAGAAAGCCTCAGGCATCTTCTCTCTTCTCTTTTAGATGCAAAATGAAAACATTCCTTACTGTAACTACTTTGGTGAGTGAGTGGACTTGGTTTTAATGGTTCTTATATTGGTTTTATTGCTGCTACTGCCATGTTATAAATTTTAGTTGCCAGTCAATTATATTTTGTATAACATTTTATTCTACTTTAGTTAAAAAGATGCTTTAAATGTTTTTAACTGAATGTTTAGCTTTTATATCCCCCTTTATTGCTTTGCTTTCTATGTTTTATTATGTATTGTTTAAATCCATCGTTAATTGAATTGTTTTATCTCTTGCTGTATAATGTAAGTCTTATGCTAACATGTGTGGCATAAAGGACCAATAAATAACAACAACAAATGCCCAAAGAAGAAAAAATTGCAAAGGGTGGATACATTAAGTTGGTAGAGGAGGCAGAATAACATTATTAAAGTTAGTAAAGTTAGCTTCCTTTTTTTCTACCTACACACAATGAAGTTCCTTGAGGTGCCATCACTGTAGCAGGAGAAAGAAAATTAAGTAGGAAGGTGGGAACCAGCATCCTGGAACATGTTCATGGAGAATGATGGTGGGGCATCTGGCAAAACTCTAGCCTTAGTTTCAGAAGTTTCCTAAATAGAGCTCTGTACAGGCATAGAATACACATGACTGACTGAATAGAGGTCACAGAGAACATATTTTGTACTACAGTTTTTTCAGTTTAGACTTTTTAATAAGTGATTATCAACTTTTTTGTGCCCTTGAAAGAGAATGGAATAGCTGCCAAAGGATTAAATGAGTGACTATCTATCAATCCTTCAGTTTTTATGGAATTTTACCTTTACTGGCACTAATCATCTGTAATACCATCTCAGCAGCACCACGTTCATGGAGTCGAGATTGCTGATAAAGTGTTTTCTGCTTTTCCATTTCTTTTTCCTGAGTGTACAAATATAGAGATAAATATTTATATGTCTCCTTTACATATAATTCTAGCTGCTAATAGTAGGCAAAACTGATCTTTCTACAACAATAGATCTTTCTACAGCAATAATGATCTGACTACTTCAGAGAGCTTTTCTATACAAGGTTTCTATTAGGTGCTCATCATCTCTCATGGTTGTTTATAGGTGCTTTAGATAATAGTGTGATTCACTTCAGTTTCACTTCTATTTTTAAAAAGTCTTCTGTGGTTTGGGGGTAATGGGTAAAATGCATGCTTTTCATCCTGAAAAAAACAGAAAACACAACTCCCCCACTAGTGTAATTACATTATTCTATTATAACACAATGTAGTGCAATGCAGCAGAAAGTATGGAAAGGCAGGAAACAAATCTCTGTTTATGCAAAAACTAGAAGTAGATATAGTCTAGAAATGCTCTAGAAAAGATAACAGGACTAAAACAGCTGTAAACTGGAGTTTTGGTCTAAGTATCACTCTAATATAGCAATATCAGATACATGTTTATTTTTATTACAGATTTCTATATAACAAAATTTCACTCAGAACTGGAGTAATATTCATTGAATAAATGCTTTGAAAGGGAATAATTTGAATATGAAAAAGAATAATAAGTGGCTCTTCCAGATATATAGAACAAAAGGCAGGAGCTATAGGATACAAAGAAAAATATAGGTGGTGCGAAATTAAAGCACTGTTTGCACTAACTGAACATGTAATCATAATGATGTACATACCTATGTACAATACAATGAGCTGTATGTATACTTTTGAATACATACAATGAATGGTATGAATACTTTTCAAACACCAGTTAAATAAAATGTGCAACTTGTTGCAAGATCATTATTATTGCTGCATCATCTCTAGTGTGCTGGAATAAATTTTGTTCTAGCTTTATAAATTATAAGGTAGAAGAAGTATACTTAAAAAGCCATTTACCTCAAATGTTTTTTCCTTTTCTTCGTCTTCCTTTTCTTCTACTTCATCATCATCTCCGCTCTGACAGCTCTTTTCATATGAGAAAGAAATAGGCAGAGATTGAATCAAGTGATTGCTTTACTTTCATTTGATTATACTAATAAGCAGAAGGGAAGTCAAAGAAACTTTTAAATTTCAATCTATAAACAAAAACGGATATACTTCTGAAAGATAGTTTTTATTTTTAAACAAGTAGAATATTCAATCAATTAATGCATAGTTACGCATAAGAACTCTACAACTCCCCCCTCCCATCCTCATTAATCGACTTTCCATTATCTTACATCCTTTACTTACAATTAAAGTTTGGCCCCAGTTCTTCCATCCAAGTCAACAAACATTTCCATAGAGGCTGGTGCCAGGTCTTCCTAAAAGTCTTGTCAATTCACAGGTACCATAAACTTGGTAGACCAGTTTTGAATTTGTGAACTAATTCCCCATAATTTCTTTTCTTTTCATGTCAGATTGGGCAAAAATCTCTACCAGCTCAAAGGGAAAATCCCAACAGTTATATAGCTTACTGAATCTTCCAACTAAACCTTATTCAGTTCTATTTCTGTTGGCTTCTAGCCCAGGGTTCTCAGATCCCCATGGCAACATAGTCATTCCTAAGGTTAATTCCATACAGGGATGTAGGTTAGTGTCTGATACCATAGTACTAGCAAGCCTGACAGTTGTATTTTTAAAGTTTTCCTTCTGATTGGATGTTGTCTGATTCACCTGAGGTGCATTTTCACTCTGCATCTCACACACTTTCTGAAGGCCACCTTGAGAGCCATTGAGCATGAAAGTAGAAAAGAAAAGGGGATTTGTAAAATACAACAGTAGAAGGTAGGGGACTTTTTTGAGGGGAAAGGGTGAAGGAAAAGAGTACAAAACAACTGGAGAGAAAGGGTTTTAAGACAAAACATGAGGTAAAAGGTTGAGAGGTAGTTGTGAGTGAAAAATTGTAAGGTAAAGTTGTAAGAAATAAGCAAGAAGTATGAGGTAAGGTGTTGAAAGGTGTAGCTAAGAAAGTCCTAAGGCACTCAAAATGGCAGTTGAAAGCAAACTAGGGGAAATGGCAGAAGCCCCGCCTATTTCTACTGGGGGGGGCAGGGGGAGGGGGCTTCCACCAAAAATTGTAGGCTTAACTAGGAGAATCTATGCAAATGAAGGCACTGCACAGGCACAGCACCCATATCTGTGATGTGCAAGGCACAGAGACCATTAAGAAGAATGGGCAAAAATCTCCAGCTGCTCAAAGGGAAAATCTCAACAGTTATATAGCTTACTGAATCTTCCAACAAAACCTTATTCAGTTCCATTTCAGTTGGCCTCTAGCCGAGGGTTCTCAGATCCCCATGGCAACATAGCCATTCCTAAGGTTAATTCCATACAGGCATGTACATTAGGGTCTGATACCATAGTACCAGCAAGCCTGACAGTTGCATTTTTAAAGAAGTTTTTCTTCTGATTGGACATTGTCTGATCCAAACCTGATTTATTATCAATCTTCTATACGCAATATTCATTTCAATCTAAAGCAACATTCTTGGAATAAAATGGAAGAAATACTTACAAGTTATAATATTACAACTGACTTGTCAATAAAAATATATGATAGATAACAGGGCCTCAATCTAGTTCCCTGAGGTTATAGCACCCACATTTAAAAGGTTCTCCATAAAGCATGAGAAAGGACCATCTTTACCAGTATACTCTTATCCACCCATTGAGATCTAGGAATGAGGTCCTTTTGAGAGAGCCATCCCTAAAGGCTTTGTTGCAATGGAGGCGGCATACAAATGTTTTAAATAAATAAATAAAATAAATAAAGGGGCTGTATGGAGACTTTTAGTAATGGGACTAAAAGCTTTAATTAGCATATAAAAACTTTAAATAAACAAATAAATAACATAAAGGCAGTAAAAGGGATGGCACTTAGAAAGACCTTCTTAGTGGCTGCCCTAGCCTCTGGAACAGGCTTCCTAAAAAGGGCTGCTTGGTGCCATCTCTACTTTCATTTCAGTGCCAGGCAAAAGGCATCCTCTTTTGCAGTTGTTACAAAACCTGAATTAAAATCCTGATTATAAGTTCTCACTCTGCTCAAACAGATTTCCTCCCCTGTTCACCCTGTACTTGTACTGTGGTACCTTGGCTCACAAACTTAATCTGTTCCAGGACTGGTCGTGACCCAAATTGGTCATGAGTCAAGTCAAATTTCCCCATAAGGGTCAATGTAAATAAGTTTAATCCGTTCTGCAACTACTTTTTACTCATAAAATTTTGAAGCAAAGTGACAAAGAACAACAAAGATCGCAGCCATCTCCCCACCTCCAGCAATTGTGTGGGGGGGGGGGTTGGGGAGAGACAGGCGCAATCGTGGGTGTGCTGGGGGGGTGGGCTCAGGTGTGCGGGGAAGGCTGGCATGGGAGCGCTTGGGCAGGGCACACGGGTGCAATCATGGCCATCTCCCCCCCAGCATGACTGTGATTGCGCCCATGCAGGGAAGGTGGGCGAACTCGCGATCGTCACCCAATACAGAGTTTGAGATCTGTGGCAAAATTTTTATGAAATTTCTGTTCACAACCTGATTTGGTCATGAACTGAGGCATTTGTGAACCGAGGTACCACTGTATATTGATACTGTTAGCCACTCAGAGATTCCTGTTGGGCTATTAAAAACTCCATCTTCCCATCAACTCACTGATGCACAAATAATTAGAACTTTCATTGGCTTTGTTACCAATCGCAACACCCTACAACACCCCAAAAGTAGTTGGCCAGAGGAAGGCCCAAAAATAGTTGGGCAGAGGGAGGCCACATAGGAAAAAAACTATAGCCATATTGAATTTCCTTCTCAGAAGGGAAGGGGGATAGGAACAAAATGGACTTTGTGTAACCCACAGCTTACAAGCTAGTCTGACCTCGAATACAGTAATCAAAGGGACAGTGGAAACTGGTTATAGCTGCCATGAAAATTGCAAATGTGCAGGGAGTAAGAACGTGGCAAGCCTGTGTGAATTTTGAGCAGATATGAAATAGACATGGGATACGTCCAGTCCTTGACAGAAGAAAGGACTCTTTGAAGCTAACAGCAGTGGGGGTGTGCATACATTGATGGACTGATGCATTAGATGTGTATTAGGTGACCTAATCGCTTATGTAGAGTATAAAACACATGTACTGGGGTGCAACTTTCGAGACACTTCTTTGGGCTGCATATACCCTTTGTCTCCCTTTATTCTATAGCCAGTGCTTTTTTTGTAAGAAAAAAGGTGCTGGAACTCATGAAATTATTTACCTTTCACATGTAGTCAATCACTGTACACACACCCACACACGTCAGTTGTGTAACAAAACATCACAGTTGCCGCCTGCAGTAAGCACTCAGCGCATGACCACACGACCAATCACAAGCTGAGCAGCACCACAAGCTGAGCAGTGCCAGCGTGGATGAAGTCTGCATGCATCGGATTCGACACACAAATAGCCCGCATGCACCATTTTAATGATTTTGCTGCCAGCCTGCTACGTTCAACAGGGCGATTCAAATCCACGTGGACCAAACATCAAATTTTCAAAAGTTACTTTTAAAACTTGGAAAATCTGTTGAAAAAAGGTGCCGGAACTCTGTTCCGGTGCATTCTATGACAAAAAAAAAGCACTGTCTATAGCGCACTAGAAGAAAGCTTGTTTGGCTCTAAATCTTGACTCAGGCTCCTTTTGAGTTGAGGTCTGGAGTCCCCCTAGGCTTGCCCTAGCTGTTGACTGGCTGAGTTCAGTAACAATTGGAAAGTGTTAACTGTTTTATGTGTAACCCTTTAATGATCTATGTATAAGAGAGACAACTGAGGACTGCTCAGGTGTGCCATCTGGAGTGATTTGTTGGTAACTGGTTATTTTTGAGAAGAAATCCTTTAATAGAAAACCTTCACTGGGCATACACACCCCAGGACATGGACCTTTTGGTCAACACAATGAAATAGGCATGAGAAATTCATGCTTTCCTTGTAGCTTATCTTGTTCCCTCCCTCCTATTGGGTCAACAATCACAAAAATCACTCTTGTGTTCCTTGACCAAACACAGGAGACAGGGTTGGAGGAATATATGCAGGGCCCACAGGATTATGACAGGAAAATTAGGCTTTTTTATACTCTGTGGTGATCCCTTATATATGGATGCTGTGCCCATGGTACACCTGATGCCTACCAGTGCTGACAAAATAGAGGGCTACAAATAGAAAGCTAATTTTTGTTATTTCAGTTACATTGTGAATTTAAAACAGCTTGCATACAATTAGAGATTATTTATTTATGGACTGAACCCTATTTTTTTTTCAATTTTATATAATAAGATGATCAGCCAGCTCAAACATCAAAAAGATAAAACAAACAGAGATTCATGAAAAAGTGATGGTGCCATGGATGTAACATTATTTTAGGCTGTTTAGATTGTATGCTTACCTTTGCCATCATTGCTGAATATGCTGTGTATAGAGGGTCATTTTCCAATTTGCTGTAGAAAGGTGAAAATATTATTCAAACTGTCTCTGAAGGAGCCTTAAATCAGTTCATTGCAGTTCTCTGCTAAACCAAAGAGATTTTCATCCTTGCAATCCCATGATACCATCTTACAAGCCTACAAGGCTGGGAGCTATGTCAGTTTCTTTGTTAAAACACCTATTTACACAACTGAATAATATATCTATCTGCTTGACAAGAGTTTATTTTCCTTCCATTGTGCCTCCAAAATGCTCACAAGCAGTCAGAGACTCTAGTCATGTATTTTCAATAGTGCAGATGATTATCTGGAATTGTGTCAGACCTGAAATCTGTTTCCTACAATAACAGAAAATTCTTAGTTATCTAAAAATGTTTCTTCATTGTTCTGTTAAGAGGATTTTGAAGTTGGCAAGCATACTCTTATACAGATATATTTCTTAAAGCTTTAATACCTCCTTGTTTGTTATTCTTTAATCTTGTTAAGATTAATGCCTAATAGAAATAGCACAATAGCACCCTTGCCTATCAACAGTATCTTCCAAAAACACTACTAAAAACGACCATAACAACTTTTCATTTAACAGAGATCTTTAATGTCCATGCAGCATTATAGCAATACTCATCAGCTAACTTCCTGTGAAATGCAAACACATGCAGATCCTGGTTTTCTAAACAAGAAAAACTGCATCAAGGAAATTTACTGGGAGTACAGAAGTGATAGTGGGTTTATAATGCTTTGAGTAAAGCCCAGTTACCTTCTTTCAGTGAGAGCATTCCGACTGAAATGAAGAATAATCTGATGAAGAGGATCTGGATGTTTTTCAGTCTCTTCCTCCTCCTCCTCACTTTTTTGTGGGGGAGTCTATGCAAGAATCATATTGACATATTTTATAAGTAAAGATGAAAGAAAAACAAACTGTTCAGTAAACATTCCTCAGTTCAAATTGAGCTGAGACATTAGGTTCAAAATTATTTTCTCAGTATCCATACACACAGTGCCTTGAAGCATTAACCTTACCGTTACCATGTCTCCACAATACCTCGTTTTCCATTAGGCATGTATCAATACCATTAAGAAAGAGGAGCCAACTTTACTATTTTTCATAGGTGCCTCTAGAATATTAAAGCTAAAATACTTTAATATTTGCTCATACATTTTAAAAAAATCACCATTCTGGATACAGGATCTCTTTTTTTAAAACACAATACTTATGTCTAAAATATAAATGTCATTTATATGTCTGAACTAAGTATATAATTAAAACTATGAATTGGCAAATTTCTGATTATACCATTTCTCTAGAGATCTGCTTACTTTATTATTTGGAAGTTTGATCTGTCCTGTTTAGCTTTCCAGATTCAATTAGGACAATCTTCTCCAATCAGATGTCCTCTAGATGCTTTGAACTACAACTCCCAGGATTCCTGATGAGAGGCTATGCTGACTAGGTCTGATAGGAGGTGAAGTCCAAAATATCTGGAGAATACCAGGTTGGAGAAGAATGTTCTAGGGTCTGACATTTCCTCAGATTTACTTCTTTGGTATAGAAGATTTTTGTGACCTCTATAACAGGGAGTGGGCCTTTTGTGCCAATCCTGTGGAATCATCTGGAATTGATGATGATGAGAACAATTCATGCTGAGCCTCTGAATGCTATCCATTTTCATGGGAGTTACAGTTCCTACAATGTTTGTGACTTTGAATAAACTATACCACACACCTGGGGTGAGATAGATGAGGCACATACCCTCTGTCTATAAACACTGACACAACTGCCCACAAAGCCTTTTGAAGAGAACACCATAACTATACAATCTCTTTCACTCAAAGAACAGGTAGGTTATTAAATATCTTTTACAACCCCACTGAAAAAACTTCAAAGCCAATCTATCTCATCAAACAAACACTTCATATAACATTTTGACCTAAATATTCTAATCTGATTCTCATTATCTAGTAGTGGATTCTACTACAGAAAAAATATGGCACAATACATATGTTTAAAGAATTTTCTTGGTGTTGCTGCTATGGATTAACATGGCTCCCCTCTGGAAATTCTTCTCTCTCACACACACACATATGTATACAGACAGACACAGACCAAAACACACTTTGAAAAGATATAATACTTTTTTTCAGCTCAATTCCTAATTTATCATACTGCATCCAGATGGGTGGCTCCTAGTGTTAATAAATCATTGCTGTTCTTTTGTAAGCAGAATTGCAATGGACTTTTCATGATATTGGGGACTGTGTATTTTTCTGCATGTTCAACCCATTATATTCCATTTGTTTCAGTAAGCATGGTTATAATTGCTAGGGATGGAGAAAAGGAGAACCCAATTCATCCAAGCGGTTATGTGAACATGATAATTCTGAGTAAGCCATGACAAATAAGCATGCACTTAGTGTTAAGAACTTATTTCTAGAAGCATGATTGCTCATTACTACTCATGTAGTGTTAAAAGTGTTTTATGTTTGGTTTGGAATTTTTTGATTAAAAAAGCAGTAATTTCACAGTGACCAAAAATATTATTTTTAAATGAATGTTTTTAGTGTTACAGCATACTTCATTTAAACAGTATTTTGCTTATACTTTAGTATTAAAGACCTGGATAGAAGTGTGTAAGTATGTGTGTATGGTGGGGAAATATATAATAAAATGGAAATGACCAGAAACATTTTTGTCTCTATTTTGTCATCTTATCAAATTACATCAATGCACTTTGTTTAAACTCAGAGAGCAACACTAGAAGCATCTGTGGAGATTGTGCTACTCTTCTGTCCTTTAAAAGGAATTAGACTTTCTGTGGTAAGAAAAAAAGGGAGAAAGATCAATGGGAAAACACAAATGGCTGTATTGTCCACCCCCCAAACACACCACACACACAATAGTTTCCCATATATCTTCAAAATGTGGTGCAGTGGGGAGGGCCAGTGTGGTGCAGTGGTTAAGAGCGTGGGACTGGGACTCAGGCGACCTGGGTTCAAGTCCCCGTTCGCCCATGGAGCCAACTGGGTGACTTTGGGCCAGTCACAGACTCTCAGCCCAACCTACCTCACAAGGTTGTTGTTGTGGGGATAAGATGGAGGAGGAGAATGATGTAAGTTGCCTTGAGCCCTTTGAGGAAAAAGGCAGGATATAAATTGAAAAATAAATAAATAAATAAATAAATTTAAAAAAAAATCTGCTCCAAAGGGCTGGGGAACCTTCTGGGACATATTTTCAAATTTAACCCAGAAGGATTACAGATGGATAATGTGTAGATCCCTGTAAAACATGAATGAATGACATAGAGACTCCACACAAAACACTTCACTTAGAAGTAACCTGTATCATTCGGAATGCTGCATCATTTCTATGTTTGCAGTTTAAGAGAAAAATAACCTAAGTAAGGTGGGGAGGCGGAGGAGAGTGCCGCCATGGATGCGAAAGGAGGTGGTTAGGGGGATTAGACGAAAGAGGAACCTCCATAGGAAATGGGTACTGGGGGAAATAGACAAAAGGGTATACCGGGAGGAGGAGGCCCGTTGCAGAAGGATTCTTCGCAAGGCTAAGGCTGATTATGAGCTGAGACTTGCCAAGAATATCAAGAGCAACAAAAAGGGCTTCTTCCAGCATGTAAATGGGAAAAGGAAGGGGAGACAAGTGGTGGGACCACTAAATAAGGAGGAAGGAGATCCAGTGACTGACATGAGGGAACAGGCACAGATGCTAAATGACTATTTTGCCTCTGTGTTCTCCCCAAAGCAGGACGGGGGATATCCGTATAGGAGATTGGATGAGGCTGGGGACTTAGGAGCAGAGATTAGAGTCACCCCCCTTGAAGTCGAGGGGCTCCTCAGGGCATTGGACATTACAAAGGCGCCAGGCCCTGACGGGTTACACCCAAGAGTACTTAGAGAGTTGGCAGGGGTTCTCTCACGCCCGCTGGCCTCCATTTTTGAGGCCTCATGGAGAACGGGTGAAGTTCCAGAGGACTGGAGGGTGGCATCGGTGGTCCCAATTTTCAAATTTTCAAAAAGGGTAGTAGGAAGGACATGGGGAATTATAGACCTGTTAGCCTTACGTCCATTGTAGGAAAAACAATGGAAAGGCTCATAATAGAGAGAGATCTAGTGATGCTAGATAGGGAAGGGAGGCTGACAGCCACACAACACGGCTTCCGCAGAAACAGGTCCTGCCAGACAAACCTTGTGGAATTCTATGACAAGGTTTCAAGATGGCTAGATGGAGGGGATGCAGTGGATGTGGTATACCTGGATTTCAGCAAGGCCTTTGACAAAGTGCCCCATGATATCCTGGTGGAGAAACTGAGGAGTTTTGGGATACACCAAAGCACTGTCCGGTGGATTAGGGCATGGCTGACTGACCGAAAGCAGAAGGTAACCATTAGCGGGGAATCGTCGGGATGGCAGCCAGTGACAAGCGGGGTCCCCCAGGGCTCTGTCCTGGGGCCGATCCTGTTTAATCTTTTCATTAACGACATGGAAGAAGGGGTGAACAGTCTGCTGATCAAATTCGCAGACGACACTAAAACTGGAGCAGTGGCCACAACTGAGAACCAGGTACTCCAGATCCAAAAGGATCTGGACAGACTATGGAAGTGGGCAGGAGACAACAGGATGGCGTTCAATGTGGAGAAGTGCAAGGTCTTGCACTTGGGGCATAGGAATAGCTGTCATAAGTACAGGTTAGGGGACAAGTGGCTGGAGAGCAGCACTTGTGAAAGGGACCTCGGGGTACTGGTTGACCGCAGGCTAAACATGAGTCAGCAGTGTGATGCGGTGGTCAAGAGGGCGAATGCCACCCTTGGTTGCATAGCCAGAAGTGTGGCTTCTAGATCAAGAGAGGTATTACTTCCACTCTACATGACTCTGGTGCGCCCGCAACTGGAGTATTGTGTTCAGTTTTGGGCCCCTCATTACAGAAAGGATATAGCCAGGTTGGAGTCAGTGCAGCGTAGGGCCACAAGGATGGTGGCTGGTTTGCAGGGGATGGGGTATGAGGCGAGACTGAGGGAACTGGGTCTCTTCAGCCTGGAGAAGAGGAGACTCAGAGGGGATATGTTGGCAACATACAGGTATGTGAGGGGGTGTCACATGGAGATGGGGAGAGGCCTGTTCTCCCCTGCAGAGGAAGGCAGGACGCGCTCCAATGGAGCAAAGCTCAGGGAGCCAAGGTTCAATTTGGATGCCAGGAAGCACTTCCTGACAGTTAGGACCCCGAGGGCGTGGAATGGGCTTCCACGGGAGGTCGTTGAGGCCCCATCGGTGAGGGTGTTCAAAGATAGGCTGGACATGCACATGGTGGGCATGTCATGAGCGGAGCCGGCTGGTGCCGGAGGTCAGACTAGATGGCCCAGGAGGCCCCTTCTGACTCGCTCTGTTTCTATGTTTCTATGTTTCTATGTTTCTAACCTTATATGCCATGGTGATAAAATAGCACCGCTTCACATACCAGCTTCTTTAAACCTATTGTTTGTTTCTTTCTCTCCAATGACTGGCATTACTTTCATGGAATGGGAAGCCACTTTCATGGAATGGGACACTCTATTAATGACATCTCAGATGGTGTAAATTGTTGTCCTGCAACAACAGGGGGTTGTACCCAGTAGTTTCATGGCTCCTTCCATCTCTACTATTTTATGATCTGGGGAAAACTAATGAATTCACACATACCAAGAAATGAAGCAAGTATAGTCCTCTAAACCAGTCCTTAATTAAAAATAAGACATGTAAAAGTGTCTTTTATAGAACTTAATTCTGATTTAGAAAGGCATTTTTCTTAAATGGTAATAGATTATTTATGTTTCAAGCAAACTGCAAAAATCAACAAACCAATTTTAATACAAGGGAGCACAAATCTGCCACTGGATACTGTTATACATGTTTACAACTTTTAGAATACCACTCTATTAACATAAAGGAAAAGACAACATTAACTTGTATAAAAGCTTATACAATTAAAATAAAAGGCAAGATATGCAGTAACCAAATTCAAATGCACAAAGAAGCATTAATTGTGTTAAATCTTCATATAAATTTTCATTGAAATATAGGAATTGCCAAACTGAACAGAACCAAACAATGACCAATTTTAGTTCAATCCTGTTTCTAAGCAAAGGTAAGGCACATACTTCAGATAATGGCATAAGCCATAGCTGTGCCACATGCATGGAATAAGCAGCGTTGCTATGTTCTACAGTTTAGATTGATTTTGTAAGCACAGCAGCCAAACAGCTTATGCTTTATAAATGTAAGAGTGTTAACTGTGGCACAGAAGAAGCGATAAACATTTTACAATACAGATATGTCACACAGTATTGCTTAATGGGGGCATTTGAGCTCAATTGTATCTGTACTTACAGCCAAATCCTGAACTAGTTTCTCCTCAAAGGAATATTCCTCTGTTTCTATCCAATATTTCTGATAACCATGGAGGAACAGGTTAATAGAACGGTGCCTGGGGGGGGGGGGTGAAAGTGAGATCAAGAGGGATAAACGGAATACAGTATAAAAGCTTAGGTGGTTAATGATTAGTAAGCATATGGATTTTGTACAATTTTGTTCCTCTGATTGGTCAGTAAAAATAAATCAATTTTACAAATTAAAAGTGTGTGGTTTAGAAAGTGGCTCAGGAGAACAGATATATGGAACATTAAAACAAAGCTTTCACCCTCTTCCATTCAATTGTATATTTTATACAGGATAGGATCTAAATAACTGCAAAAGCATATCTGTGCCTTCTTATTCTGTTTCACAAGGACAGAAATTCCATACAGGTTGCAGACCAAGCTGTTAGTAGAACTTACAAATAGTTACCAGGTTGGTTATGCCATAATTCTACAGTTGGAAGAGTGGAAATTGGAATCATTTTGCATTCTTGATTTTAAAAAGCATTGTAATACAATACAAATTCTTCAACATACATTTTTCAAGCATTTAAATTTTCCTTGATTAAACAAGGCATTTAAATGGATCTTATGAAGCCTTTTGTGCTCTTGCTTCATTCAAGCTACAATCTGAAATCTACTGATACAATTTAAGTCCTATTCAACTTAATGGGATTTAAACATGTGTAGGATTGAATTGCCAAAATCGTATCTCCAATTATTGTTGCTATTCTTCTTCTTCCTCTTTTTCAAGGATGAACACTTTCTGAAGTTCTAGAAACTTCAGTTTATTTTCACTTCCAGAACCCTACCATAGGCTGTATTACATGGGGTACTGTGCAGTTTGCAGAGTGCTCCCCACCAAAGGAAAAAAAAATCACTATAAATTCTCTGGCAACCCCCCCCTTTTTTTTGCAAAACATCTCATTGTTGGCTCATATTCAACTTGTAATTTACAACAATTCCATGATCCTTCTTACTTGTAGTATTGTTGAGCCAAGTATCTCCCATGTTGTAACTTTTATTTATTTATTTATTTATTTTACATATTTGTATGCCACCCCGTTGCAAAAAGCCTCGGGGCGGCTAACAACAATAAGAAATACAATTAAAAACAATACACTATTTAAAAACCAAACTTTTTAAATGTTAACTATTTAAAAACCAAACTTTTCATTTGGTTTCCTTTTCCTAGGGGTAGACCTTGGCATTTGTTCCTATTGAATTCATTCTGTGGCTTTCAGTCAAGTGCTCTAGCCCAGCTTTCCCCACATCTGGATTGCAACACCCAGAATTCTCAGTCAATGGCCCTGCTGGATGGGAATTCTAGGAGTTGTGGTCCAAATACTCTGATGGCCACCATGTTGCAGAAGGCTGCTTTAGCCTATCAAAATTACTTTGGATTTTGTTTGTGTCTTGCAGGGTATTAACTATCCCACCCAATTCTGTGTCATCTGCAGATTTAATCAGCATTACCTGCATCTCTAGATCCAAGTCATTAATAAAAAAGTTGAAGATCACTGGTTCCAGCACCAAGTTCTGTGGTACACCACTTGTTACTCTCCCTAGTTTGAAAACTTGCCATTGAGGAGCACTCTTTGAGTTCAGTTCTGTAGCCACCTGATAGTTGTTCTTTCTAGTACCTAATGTAGCTTTTAACTAGTTTTAGCTAGTTTCCTGATAAGAATGTCATGGGACACTTTGTCCACAGCATTCCCACAGTCCACAAGGGTGGTTACCAAATTAAAAAAAGAGATCAGATCAAGATTTGTTCTTGATAAATCCATGCTGGCTTCTAGTAATTACTCCATTGTCTTCAAGGTGCTTACAGATTAACTTTATTATCTGCTCCAGATTTTTGTGAGGGATTGATGCCAGACTAACTGGTCAGTAGTCCCTGAATTCTCTTTTTTGCCCTTTTTTTGAAGATAGGGACAACAGTAGCCCTTCTCCAGCTATCTGGTACTTCACCAATCCTCCATGACTTCTCAAAGATAATAGACAATGGTGCTGAGAATTCTTCTCCCAGCTCCTTTATGACTCTAGCATGCAGTTCATCAGGCCTTGGATATTTGAACTCATTCAAAGAAATTAGATGTTCCCTAGGGCCATAAGGTTTATTCTGGTTTTTGGTCTTATAAATCAAACTTAAAACTTCGTGGCTATTTGTTGACTTTTAGTAAATCTGGACAGGTTTTCTTTATTTATTGAACAATGAGATTACAATTTAACTACAAGTATTCTGTCTCCAGCTTTACAATTCTGATTTAATCTTCTGATCTAGTTTAGCCTTTACCCTGTTTAATGATCTTAGTGAAAAATGGTCAGAGATCTTAGGAAGATAAACCAGACAATCAGTGTAATCAGATAATACTGTCCAAATTTCTCTGACGTATTTCAAATGAACTGTTGCTATTAATAATACATAGACACCCTGCCTCTATATATGTGTGTGTGCATGTGCATGAGTGTTTGTATATTAAGGATGTGTAAAGAATCCATTTGTGCGTGGCAATCCATTGGATTCCCTGTGCTAAGCTCCCTGGACTCCAGTCTGCTTTAATTAATCTTGCATATTGGAGTCACTGCCAGATCCCTGTTGTATAATTTTATATAATAGACCTACAGGCTAGTCCTTCAAAGACATTGTCAAAATCTGTCAACTACTTGCCTTTTACAGTTTTCTTTCCATGAACCAAAACTTAACTGAGGTAACACAATGACATCCAATCAGCATAAGAATATTTTTCTGGGGTACTTTCATACCCCAAACAAAATGCTCTAAACAAAGGAAAAGGTTAAGTATAGATCATCTTGGAAGAGTCTGAGCTAAAACCTCAAACAGACAGAAATAAACTCAGTTGGGGGAGATTTTTAAAATGCTGGTTTAAAGTTTGTAGATCAATCATTTGTTACGGAGAGTGAAGGTCAATAGGTCAGGTATTGTTATGGAGAAATTATTGTTATACAGGAAAGATTAAATCTCAAACTATCTGTACTAGCAGAAACTTGAAATACATTCTTATTCTGACAGAAACCTATTGTGAGAAACATTCAGCCATAAAAGCCCTTTCATATGTAGCTTTTGCCTTTACTTGGACACTTTTGTCTGGGGTCTCAAATAACTCCTCTTGTGAGTGATGCTAGATGCTAGCACACATGCTGACACAGGGTGAAGATGAAGTACTGCCTAATGTTTTGGTAACATTTCTAGAAGTTGTGCAGATGAGGAACAATGCAGACCCTGCCCTCAAGCTTACAATCTAGGGTTGTGATAATACATTTAAAAGTAGCAAATACAACTAAAGCACAGGTTTTTTAAGGAAGACAAAAATCAATTATGAAGTCTTGACTTGTTATTACAAATAAGAAATTATGAGTTAATTTACTTTTCATTTGTCATTGCCAGCATTGTACTGGTTTTCACACTTGGTTTGAAGACTGACCAATCAGAATCCCTCATAAAATTGTACAAACTCATTGTATGATATCATATCATGGCTGGGAAGGAGTAAGTGTGTGCATAAGGAAGAGGCTCTCCATTACATTACCGTTAATGTGAGTATGAGCCTGTCATATTGAGTTTTTTCATGTACTTTTTCCAGCCATACACGTTGAAAGGTGCTCAGGAAGAAATTGCTAATTTTGTGTCTGAAGAAAAGCATATAGGTTTTAACTATCAATAAATATACCATTTAATTTTAGTAAAGCAATAAGAACAAAGGTTATTTAAACTTCTAAATTATGTTAAAATTGCCATCACATTCTGCTCAGCTCTGTATTTCTTTATGGCCAAAACAATAAAAATGTAATTGAAAACAATTCTACACTAATACATAATATTTATACCATCAAAATGGGCAGTCCACTAAAGCAGTATCATATGTACGAGTAGTGATCTCCTTCTGTCCTGAAGTCACAAAATATGCCACATACCATATTTGGCAAGAAAAATCCCATAAAAGCATGGGGCTTTTATTTTTTGCCCTGTTTATTAATTGAGTGGTGCTCCTTTTTTTAAAAAAAAAATGTTTTGTTACAAACTAAAGAACACAACTGCAGTCATGTACATAATTAAATCTATGTAAATAGTGGCTTGGATCTAAGGTAAGGCAACAGAGTTCATAGTAGGGACACTTCTTTTCCACTCTTTGTTCCTACAGAGACCTTCTGAATAAAACACAGGGGGCTGCTTGAGGAAAGAAAGCAAAGGGATTTGCCTTTTGTAAGCCCCCCTCAGTTATCTTTTTTCTAGGATCCAAGCCTTATTTTATGTGAGCCGTCCCGAGGCTATAAGCGATGGGATGGCATACAAAAATTCTAAATAAATAATAAATAAATACTGTATTTTTTGCTCTATAAGACTCACTTTTTCCCCCCTCAAAAGTAAGGGGAAATGTCTGTGCGTCTTATAGAGCGAATATGTGTGTGTAGTAAGTCTGTCAGATGTGCAGCCCATGGGGAAGTGATGGGGAATGTGCCTGTGATTATGTGCCCATTTGATTCAGAATATTTTTTTTCTTGGTTTCCCCTTCTAAAAACTAGGTGCGTCTTATGGTCAGGCGCATCTTATAGAGCGAAAAATACAGTAAATATTTGGGGTGATTCCACCTTGACTAGCAGACTCCATGCCACACTGTTCAGAAGTACTGCCAGTCCTTCCAGAAATGCTGCAGGAAATTGGGGAGGAAGGTACAGGGGACTTCTGTTAATTTTCTAATGTCAATGTAACTTAGGATCCAAGCCAATGGACTTACAAATGCCTCCTGGAAAAGCACCAGTTCACTCAGGCTTTCCCTGGACTTACGTTAAACAGTAACCTAAGACTTAAGCAGTTAGACTTGTACTGCTTGTTGTTGTTATTGCTCTTGTAATTGCATTGTATTGTTTTTAAAGTTGTCTAAATCAGCTAGAGAGCTTTAAAAATATTTAGCAGTATATAAATTATAAACATTCATAAATAGGTACTCCATTACAATTCTTTGTATTTCAAGAATGAATCTTACACGTATTTATTGGAAAGGTCTATAAATTGATTATGCCTGATAAAACACCAACTTTAAGAAAATATCTCTTTTGATATCCATCTCTCTGGAGTTACTATGTGGAATAAAATGAACAGATTATAATACCTTTACAGTGCAATCCTATACAGGATTGGATGAACAGGCGCCTGGCCACTAGATAGACCCTTGGCCTGAGCACAACTTTTCTTATGTATCTTATAGTCTTATCATTACTCAGAAGTAAGCAACGCTGTGTTCATTGCAGCTTACTTTCAGATAAATTCAGATAGGATGAACCTTAAAAGGTTTAGTATCATGAGTATTTAAGCAGCTGTATACATCGTGAAAAACTTTGTGCAATGAAAAAGGGCAGCTGAATAACCTTAGGTGCATATTGAGAGAAGGACATACAAGCATTTCTTGATGGACTGAAAAAAAAAAGTTAAGTGGGCTATAGTAACAGTGATAACTGTTAAATAAAGGTAAAAGTAAAGGTAAAGGTTTCCCTTGCACATGCGTGCTAGTCGTGTCCGACTCTAGGGACAGTATTACAAGCTGAAGAGCCAGCATTGTCCAAGGACGCTTCCGTGGTCATGTAGCCAGCGTGACTAAAAGCTTTCGGGCATGGGACACTGTTAACTTTCCACCAAAGTGCTATCTATTTATCTACTTGCATTTGCATGCTTTCAAAGTGCTAGGCTGGCAGAAGCTGGGGCGAGTAACAGAAAATCACTCTGTTATGCAGCACTAGGGATTCAAACTGCCAAACTGCTGACTTACGTCTTACTCGCTGAGCCACCACACCCCAGTTAAAATATACTGTGTTAAATCATTTTCTGATTGAAAAATTCCAGCTGCCTCAAGAAAACCAAGGCACTAAAATAAGCAAAATGGCAGAAAATTTACTTCTGCACCTAAGTTAACATCTTGCCAACTGCAATTCAAAGGGAACTGGTTGCATAGTATATGGGTTATTTAAAATAAGTTATCTCTTGATCTTGGACACAATCCATCCTTACAGAACTGTATATGTGGGGGAGTCTAGATCAGTACTGGGCCATTTTATCCTCTTCTCCTCTACTACCTTGTTCCTAGAAACACATGCTCCACCATTATCTACAATAGGAAATCTGGGCATTCCATCCACAAGGGGTCCTCTTGCTCCAAATAGGATAGCATTTAGCTGGGTATTTGCAGCCCTGGCAAGCCCCTTTAAGGGAATCATGCATGAGGTTTCCTTAGCAAGCAATGGCATTGTTATTGTAAATTTCCATCTGAGGGTTGGTACAGAAGAATTTGCATAGGAGTGGAACATGCCAAGAATTAGTGAAAATTATGCATGTGTAAAAATTGAAGTTATTCAATTTATATATATTAGAAAATAAGTCAGCAAGCCCACAGATATTTTTGGGTTAGGACCTCAAACCATCACACTGAAATAAATTATTGTTATTTTTCATGACATTCATACTTTTCCATATGCCCTGTCTAGTAAGAAGCAACTAGATGCAAAGGGATTTCCCAGAGGGGTGGGAGAAGCCTGAGCTAGCTAAGATTATTCAAACCCCACCTTAGCTTCCTTCACTTCTGTTTTCATTTGCAAACTCTTTTGCTTCTCCTTTGAAAGGAAAAAGTGTGCTCTTCCCCCACAATGACTAAAGCATGAAAATGCATAGATAAATAACACATTTTAAATTTCAGATTTTTAAAAAATACACTTTTTTCCAAATTAGATCCCATGTTCAGGAACGTATGATTCTGCCCACCTCAACCCCCCTCCCCAGGTATGCATTTGTCTTCAGGGCTACAAACAGGACAAGTTCAGATAGGTTTGAATTGGAAAAAAAATCTGTAGTGCAGTCACACACCATCTCAAGAGTCAATGGGGAAGGGAAAAGATTGATAATTTTAAAGTAGTTGGAGCCTATCCAAAGGAAAATTAAGAATTATATAATTCTACCAAATTAAAATTTAATTTACAAAACATACAAAGTCCTTCAATATTCATACTGGTAATGAAAGGTAATGAAATTGAAATGTATTTTTGCAGAGGTACATGAGCAAGACTGAGTGAATTCTGGATGCTGCTATGCAAATATTAAAACTGGACTACTTGAGAAAAGGTTGCTGCATGTCATGCATATCATCTACTCTTTGAAGCAGCGGAAGAATTAGAACATCTGCTATTACAATTCATGTGATGTTCTGAATGGTCAACAGTTTTTTATAGAAAGCATGGGATGGTAAAAATCTTAACTGCTTTAAAACTTAACAGTAAGAATCTCACATTAAAAAGATATTAAAAATAATATACCTTGGTAGATTATACAATGGTGCCATCCTGAAACAAGCAACAACAGCCCTCTTGCGTTGTTTTGACAAAAGCTTGTGCCAAACAGCTTTCTTTGATCTTAATGGTTGCTCAACCTATGGAAAAACACCACTGTAGATGAGTACTCTGCTTTGAGCTCATGCTCATCTCTACAGGCATGATGGTAGCAAAGGCAATAATCGTTAGGTTTCTTTATACACCTTTCAACAAACGATAAAAATATGGCATTTAAAAAAGGAGCTAGATAAAACCTAACCACACCACTGAGAGAAAGTCAACTACTTGGCCAAAAAACCAAAACCAAAAACATATGCCACATCTCAACCAAGTGAAGGCCTGGTGAGAATGGGATACAGAGCAAATACAGATTCTTAAGCCCATTCATGGAAAGCAGAGTACTTACAAACTTACTACATAGTACTCTCAGGGCTTCTTAATTATTTTTTTCCTCCTTGCATTTTTATGTGACATGGCTTGGCTGAGTGCCAGCTGTTGCATGTTTTGGAGATGGGGTCACAAATGCACCTGGCAGCCTTCATTTTTTTCAGTACAATGCCATGAGAGTCATTTGGTGTCATCGCACTGTGTTTTCCTATGGACATTTGCTGCCCCATTTCCAAAGTGAGTTGGAGCTGTACTCTAGATGATTCTTAGTGAAGTTTATTTTAATTAATTAATTAATTTATAAAATTTGTATGCCATCCAATTACTTGCATCAAGGGACGGCTTACAACATAAGTTGTCACAGTGTTTTTAAAAACATTTATTTACTAATTTTAAGCATTTCTGAACTGCTGTGTATCCACTGAACTGGTTACTGGGAAGGGGTACAAATTTAATATTGTACATTTCTGACACTTTAAGAAGCAGCAAAACAACCATAAAATTGGGAAGAATCAAAATTAAAACTAACAAAAAACATCTTCATCTAAATTTTAAAAATTCTAGTCAGTTTAAATGGCCAACAGCTTAGAATGTTGAAGTAAACAGGAATATTGCAACCTGCATTAAATACAAGTGTTAATCTTGTCAGCATTCTGTATTAAATGCACATGATAGATTAAATATGCAGTTGGTGTACAGCAATCCCACTGGTCTCCTTCCCTAAGCCCATTTGAACTGACATGGACCACTGAATTAACAGCTCAGGTGTTGTGGCCATCATGACAATTATGGGATTCTTCCAACATATCCTTGACTCAACAGATGAAGATGTAGTAGTTCCCAGAACTAACAAAATGAGAGAGATCTGAAAGTCAGAGAATTAATATCTATCCAGGCTCAAGCATCTGCACTGTACTCATTCTGGCATTATGTGAAGGCCTATTTATTTTTTTCCAGGCTTTTGAGATACAAAAACCATGTTGCAGTGCTTTTCAGAATTTGGGTATTAGTGTTGCTCTTTTTATTCTAATGCTGTTTCACTATGTTTTTAATCCTATTTGTCTACATTTTATAGTTTTATGTGCACTGCCCAGAGAACTTATTATTAATGGGCAATATAAAAAGGTTGCAAATAATTTTTTCAGCCCTTGGACAACTTTATACTGACTTTGCAAAGATTGTTTTTTTCCCATTCCAGATGTCTCTCACAGCACCCTTGAATATCAGTGGGTCTTTCCCACCATAAAGATCCATGAAAGCTACAGGAATGTAGGTTTTAACTCTGTTATATTGCAGATAAGGGATGAGAGTGAGAGCTAATGCTGAGAAAGAGCTCATAGCAGAGTCAAGCTTCAACTAGAGACCTCTAAGTTTATACTTGGATATATGTGTTCAGAAAAATACCTCATGTTCTACTTTTGAAACAGATAATTATAAGTATGATCATTTTCACCTGTTCCAGATGAAAGACAGCTGCTGAGATCCTTTGCACACGTTCCACAGTTTTCTCAGGATCAGCAGGTTCATCGGTTTTCAAGACATCTTTGTATAGATTCAGCTGCCATTTCACAGCTGGATCATCTGACTACAAATCAACACATTTGATCTTATATTATAAATACTTCAAAGTATAAAATAGATTTATTTCAATAAAAGCATTAGACAAAAAGTTAGAAAGACAGTTCCTCACTCTTACAGGGCAATCCTTCACTTGAAGGTAAGGGGTCAAAGACACTACTGTTAAACTGATGAAATGGTCAGTGTACTCTACACTCAGTCTGGGAGGGGAAAGGAAAACATACCACTTCAAACATTTACAAACCTGTCAAAATGGTAGATCTGTCCATAGTGATTCTAGATACACTGCCAAAGACCACCCACCAGCTTGTGCCAGCAACAATGAATATGTATCATCCATACTAAGGAGGAGTCAATGGACTTGCAACTATGGGAACTCCAGCAGCAGTATTCAAACCCATTGCAACCCCATGCTACCAAAAGGATGTAGGAGCCCCCATACTCAGGCACACCGCAGTATAAGCCAGCTAGCCCTTCTGGTCCACCACTCCCACAAGCAACCCACATGGCCTGCTCCTATTTTGCCTGATATGTTACTTCTACCAAGCAGTTTATTTTTTATCTTATTTATATACTGCCCTATTCCCATAGGCTCTGGACAGTGTACAAGAAATTAAACCAGTAATATTGATTAATACAACATATTAAATAATACTGACATAAGAACTAATCTAGAAAGGCCTGTTGGAAGAGATAGGTTTTTAATTCCTACTTAAAGGTGGGGATTTGGGAATTCAGACACATCTCTACTGGCAGACCATTCCACAGCTTAGGGAGAACTTCTGAAAAAGTTGACATTTGACTACTTCTGGGTAGCTGACATTAATCTTACAGAAGACTTCAGAAGACTTTTAGCAGTTATCTTTGGCCCTCTGCCTTATCTGTCTCCAATCATCCATCCCTATTTACAGCTACTGCTCACCACTCCTTCCCCTACTCATTTGTCTCTCTTCCCAATGCCACCTGACTGCCTCACACACCTGGGCAGCAGCCCTGAGCTCATCTGTTTCCATTTGCCTTATTCAGAGTCCCAGCCTGAAGCTAGCTGATGGGAAAGGAGTCCCTTATGTACCATTCACTAGAAATGAAAAACACACATGGCAAATTCATTGCCTTTGTTTCACAGCAGCTGGGGTAGAGCAAATCCCAAATGGGGAAAGATATATGAGTAGCTATTCAATAATTCCAGTAGGCACCCTGTGGCTAAAAAGGCTGCTCGAAAGGCTCTAGTCCCTTACTCAAAATGCCTTCATCTGCTTGTCAATGGCCTTCCAAGGAATAAAATCCTGCTTGGGACAAGCAAGTTGTCAGCCCCACCAAGGAACAGCTAGGCCTAGGGCTGAGGCTATGTTTTGGAGAAATGTGGAATATAGCATGTGTATGATCCTCCCCTGTGCTGTTCCTGATCCACCCACAACGGATTAAGCCATACTGCCAATTGAACAACTATTCTGGAAAAGCAATCTACTGTTCTATCTCGGGTGTTCTCTCATGGCACTGGTGTATTTTGTGATCTAGTTCCACCAGATCCTCCAACCCCTCAGCCAATATAAGATTGCAAATAAGATTGTTAAAATTTTACTTATTTTTCTTTATATTACCTTCTCTTGCAAATGCAAGTTATTGCGTAAGTGTTCTTTGACCTCTTCTTCTGTATCTTTCTACAAACAAATGTAAGCCTATGTTAGTATGTGCCATTTGAACTAACATATTTAAAATGTTTTGCCAAGGAGACAACAGCACAACAATCTTTAACCATCTTTAACTGATGCTTCATTGATTAAATAATGTAAATAATCCATTATACACAGTACCACAATTAATCTATAAGTCTATAAACTGAGGATAACACTATCTACATCCATGAAGTGGGATGTGGTCCATGAGAGTCTATGCAAAAAATCTTGATAAACTTTGGGCATATCCAATAGAGGCCATAGAGCTAGTTGCACCTTCTGCTGTTTGTGCAATGGAAATGCAATGCTTCCCAAAGGAAGTCCAGAAATGAACAGAAACAGATGCTTGTGCATCAGAACATATCAGCAGTGCTTCATTAAGTAAGCTCCTTTGATCTGTCCTACTGCAGAAATTAGCATTCTCATTCATTTCCAGCTGTTTCTGGAAGTAGTAAATATCTGTTGTTCAAGTATTGCTTGCAGATCAGTCAGTATGAACATAGCAGGGATAAAGTATCCCATTACATAATTCCCAGTGAAGGCTTTTATTGTTCCTTTTATTGTTTTGATTTGTTCTTGAACTGATTTGTGAATTATCTTGCACATTTAACAGAATAAGAAAGGATAAAGGTTTACAAAGGAATAAACAAAACTATTGAGGGAATATCTTCATGCACACAATGACCAGATTCATACATAATGTAGAAATGGGCCCCATTTATCTCAGGTTAGGAAGAACCCATTTGGAATGTGAACTAGACAGCGAAGAAGAGGGGCTGGAATGTGGTACAGCAATGCATCTTTGTCCATCAGCATTTATAATCTATGCTTTAATTTCCCTTTGATTTCTTGGATCTCCTGGAAGAGGACTCTTCTTTTACCTCTTTTGTTGCTTTCTTCTACTTCTTTGTACTGGTTGTTGTAATAGTTTGTTTTGTTTCTACATAATGGTTCCTGAAAAGTTGATTTTGCTTCTTCATTGTCCTTTGCAACTGCATTCTTCTGTCATCCATCTAAGCTTTCTCTTTCTTTTTGCTACAGGAATCATCTTTTGGCATTCTTCCCTAACAATGTCTCTGGTTTCAGTCCACAGTTCTTCTGGCTTACAGTTAATTAAGTTAAGCAATGCAAATCTGTTCTTTATGTGGACTTTAAATTCCCCATTGATGTTTTGGTGCTATGTTTCTGTTAGTGATCTTTTTCAGCTTTACTCTGATTTTTGATACTAAGAATCCATGGTCACTGCTCCTGGCCTTCTCTTGGCAGCAAGAATGCAGCTTCTTCATCTCCTAATTCTAATTACCATATTTTTTGCTCTATAAGACTCACTTTTTTCCCCCTCAAAAGTAAGGGGAAATGTCTGGGCGTCTTATAGAGCGAATATGTGTGTGCAGTAAGTCTGTCAGATGTGCAGCCCATGGGGAAGTGATGGGGAATGTGCCTGTGATTATGTGCCCATTTGATTCAGAATATTTTTTTTCTTGTTTTCCTCCTCTAAAAACTAGGTGCGTCTTATGGTCAGGCGCATCTTATAGAGCGAAAAATACGGTACATAGCTGATTTCTATATTAGACATTTGGTGATGTCCATGTGCACAATTGTCCTGACAGTTGCTTGCAGTATGTATTTTGTGATAAATAGATGGTTGGCTTCACAAAATCATGTGATAAATTCTCCTGCTTTGTTTCTTACCCCAGGTCATATTTTTTACAACATATGATTCTGCTTTGTTTCCTACTTTTGCGTTCTAGTAACCAAGGATTAGCAGCATGTCTTGGTTTGTTGTGTTATCAGTTTCTTCTTGAAAACCTGCATAAAATTTTTCAATTTCTTCTTCAGCATATGTTGTTCTAGCATAGACTTGAATGACAGTTATGTTGATCAGCTTTCCCCACTGATATTATTTGGTTGGATTTTGTATTATAGCTCCTTGCTGCCTATGCTATATCCTGTCTTTGAACATCCTGTATTAAAGCCACTCCAGTTTTTTTGAGGTTTCATTTCTGGAGTAAATCACTGTGTCTTCAACCAGTGGGGGGGTCTCATCTTCTGGCACTATCCCTTTATTCATTTTGGATGTTCCATCATAGGGTTTTAAAGGTACGAAAATTCAAGAGTGGTTTACCATTACCTTCTACTGCAAAGTATTAACCAGAGTTAGCTGCCCTTCAGAAGTTTTTCCACCCAGATCACCATTAGAGATTTTTGTTCTCTTCTGCTGATGTGACTGTTACTCTTGAAGAAGGTGGGTATATCTTATAAGTCTGGTGTCTCTCTTTGGCCATTCCGCCTTGGGTGACCCTGCTAGGAAACCAGTCTAATGAGACAGTCTAGACTCCTGGCAGCATTGCTGTCAGGTTCTCTGACACTTTCAAACCCCTTTAACAGATAAAGGTATACATCTGTGAGGATGAATTTGGGACTGGCTCTTCAAATATGCAAGAGGTGCTCCCTCAAATCAAAGATAATTTTACTTAGATTGGTATTACTTGAGTACAATCTTATTATGAAACCCCTTATCACAAAAACCCTGTCTAGCTCAAGCAAAAGACTTTATTTCAAAAGCCTTCTGTTTAGATCTACTAGAAAAAGAGACATGCTCATGACACATAAAGCTAAACTATGGCTACTAAATTCTGGATTGTCATGATGTATGAACCCAGATGTGCTAACAAACCACATTTTGTTAACCACAAACAATTCAGAAAGAGAAGCTATGGTTTATTGTTGGGTTGTGAACACTGGGTTGTTTAGACTATGGGCTGTGGTTATGTGTGTATCTAGAGCCATGAGTTATTCATAGGTTGTTTTATCATGCTTCGAAGGCTGTGGGAAGCAGTGATTACCCCCTCCCTCCAATATTTTAGATTTCAGTACTACAGCATCACAAAAGCATTTGGGATGAAGAGGAGGCTTAGGCAGAGGGAGAAAAATTAATCTAGAATAATAGTTTGTTCTATCATCTGCCATACAAACCCTACATAGGACAACAAACTATGGGATAACTATTATGAACCATATCAATGAAAATGAGGACATATCGCCTTTAATTTGGGGGGGGAAGGTGAGCGCCAAATCAGAATGTTCCAGTTTGCCCAGGCATTTAAATTTAAAAGTATGATTTGTTTGCTTGTTAAATCATTTTATGCCTCTTCTTTTGTAATCTTATCATATTTGCCTTTTCATTGCATTCTGTACATAGCCACGGAATCTCTAGTGAATGAACTGCAGTTTATAAAATTTACAAATAAATGAACAAATATTCCAAGACTACAAAACTTCATGTATAAATTATGTTACCAATATTTGATAATGGAATCCCTAAACTTAGGGTATCTTTTAGATACTGAGTAAAATATCAACTTACACAGCTGTATCTAGACTTAGCAAGAGAAATCAGTTCTTGATCTCCAGGAGTACACATATTCAGTCCAATGGGAAGCATCTTTTTAAGTGCTGCTACAATCAAAGAAGTCTGTATTGAGTATAAATCCCCTCTCCGTTTTGATTTCTTTCGCTCTTGATCA
>JAIXND010000624.1:62040240-62095130 GCA_023646645.1 Varanus salvator macromaculatus | reverse complement strand
CACTGTCAAAAGCTGAGGAATAGGCTGTTGTATTTATAGATAAACATGTGATTAAGTATGCTATAAAATAGCATTCCTTTCACTATCCTGGTTTAGCCATTATGTTAAATCCTAGTGTATTTGTTTTCAGTGTTTATATCCTGGCTACAACTATAGTCTTCATGCCAACCCTCATTCTCAACTACCCCACTCCAGCTGCATCCAAACTTTGCTGAATCTGTAAGCCATAGCAAGTCCCAGAGGAAATACTAGCATAAAGTATGGAAATGTGCCAGCTTGTAGGAATACTGTCAGCATTAATTTGTCAGAAGCCTGTTCCAAAGAAGTCACTTTTCAAATCAATAAAACATTCAAAACAAAATTCAAGTTACATTTCTCAAATTAAGCTGCATGCAACTAGTATTCCTAAAAGAAATGCAATGGCAATGTAAGATTAGGCATATCTGCAGCATGGAAGGCAGCAGCTGAGAGTGGAAACAGACAGTTGTGAATGGATACTATATGGAAGTCTAACTGTGTGGAGAAAGAATTCTGTGTCTCCTCTGGGGATATAGTAAGACAAGCACTCTCTTTCATTCTTTCTTCCCACTGGATTTCTGTGAAGTTTGGAATGGCTTGTAATACAGGGCTTACTGTGTAGCTGGAGACTACAGGCAATGGCTTTGCTATGTGCTTATATATGTCATGTGGCATGTTTTCAGTTTCTTACATGTAGTTAGTTTTATCTGTTTTTTAGGGTCATCTGATCCTGCAGTCTACAGGATGGTGACAAAGGTAAATGTGGGTGACATCCAGTGTCAGTCACATAGAATGCTGCTTGCATAACAGGACTTCCCCTTCTTTCTTCTCTCTGCGTTTCCAAATCTGCTACAGAGGATCCCACATGCCTCTGGAGCAGGTTTGGGTACATACAGGGAGCAGCAGGGAAGACAAGGAACACATTCCACCAGCAGGCACAGCAGGAGAAAGCTCTGTATCTTTAAAAGTAGGGGTGGTAGTGGCATAGGATGGTTTTGAAGGTCAATTGTATCAACAATCAAGATGTTTGGTTGTACAGATGTCATAGTTTAGTTGTGCATTTAGATCTTTTGGTTTTTAAAAAGACCTACATATTTGTAACCATGGAGACACAGCCTTACAAAGTAAGCTACACTATTATGGCTTATCTTTTAATTCCTTGACACTAGCTATTTCCTTTCATTTCTGAATCATCCCATCATTATCTTACAATGAGCTCAACATTTATTTGTGCTAGTAGCCGAACCTATAATTTCATTTCAAGGAGGTGAATTTTACACTAAATTTGTACATAAAGCAGCACAAATGTTTAATTGTATTTCAAAACAGCTTTGTTTGGCTTAGTTCAGAAAAGTAACAGTAAAGAGATAAAATAATTTGTTGACAATATCTAGTTATTTGAGTGGGCAATAGCAATAGTGACAAGCATTTGACTACTTCTCTTTCCCTCTTTTGGCTTCAAAATTTAAAGCTCCTACATCCATTTCTCACCAGTAGGATAATGAATATAAAATAATGTGCATAAAATGTAGATGGTAACAGAGGCAGAAGAGAGACTTTGGACTATTCCTTCCCAATCTGTATGAAATCAGTACCCAGGCCTGTATAGAAGAGATGTGCAGGAGTACAAAACAAATGTTCTGGTAAAATCTGCCTAACTTTCCAATAGGATTTATATTGGGCAGAACATGTACCTTCCCTTTGTGACGCCACTGCTGTGATCAATGGAAAGAATGCTGAGAGCCTGGTCATCTCTAAAACTAAAACATAAAGACACATCATGCACTTTGACCTGTACCTTTACTTGCATGGCCTGTATGAAAGAAAAAATACAAGGAAAAAAGTAAGTAAAGTTGATGTAACGATGGAAAATTTACAAGTTAGTTAGAAATAATAGCTTCTTTCTCAATAGAGCAACTAAGGCTGCAATTCTACACTCATTTACCTGAGATAAGCCCTACTGAACTCAATGTGACTTACTGCTGCGTAGGGCAAATATATGATTGCATTGTAAAGTATCTTGTTTTATAGTGAACCATTATCCATTAAGCTAAAACATGTAATTACATGCTTTCTTAATAAAATATGATTTACTATATGTGTTAGTTTCTTCTACTATTAAATTTATTGAAGGTTGTTTCTAAAAAATATATACCAAGAAATTAGTAATGTTCTCCATAGTGTGTGCACATGTACACATGTGCATGTGTGTGAGATTAAGCATACAACAATACCACTTTTTTATTTAGTTTAACTTAATGGGGAACCAATTCTACCACAACATAAACACTGTATTTGCCATCATTATAATTATTTAATTTTGTTCTTTAATAATATTACTTGAACTTCAACATCAATAAATGTTTACCATTTTCCATACACTTACCATGTTTTTAACATGACATGTATATGCCAACAAACAATGCTCACAAGAAATGCAACAAAACATTTTTTTCCACAAGAACCAAAAACCTCGTGCACGTTACAGAAAGATTAATTCTGCAATTAATTATGGACACTTCTCTCCTTTTGTTTTATTAAAGATATATCAAAACCAACAATTCCAAGTTGAGAGTTCAGATGGGGATCTACATTGCATCTACCTTTTCCTCAATATTATGTTTGAAATGGTAGAAAATAAAGATAAGTACTTTTGTCCCATGGATTTCTAGGTGTGCGAATTATATGCCTCCTAGGAAAGCCTATCAGATTTTAGGCACTACACCAAAATGTGGCTCTTGCAAGTGGCATTTAAACTAAACTGAATGTGAGATTTTTATCCCTGGTTTGATTTTTGTTTTCTGCTGTGACTGTGGTACAGATTTTTAGAAACTGTTTCTTTTAAATCTCAATATTTTCTTGGTATTCCTGTTGCTTTTTTAAAGATACATGCTGTCTTAGGTTATTTTTATACCATAAGGTGTACAAGTTTACAATAAATAAAATACATTTTATACTGACATCAATGGAATTTAAGCATTTTATTCTGACTGGCTTGTGAATTTACTCTCTGTCTTGCAGATCACTATGAAAATCAAAGAGGAAGGACAGAATATATAATAGTATCAAAAGAAAAAATGCTGAGAATGTAGATCCATTGGTACTAACTGCAGCCCACACTAGACATATTAATTATCTGAAAGTTTGTGTCTGCGTAAATGCACTTGTGTGCACATGCACATGTGTTTAAATAGCAGCAGCAGGGAAGCTCAAGCAACACTGGAATCACAGGGGCTAGGGAAAGATGAACATTTTTCTGTCCAGCCATGTGTCATGCGCATGTTTCTTGATGAACCCTTTCCAGCCAAAGGTGAAAGATTTCTTAAATGAATCTTTTACAGAGTTAGCCAGGCTTTGCAATACAGAGTAATAATGAAGTTGTTACCAAAAATCATTTATCAAAGTAGTGATTCCTCTGATTAATGGACTTAACTCTTGCCCTTATCAAGAGTTGATTTCAAACTGAATCCAAAAGGGGCTGGCTCTGCCCTAAGAGAAACGTGTGCTGTTTGGACACCAGATGATGGAAAGACTTGGCATTACGTAACTGATCTGCTCATTTGGTTTGATGACAAAGCACTGGATTCATAAACTTACACCCCTCTCCCCTGACCTTCCTTGTTCTGCAATGTCTCCCTGCAAACCAGAGGTGGTCTGGTTCTTACCAGCTGCTTGGCTAATCTTGCTCATTAATCTTGGCATTTTGATAAAGCATTTCAACTCCTCCTCCACTTCTAATTCTTCTTCATAGTCTGAGCTTTCTAGCTTGAAATGTTGTACTCTGAGAGATGTGGGCCCAGTCCCAACACTCTGGGCCTGACCCCACCCCCAGTGTTTGCATTGGGAGGGAAGCATCTAATAGTTTCCCTCTTGAAGCATATAACAGCTTGGGTGTATTGCCTCAAGATCAAAGTAGTTAAGTTCACCCTCCCCATTTCTACAGTTGGAAGTTACTCTGGCGCCCACTCCCGAGTTATTTACATGTTTGAAAAAAATACAGGTTAAAAATATTTATACAATTAATGTCACATCTCTAGTTTAGCCTGAATATCAAATATTTAAGCATCCATCTGAAGATGTCACAGCATAGTATGTCCCATTTGGACTAATGGATGTCCCATTTTAGTTCCCAAAAATGAACTTCATAAGCTATATGTTTAATTTGATCCATTAGTATTAAGCAACATAAAGATAGCATGTTTGTCAACTGAGAGGTCTGCAAGGGGGCAACAGCAATACAGAATAACAACTGCTAATTACTGTTGGTTTCTTTTTATTATTTTTAATGTTAATTAAAAACAATGTATAAAATTGGTGACATTATTTCTCACATACACCATTTAGTCTATGAAACACATTTGAATCAAGAGCATTGCTGGGTCTGTTTTGTGCTGGTTGAATTGCAGGGGAGGCTACTGACTCCTGTGTTTGAGGCACTTAGCCTTGATGCCTTGTCTGTACTGCAACCTTCCACTGGAATTTTATGGGAACTATCCATGGTGCTGAATTTCAGCCCCAAAATACAAGTTGTTATGGATAAAGAGCCCCAATGAAATAAAGAGTTGCCAGCCTCTCTTGATAGTAAAACCTAGTAGTTTTACCATGGATAAAGAATACTCTGGATTCATTTTTGGTGCATCTGCAATTGGACTGGACAGAAAACTGATCTTCCTAAGTTTTAGACTTCAATTTCCATCATTTCTGTCCACTGGCTATGCTTGGAATGAAGTCTCAAATATCTAGAGCTCTGCATCCTACTCACTCCTAATCTACAGAATTAGTTTAGCCTTATATGTGTAACTGATTGTGTTAGCTGCATATGTGGCATTGGCTGTTGCCCCAGTATTGGATAAAAATTGCTAAATGATAATACTGAAGCACAGAAATATCTATTGTTTTTTACCATATATCACACCTGTTTGACATATATCTCACCTGCTAATGCTCTACATACATCATCATTATTACATTGCATTTATATCATTATATATCCACCTTCTTGCTCTAGAACAGTGATAGCGAACCTTTTAGAGAGTGAATGCCCAAACTGCAACCCAAAACCCAATTATTTATCGCAAACTGCCAACACTGTAATAAAAACGGAACACTGAGGTTTTAGTTTAGAAAAAACAACTCACAGTCAGTACAAGCACACACATATATATATAACCTTGGCAACACACTGATCGGCCATGCAAAAGCTTGGATAAGGCATGGCTAAAGAGTCACGGGCTCATGATGTCATTGCCTGGCACCTCTACTCCTTTCTGAGCATGTGCATGGCCCCTATGTGCACTGTTATCCGATGCTCAGCTGCTGGGGCAATGCTGGGGTGACTTGGCTCGTGTGCCAACAGAGAGGGTTCTGTGTGCCCGCTGCGGCACACGTGCCATAGGTTTGCCATCACTGCTCTAGAAGGAATCCAAGGTGGCTTAGAAGGTTCTCCTTCTCTCCATGCTGTTCTTACAACAACAACCCTAAATGTAGGTTAGGCCAAGAGACAGTGGTTTATTGGTGAGTAGGGACTAGAATCCAGCTCTCCTGAGACCCAGTCTAGCACTCTTAACTACTTCATTACTCTCAATACATATTCTAAGCATACTCTGACATTCTGGACACTTTATTCTGATTATTTTAGCCACATGGAAGAGCAGAGAGTAATGGAATTCTTATACCTCTCACCACTAAAAATCTTATTCAACTTCTCTGGACTCGGATTCCACCAGACGTTGCTCAGTAACTTTCAAGCACATTTTCCTAACTGTATGAAGTAGAAAATAGTCACCCAGCAAAATAAATGCATGCCGACAAACAGCCTTCCACATATGTTGTCAGTCAGCAGAAAGGCAAAATTAAACAACTTGCAAGTTTCTTCTTTTCCTGAGAAGGAAGAGGCACATCTACATCATGGGCCATCAATTGTAAGATCTGACTACTTTGCCTGTGAACACAGCTTGACTGTGGCCTTGCTATCACTTGTTCTGTGTTTTGGTGTAACTATGATATATATCAATCCTGATTTTGCATACTGGTTGTCAAAGTAATATACTATGTCACTAACTTGAAAATAGATTAGACCATTGACTTGACTACAGAGTAGGGCATAAATGTTCCCTTCCAGTGTAAGGCTTCAACCTGAGTTTCTCTGTCTAAGGTTGAAAGAAGTGAGTTAACCTAAATACCTATGAACAAATATTATTTTTGAAATTCTGGCCTATTTGCAATAAATTGACAGATAAATACTGCATCATGCTTAGTTAGATGTGATATAGAATAAGAAATTGTTACTTGTTTACTTCATTAAATTACCTATACAAAGTTAAAAAGAATAACAGATTAATAGAATGGAAAGTATGTTTCAGTAACCTATTTACAAAAATCTGTTATTTCAGCACAGCCAAAGTAACCCATCTTTCTCAGACTAAATGTTCACTAACTTACCATTCCCCTTCGAACAATCTGCTGCCATATTATTAGAAAAGAAAAGTCTTTAAAAACTTGCTCATCTTTAAATAAAAGCAGTTTAACAAAAGTTAATAATGTTGCATTATTTAAAAATAGCATTCTTCTTAATCATAGTTTTCAACCTGATAAACATGTTATCACAATTGTATTCATTCTGCATTTAGTACAAAAGCTAATATATCATACTACAGCACATACATTTCTTACCATGCAAGTATGCATTTTTAAAGTTCCATTGTGTTAGATCCAGCTTCTTTTTTGTCAGCAAGAGTATTTCCTGTGTGGAGTTCCACTCAGAATGCTCTTGCCAGTGGAGAGGATGAGTGGGAAGTGATCTTTGCCAAACCTTGGCCACTGTTCCAAGGGTCCCCCAACCTCTGGAGCAGATTTTGGAGGAGCAGAGGGGACTGCAGAGAAAGAGGGGAACTGAAGAAGATTGTCTCCTTCCTGTTCTACCAGTGGATCCAAGCCAAAATATATTTCAATTGCCCAGCTAATATTATTGATCCGATAAAGACATGGGAGAGTTTTGGTGACACAAAAAAGTAATTTAACACATTTTTGAGTCACCAGCGAGAATCTTTATGGTTCCCCTCTACCTAACTTCTGAAAGTAGTTGAGGACTTCCAGAGAAGGCCTTTAAGACAAGTCTTAAAAATCAAGTAAGTTTATATTGTAGAAGGGTATCTTTCAAATACCCTTCTTTTTTTGGCTTTTTGTATAAATTGCTGGTCCCAGCAATTTATCTCTTATTTGAATCCCAAAATAAACTGTGGGGAACAGCTTTAAAACAGACAAAAAGCACAAACAGAAAAGCACAGGAAGACACAAGAAATGACATAGGAAAAATAACATGCAGCTTAATATAGCTGCTAAAGGAAGGAGCACAGCTGCATTCTTGTAATATAATCTAGTCTTTAAGGATTGCTGTTGGAAATCTGTTTGCAATTGGCTATGCAGCAGTCAACAATAAATGCTGCTAATGCTCTACAAAGAGAGAGGATGATTTTATCTTGTAATTTCTACTGATAATACCATAATACCACCCTATCGTATTATTAAAAGGGTGGCTAATGTATTATAGCTTGGCCAGGAGGTACTTTCCCTGATCATACAGGTGGAAACCTGGTTCACATATGAACCACCCAGGGTTTTTTTTAAACCAGGATAGCCAAACAAACATTTTGTCTGAACCCAGACTTCCCTGAAAAGCTAGAGAATTAAAGCAACAACTGACTGTGAGTTATTTACCTGGCTTGCCAGGGGAAAGATGACCCAAAGGACTGTATTTGGGCACAGTGCTAAGCAATTCAGAGATGGAATATCCCTGGGCTATTTAGCCTTGGAGTCTCCAACATGGTGTCTGTGGTATCCACCAAGCTCCCTGCATCTCCTGATTTTATTGATATTATTATTTAAACCAGAGGGTGCACATGTTGCAAAGTAAAGAGCTGTCCTTCACTAACCATCTTTATTTCATTAGAAAGAATGGTCTTGTGTTTTGAGCTTGGACACTACCTCTGCATTATACTCAGGTTCTTGGGCACCTTTTCTTTTAGTCTCTGCTGCCTGCCTTTTGAGAAATGAGTATTTTGTGACTAGACATACCCACCATGAAAGACATACCTTCCACCACACCAGTTTTGTAAGAGTCCTCTTGATACTTTCTGAAAATTTCAAATATGCCACTGACCCAAAAAGGTTGGGGATCCCTGTGCCACTCCTGCTTGCCACAGGAACAATGTAGCAGCATATACCAGCATGGTATACTTCATGCACAAAAGCCAAAAGTTGTAAAATCCTTAGGGTTTTTTGACATGCAAAATAGGCCAGAAATACTGAAAGTAGCAATATTGTGATGATCATTGTTTTCTCCACTGGATGAAAATGAAGTCTTCGTCTGCTGATGTCATCAAATGAGGTGCTTGTAGTGGTTTCACATAGCCCTATAACTTGATAGAAATCTATCGATTTCAATGTGATAGCTCCCTCTCTGTGAATGTCTCTCCTTTTGGATGTCAGCACGAACCTTGTTTTGTTTCTGGCAGCTGCTGAAGACAAGTTTATTTCAACAAGCCTTCTCTGACTTACCAGTCATGATTCTAATAGTATAATGAGTAGTATCAATTTTATTTCTATACCAACAGCCAAAGCTGTCTGGCTGTTGGTATAATGGTAAATGACCATTATAAACTACAGTATAAAATATAAATAACATATTTTATGTGAGTTTAAGTGGACTCCGGGGGATGGTGGAGGACAGGAAGGCCTGGAGAAATGTTGTCCATGGGGTCGCGATGGGTCGGACACGACTTCCCAACTAGCAACAAAATATATTTTAAGGTATTTTTTCACTAAAAATTTAAAACTGAAGTTTAACAAATTAAATAACTAAGACAGGTTCATATAGTGTGGCATCCTAAAACATCTGAAAATACACTCCTGCCAAATGCTATTTCAAATTGTTAAACTCCTTGGCATATACAGCTATCATAGCCTGGTGCTAAAAAAGTAGCAGGGTTGGCATCACACAATTCTCAAAGGGAATATCATTCTATAATTTAGGGGCTACCACAGCAAAGGTTCTCCCTCAGAGGTGGCTGTTGGAGAAAGACCCCATTGTTGCTCGTTCTTGGTAAATATGTTCTGTAAGGTATTGTAGCCTCAAACCATGGTTTTTATCAGAATTCTTTTTTTAAAAAAATATTGCTAATATTGAGTTTTATTCTTTTATCTTTTGACTCTTCCAGAATCTGTTTTGATGTGAAATGGTATACAAAAATTGGAAATCAGATACTTAAGATACTTAGTTAATGAAAGAAAATCTGGTGCATACAAACACACATGCACATCTATAACATTAACTTTTCCTGCAAAAGAAAAAGGGAGTTTGATACTTTGCAATAAAAAATGATTTGGCATTATCCAACATGTAGGATATTGAACAAGGAAAGATTTAACTATAGGAAACTGGCTTACTAGCAGAAAGCAAAAGCATAAAGTTAATTGTTATTTTAAAAATTAAATTAGCAAATGACTGGTGATACATATAATTGCACTTTTAAATAGTACTATATTTGTTTGAAATTCTTTTAATCAGAATTCCTAACAAGTCAACATAGTGAGTTTGGAAAAGACTTAGCTACTGGTCAATAGAGCATAATTCTTTCATATCTATATGTTTAAGTGAGCAAGAAGTCGGGAGCATCTAAAAATGGATATCAGATTTGGATTCAAAATGATTCCTTTATAAACAAGTTATTTGTGAGCAGACCTTATAACTTTCTTGTATCATATTTTCCAATGCATACGATACATATCTATGTGATATATTCAGTGCTTTTTTTGTTAAAAAAGGGTGCCAGAACTCATGTAGCCAGCAGTAAGTGCATGACACAGCAGAGCGTCCCAAGCTGAGAGCAGCACCCTCACTATCTCACTATCAGATAGCAGATAGCAGACACAAAAGCAGCCTGCAGGCACTATGTTAGTGATGTTTGCTGCTGATCTGCTACGATTCAAAATCACTTCATAAAATCCATTGGAAAAAAAAGGTGCTGGAATGCCATTCCAGTGTGTTTGATGACAAAAAAAAAAGCCCTGGATATATCTACAGAAGTATAGCTGCTAATGTAGAGATAGAATCCAAGGCTTCCCATGAGACAGTCCTTTCTATTTTGTTCTGTGAAGGAGAATTCTGAAGTTGAAAGCCTCAGTATGTTTTGTTCCATATATACACTGATGTAATTTATTTGATTGTTTTTATTTATATTTTCTTAAACATGCACCAAAATATCTCTGTGTAAATCTAGATATTCAAGCACATGCCCAATTGTTATTGTTTATAAATTGAATATAGTAGACAGGCACAAATGAAAACTTTATGTTTCTCTAGGTTCTTAGTTCTGATATTGCAACAATTAACAGGGCAATTCCTACTATTAAACAGAATAAGGCAGTTTTGGGCACCGCTCTTGGATGTATAGCCAGAAGCCTGGCTTCTAGATCTAGGGAGGTGTTGATACTGCTCTACAGAACTCTGATGCATCCACAACTGGAGTGCTGCATCCAATTCTGGGCTCTACATTATAGGAGAGGCATAGTTAGGTTAGAATGGGTTCAGTACAGGGTCACAAGAATGGTAGCCGGGTTGAGAGGGATGACATATGAGGAGAGATTGAGGGAACCAAGTCTTTGCAGCCTGGAGAACAGGAGACTCTGAGGGGATCTTTTAGGTATGAGGGGATGTCATGTGGAGGAGGGCTGTGATCCAATGGGGTAAAGCTCAAGGAACCAGGCTTCAGGTTGGATGTCAGGAAGTACATCCATCATACTTCCTGATGGTTAGGACCCCTAGGATATGGAATGGGCTTGCAAGGGAGATGGGTGAGGCCCCATCAGTGAGGGTGTTCAAGGAAAGATTGGACAACCACTTGTTGGGGATTACATGAATAGAGCTGGGTGAAACTAGGGGTCAGACTAGATGGCCCAGGAGACCCCTTCTGACTGACTTTGTTTCTATGTTTCTTGCGCTTTCTCTAACAAAGTCCCTCTATAGTTTGTAGATACCCTCCTCTTCTACTTAATACTATGCAATCATTAATGTAGCTTTAATATATTATGAACTATAGTACAATTATTAAATTATTAATTTTGCAGTCATCTTCATATTTGAATGCATTACCAAGTTAAATAAATCATAGATGAATATTGTCAATGGAAAACACTAAGATAATATATAAATAAGACTGCTAAATGAGGCTTAAATTTTACTGGCATAGGCTCAAATTCCAATTTGTTATGAGAAGTCATCTGCCAAACCACAATTTATACACCATCCTAACTGTACCTTGGCTTACTTTATGCTTTAGTGCTGGACTCTGTTATGATGTAAATCTATTGTGAGTCCCAAACCTATTAAACTGTATCACAAAATAAGTTGCACTCCTATGAATAACTATGTGAAGTAAGTCCCAGTTAATACAGTTATATTATATTGATTTCAGTGGGAATTACAGCACAAGTCTATCCACATTTCCACAGAAGTTCCAGAGATTTCAGTGGGATGAGCTCCTTAGTACATGTACATAGGATTGCAGTAATACAGCTGGATCCTATGATGGAGCAACTGGCAAATCCCACTATGTTCATTGAAGCCTATTCCCAAATTGGTTGCACATAAATAAAACCATATTCACAACTAATGTCAGCTAGATCAAGACCAATGTCTCAAGCTTTTAACCTTAGCTGTATATATTTCAATTTGTGTACTTTTCTTGTGATCAGTGCATTTTAGACTATGAGTATGCCAACTTTCTTATTTCTAGTCAATACTGAAAGAATGTTGCAGTTATCTAGGATTCATTACATGCATCCCATTTCCTGTGAGAGACCATGGAGAACAATACTCCTAAATGAATACATATCTTGGAATTTAGTTCTGCACCTCAGACTATCATACCAAATTGATCTTCAGTTGCTCAAAATTGTCAATCAAAATATTAGATTCCAAAGAACTAGACATATACCCCTGATAATCCTGCTCTCAAACCAGAAATCCTAGAATGCTGACACATAATTGTGGTTCTCAGACTTCCTTGCTCTAGTCAGCTGTTAAAGGCTTGATGTACCAGTGTCCAAGAAAGGTAAACTACATTTCTGCCAGAGGTTCCAAGATAATCATTTCAAATAATCATTTTTTTTAATGTATGTAATTTTTAGTATTTGGAAATTTTAATGTATTAGAAATTGTTTGTATTATTGTTGTGAGCCGCCCCGAGGCTTGTGGCAAGGGGCGGCCTATAAATTTCCAAATAAATAAATAAATAAATAAATAAAATATTTTCCCTATATTTAAATATGTATAATCTTTCACTTTTGCATTCTTTCAGCTGTTTTCTTCCTCCTACTGAAAGTGATTTATGAATTTGTCCCCTATTAAATACTTCCTATTAAATTTCCACAATCATCTCAATAAGAATGGACGTAGACCTTTCTCACACATAACCTTAAATTTAACAAAGTTTGTAAGCCATCCAGAGACTCTTGTATTGGACACCATATAAAAACTTTAAATAAATTAATAAATAACAAAGGAAGAAGCATTAATGTTTCCAATTACTTTTATACAAATATGTTTGTGGATTTTTCTAGGAAGCATTCTATTTTTGGCTATGTGGATACCAATTTCAGATCAAGTGGACATGTTCTAGTAAAGCTGATATTCCTGTGATTTGCTGAGTCTCAAGCAGATATACTCCTAGACAAAGGAGTAAAGGTGTTGGACTTGTTTCACTACAGAAAAGCAAACACAAGGCAAATCTTTACTGTAGTGTTTTCCTCACAGTACTGTATCAGTACTGTATCAATATCAGAATATTTCTAAAATCATTTCCTATAGCTAATTTTTGGCACCTTTTTTTGCAAAGGCTGCAATGGGATATTAAATCAGAACATTTACACCATAAAATGTGGTAAGTAGAACTGATGTTCATTTTAAGAAGGAATTTATCAGCAATGAAAAGCAGCTTGATATGGTTATTGGTACTGTTACAAAATATAATACATTGAATATAATACAATCTAAATATTTTTGACTTACTTTTGAAATCTTACTCTTGTTGTCTCCTGTTAAAAATGCCAAATTGTTGATTTCATTCTGAATGACAAAATTTTGTTCTTCTCTCTTGAAATTCTGAAAGAAATAACAAGTTAATATGTGACTGTTGAGTATTATGTAATGGTTTGATGATATTCATAGCTGTATACCTGTAAATACACATATTATAAAAATGAAACATGAAACTTTATCTTACATGTGATTTACACCAGAGGATGAAAACTTCAGCTACCATTCGGAAAAGTTCATCAGAATCTGCATCTGGTTTTTTAAGCCAGTTTGATCTAAATAGAAAAACAAAATAAGAGTAATATTCTCAATACATCAGGGTTCTTTATAATACCATTCCTGCTACCTGCCATGTTTAATTCTTTACTTTGTATCTGACAATCACAACAGCAACAGCTTATCATTGCAGTGTAAAAGTGTCTGTTTGTCTATCAACATGCATAGGAGATGCTGTTTACTTCTTTTACAACTGAGCTGCATGCATTTAATACATTATCAACACAATCCATCTACAGAAGTAAATCCAAATGATTAATCTGAACCACAAACTTAGTCAGGCCTACTTCTGAGTAGTCATCCAATGTATAAAGGTAAAGGTTTCCCCTTGACATTAAGTCCAGTCATGCCTGACCCTAGGGGGTGGTGCTCATCTCCGTTTCCTAGCCGAGGGAGCCAGCGTTTGTCCGCAGACAGTCTCCGTGGTCATGTGGCCGGCATGACTAAACACCGAGGTGCACGGAACGTTGTTACCTGCCCACCGAAGTGGTATGTTTTTATCTACTTGCATTTGCATGCTTTCAAACTGCAAGGTTGGCAGGAGCTGGGATGGAGCATGGGAGCTCACCCCGTGTGCAGATTCGAACTGGCAACCTTTCGATCAACCAGCCCAGCAGCACAGAGGTTTAAACCACTATGCCACCTGCAGTCCCATCCAATGTATAGGGTTGTACAAATATACACCCTAAAACAGTGGTTTTCATCCTTTCCACAGCTGGGGACTGGCGAAAACAGGAAAACCACCTAGAGATAACTGAGGCAGAAACAAAAAGCATCATTCACATAATACAGTATTCTGTGTATTACTTCCAAACACAATACCAAAAAGAAAAAAAGAGAAAAAGAAAGTTCTCCAAAACAACCAGAAATCAAACAAAAAATGCCAACAAAAGAACAAAATACCAAAATCAGCATAGCATGGCTTCCAGCCAGCCCCCACTGAGCCATCTCTCCCCTCCCTAGCCCCCTTGGCAGCACTGGCACACCCCTGTGAATGCAATGCCAACTGAGGAAGAGGTGGTGGAGCACAGTCAGTCCCTGCACCAGTCTGCAGCGAGGGGGATGCGACCCCACGGACAGGCAGGAAATCTGTGAACCAGTGCTGGTCCATGGACCAGTGGCTGAAAACCACTTCCCTAAGACACAAATATAGAAGATATCTGATCATTTATCACAAAATAATTATTTTTTTTTCATAAAACTGTATTATCTTAAGCAGCACCATTAGAGATACAACTAGAATTTGTGTAGCAGTGGCATCTGTAACTGTAACAAAACAAGTAAAGACAAAAATTCAGGTAAAATACACATTCTAGAAAGTTTTTAATTCAACACCAAATACTTTTTCTTAAACCCAAATTGCTCAAGAATATGTTTTCCTTTAAATATGTGAACTTGCTCATTAATGGCCTAAATTGCCTTGGGGGCATTAGAAAGCTGTTGAGGACAGAGAATGTTTTTCTCTTTTAATGAGCATTCCTGATTTTTCATTGCTGTATAAACACTTCATACATTTAAAAGACATCTATAAATTAAAATATCCTGAATTTTAATATTCAGATAAGCTACTTAAGAAAGCTGAGAACTGTAAGATGCATAACGTTGCTTTTTTAGCTGTTTCCTCTCTATAGCCTGCCTAATCACATATCTGAACATCCTGAACTCTGTTTAAATAGTGCTTCACAGAATGAAAGCTGATATTACTGCTATCATTCACATGCTCCTTTCCCTGCTTAACCTAAATTTAGTGAGGCTTGATAATGTTCTCTTTGTCCTATTCTTTATTGATTTTTTCAAGAAAGCACTGTTTTTCCTTGTGTCAGGTGTCAAAGCTATCAAAGTTTCCACTTGCCAGCTTTAGTTAACACTGTTTGTTGATCCATGAAGTGACCTTCACTTCCATTGCTTTGACTTTGCTTATCTATTACTCCAAGCATAAGAGGACTTAATTATTTCATTTCCCTATCATCTGAATCTATTGCTGTTAGGTAAGCTAACATTTCACAGATGCAAATGATGCTTGAAAAGAAATACATTTTTGTTCATTTTTTAACATTGGGAAGAAAATGTATTACTTCACTTGAAGAAAATACTTGGCATTTTCAAAACACTGAATCATAGTTTGGCAATTTTGGGGGAGAGGAGAAGTAGAGAAGAACTGAGAGAACTGGGGAGCAAAAAACAGTATTTTTGAAAATGACAGGCAAAAATGGTAACTTTATGTTTTGGTTTGTATGTGTGTAGCGTCCAAAGTGGAAATAGTAGAGATTGCCTCATATTTTTACTCCCCTCCACCCTTGGATAAGTGACTTGGTTGGGATGCCAGGGTGGAAATGCCACCACGAAGTGTGCAATATGCTGCATGCCATCATGAATACACAAGTCTCAGTCAAGGGTAGCTGCAGCTTGTCAACTCACACAAACCAGGCAGCAGAAGCTATCTTGAAGATTAAAAAACTCTTGTGTGTGCTACAATCTGTTTTGGGGTCATATGAGGGTTGTTTAACCCTTAAACAATCCCCACCACCTGCGTTAGGACAATACAAAAAGCCATAGTTGGGACCTGCATATTCATAATAGCAGCTGGCATGTGCCACTCATTAAGGGTAAGTTAACCTATGAACTGGCCCAATGTTTGTACTGCAGCAAGTGCCAGCTTCTTATCAAATACCCTGACAACCATCTCTCTATTCAAAAGTGCCCCTGAAATAATGCTAAGAGAGTAGATCCACAAAAATGGATAGGCATGTTCAACTCAATTTTAATTTTCCATATTACCTTCCAAACTAGTCAGTCTGGTTATTATTGGCCCACAGTGGGTGGCTGATCTGAAATTATGCAAGTGAAGGTCTTTATTGTGCATTAGTCATCAGAGCTTCACCTACCTGTTGTTGTCTACATAACGGATCAACATAGGATAAAAAGCATAAAGGTCTCGGCAAAGTACTGCAAATTCATCTAAAATTAGCAGTTCTGCTTCTTGAGTATCAGTTTTACTGTCTGCTTTCAGTTGCTCCTCCTCCATTACTATCTTGATGGCTTTCTTCTTTAGTTTTTCCAGTGTTGGAATAAAATGACTTTTCAACAGATCCGGCCTGGCTTTGCTAATAATTGGCTGAGCATACACTATATATAAAACACATACATGTAAAATCCATTTAAAATATATTTTGTTATGTTGCAAAAAACTATATAACCAAATACATTCTTTCCAGTGTTAATTTTATGAACCATGAACCCTACCTTTGAACTGTGATGGAACAATATCTGCATGAGCTGTCCTGAGGCTTGGAATTGTGCAGATTCCCTTAAGTGCACAAAGCAGAGTTTCAAAGAGAGTTTGGGAAGAACAACATTGGCTAATTCGGAAGAGAGCTTTGGCTAATGTATGGTACAGAAATGTAATAAGCAGATTAAATAAGAAGAGATGTATAATGTTCCTAGTTAGGAAAAAGTGTGGTTTCTTGCTGAGTCTGAACTCAGCAAATGGTAGTTTTTTGACAAGCCATGATATCAGACCAAATTCTGACCTTGGTTTTATACTCTGATTTGATACAAACACTGAGTTAAACACAGAACTGATTTAAAACAAACTTCTTGACATTTAGTTGGGAAGAGCTGTATGTTTTCTAAATAGGTATTTTTGTAGTTAAGGGGAATATATAGAGAAATATGTAATTTTTTGTAGATGCACCTTGGCTAATGGAAGAATGTTTGCTACCAAATGAACAGAAAGATTTCAATTGGGCAACAATTCATTCAGAGTTAATAAATAATCATCATCATCATCCCCAAGGACTTAGAATCTTATTACATATTGATCTGAAAGATACTTTCTGCAGCCAAAATGTAATTCTACTGGATATTTCAAAGTACATTGATATGCTTGTAACTGTGTACCATTAAATTGTTTCTTTATATACTTGTTATAATTACACATGGGTTACTGGGTTTTAGTTGTGGTAGGTCTTACTGAGTTTTAAATTTACTGAACTAGGACATAGCATCAAGAAAAGCAGGGAAAAAAATCAAACTGTAGTGCAGCACATCTGATGTGCTAAACATGGACACTTCTGTATGTATCCAACTACTTCTAATCATTTTTAATGGAACATAATCTGTGGCATAAGGCTTTTTAGGAGACTTAAGTATCTAAAGGATGAAGCTTTGTCCGGAAATCTATCCATACAAGTAAAGTTACTTAGTACCAACTTAGTAATGCAGGCCTTTCCTGTACTTTCTGAACCGATTATAAAATAACAAAGCAAGGACACTGCCATGGAAAGATTGTTCTGCATCTTTCTCTCTCTCTCTTTCTAGGAAAGTGATTATGGTCACTTTTTTGATCTGTCGCTGACAGCTATTTGTCTTTTGCACAAAGGAAACCATACATTATCAGAATTATAATGATAATTATACCATACCCAGAACTAATACATTAAATTACATTGCATATTAAATGCATATCTGACTCTGTGAGAGAGAGCTTCGTAAAGAAAGTCATGAAAAAATTTATGCTTCTTTGCTGCTGACAAATATAAGAGGTGCAGTAAATTTGTTTTGAATACCTGCAATTCTCTTCATCCAAGTTGCTTCATCTATCCCCAGATTGTTGTTGATGATTTTCAAAATGTTTCCCAGTATTATGCTGAGATGCTGAGAGGTTACCATTGTACAGCAGGGCCCAGCACTTTCAGAAATGTTTTCTGGTCCCCTTTCCCACCAGTATGATAAATAGTTGCACAGCATGGGCAAGATAACCTCAATCACATGTGGCATTTCAGTGTATCTGGCTCCAGATTCTGCCAAGCAGTTTATTTCTTTCATTAAGCCATCCAAGTGAGGGATTTCTGGACACATTTCTTCTACTGTTTCAGGCATACCTAAAACTTCATATTGTGACACATAACAATAATTTTGCATAGGTTAACATTCTTTCTGCATTAAACAGCTGAAAAACAATTTATGTGATTTTATTTCCACTGTAATGCTGACACAAGGGAATCTGTTTTATTCCTTCCTTTCTTGGGTGCATGGTAGACAGGTTCTCCATGGCTGCAAGCATGATTCATGTGCTGCTCAAGGTCATGCATTTTTAGCTTCTATTCTACACATGGAATTTTTCACTTATTCCATATCACAGAAGTCTAGTTCCCACAAGCAGATAACAATGAATTACTTGTCTATAAGTATAGGCTTGTGCTGTAAAATACCAAAACAAAATAAAACCAAACCAAAGAGCCCTACATGGAATGGCACATTATGGTATATACGATTGCCACAATACTATATTCTGGAGACATTATAAAATGCTAAACAAACAAACAAAACACAACTGTTGTCACTATGGCTTCATTTACATTAGGAACATAAAAGTGTGAGCTGGGCAATCCACAAAGACAGCCATAGTTTCCTGGAATTTATTTTTATATCTGCAATAGCACATTTTCAGCCACTGCAATAAAAGGAATCAGTTGTAAGTAGCAATGATTTGTATCTGTGGAGAGCAGATGGGAATGGGAGAATATTTTGAATGCATGAACTGGCCCACTGACACATTCCAGAAGTAAATCTAATATAAAGTCTGTTTTTACCATATCTGGACAATTCTATGCACTCTCTACATCAGAATCCATATGACCGTTTTTCTGTGAGCTTCAGTGACACCTGAAAATTCAAAACTAATACAGAGGCCCAAGTAGATGTGACATGAAAGATCTATAAATAGAGACACCCATATTGTAAGGAACTGTTGTGTGTGCAGCTCCTTTATATAAAGAACCACCAAACTATAGTTGGTAGCTTTTTGTTAACTTCAGGCACTGAAGTGACTTCATCCACTCAGGCTGACCTCTGAATCAGCAACTTCAGATACTGAAGGTTTTGCTGCTCCAGCTGAGTCTTGCTTGAGCAATACAGTCTTCCTGAGTTCTGGTTGTTCCTATTTCCCCAGTAAAAACCATACACAATCCCTCTGTTTGTTCTGTGAGAAGGAAACATACAGGTACTTCTATGTTCTTTCCCATGAGGTAAGTGGCAACTTTGGGGGGTGGGGGATTAATTAGGAAAATGGTGTAGTACAAAAATGTTTGTGCTCCCTGCCTCAGTGCTATGGTCATGATAAAATTCTTCCACCCAACTTCCTACACCTCAGGAGATTGTGATTGCAAATCTACAGTGCCACATCTAATTCAGCCTTTCGATTTATTTTTTAATCTAAATGAACGATGGGGAATGAATTACATAATTTAGTAAAACACACTTAAATAAATAAAAGCATGGTAAACTGACTACTGTCTGACCAGAAACATAGAACATAGAACTTTTTTTGTTTAGTGGGAGGGCTGAAAATTCTTGAGGGCTGCATTCCAATGGTAAAGAGGACTGAAGACAAAGGCATTGAGAAATGCCTTAAAAAGATAATGTCAAAGTAGCAATAGAAATAGCATCAAATTACAGCTTTGAGCTCTCACTACTAATATCTAAGCCTTAGGAGAAACATTTCAACCTTTAAAATGGGAAAAACTATACAAAAGCCAGGAAATCACCAGAGAGGGAAAGAGGGTACAGCCAGAGAAAGGGAGGTTGTTTACTTGTAACTGTCTTTCTTCAAGTGATCATCAGTGCATCCACACATATGGGGCACTGCAACTTCCTGGAGCTTGTATTCCGGAAGTTTCTAGCTAAGAGGGTTTCTGGTGGGAACTCCTCTCCACACCTTCACGATTGCTACATGAAAGGTATTCCTGCTCCTTCCCTCAGTTTATGAAAGACCAACATTGTGGCCTTGGAACAGAAAGAGGATCAGCAAGTCCAACTTCAACATAGGTTGAAATTAACTGATGTAGAGTGATGGAAAGGTGTCAAACTTGATCCTGTATCCCCACTCCACAACAGATAGGACCCAGGCATCCAATGTTATTGTTTCCCAGGCAAGATGGAAGAGGCATAATTGTCAGTCAAACATTGAGATATTAAGCGAGTTGTTGTTGTTAGTCATGAAGTCATGTCCGACCCATCGCAACCCCATGGACAACATTCCTTCAGGCCTTTCTGTCCTCCACCATCCCCCAGAGTTCACTTAAACTCACACAGATTGCTTCAGTGACTCCATCTAGCCACCTCATTCTCTTCCATCCCCTTCTTCTTTTGCCGTCAATTGTTCCCAGCATTAGGCTCTTCTCTAGGGAGTCGTTCTTTCTCATTAGGTGGCCAAAGTATTTGAGTTTCATCTTCAGGATCAGGCCTTCTAAAGAGCAGTCAGGGTTGATCTCCTCTAGGACTGACCGGTTTGATCGCCTTGCTGTCCAAGTGACTTGCAGGAGTCTCTGCCAGCACCACAATTCAAAGGCCTCAATTCTTTGGCGCTCAGCCTTCCTTATGGTCCAACATTCACAGCCATACATTGCAACTGGGAAAGCCAGAGACTCGACTGTACGCACTTTTGTTGGCAGAGTGATGTCTCTGCTTTTTAGTATGCTGTCTAGATTTGCCAGAGCTTTCCTCCCCAGGAGCAAGCGTCTTTCTGCCATTAGAATGGTGTCATCTACACATCTGAGGTTGTTGATATTTCTCACAGCAATCTTAATTCCGACTTGTGATTCATCTAGTGTGGCCTTTCTCATGATGTGCTCTGCATGTATGTAAAATAGGCAGGGAGACAATATACAGCCTTGCCATGCTCCTTCCCCAATTTTGAACCAATCAGTTGTTCCATGTCCGGTTCGCAATGTTCCTTCTTGACCCACATATAGGTTTCTCAAGAGAAAACATGGTCTGGTACTCCCGTTTCCTTGAGAACTTGCCACAATTTGTTGTGATCCACACGATCAAAGTCTTTAGCATAGTCAATGAAGCAGAAGTAGATGTTTTTCTGGAACTCCCTAGCTTTCTCCATGATCCAGCATATGTTGGCAATTTGGTCTCAAGTTCCTCTGCCTCTTCGAAACCCTCCCTGTACTTCTGGTAGTTCTCAGTCCACATACTGCTGAAGACTAGCTTGTAGAATTGTGAGCATAACATTGATAGTGTGTGAAATGAGTGCAATGGTGCGGTAGTTTGAACATTCTTTGGCATTGCCCTTCTTTGGGATTGGAATGTAAACTGCACTTTTCCAATCCTGTGGCCACTGTTGAGTTTTCCAAACTTGCTGGCATATTGAGTGTAGCACTTTCACTGCATCATCTTTTAGGATTTTGAATAACTCAGCTGGAATACTGTCTCCCACTCTAGCTTTGTTGTTGCTCAGACTTCCTTCCATTTGACTTCACATTCCAGGATGTCTGGCTTGAGGACAGCAAGCACACTATTGTGGTTATCAGGGACATTAAGATCTTTTTGTGTAGTGCTTCTGTGTAATCTTGTCACCTCTTCTTAATCTCTTCTGCCTCTGTGAGGTCCCTGCCATTTTGGTCCTTTATCATGCCCATCTTCGCATGAAATGTTCCCTTCATATCTCCAATTTTCTTGAAGAGATCTCTAGTCCTTCCCATTCTATTGTTTTCCTATATTTCTTTGCACTGTTCATTTAAGAAGGCATTGTTATCTCTTCTAGCTTTTCTCTGGAATTCTGCATTCAATTGGGTGTATCTTTTCCTTTCTCCCTTGTCTTTCGCTTCCCTTCTTTCCTCAGCTATTTGTAAAGCTTCCTCAGACAGCCATTTTGCTTTCTTGCATGTCTTTTTTTTTCTTTGGGATGGTTTTAGTTGCTACCTCTTGTACAATGTTGCGAACTTCTGCCCATAGTTCTTCAGGCACTCTGTCTATCAGATCTAATTCCTTACATCTATTTGTCACCTCTACTGTATATTCATCAGGGATATGATTTAGGCCTCCTCAGCAAAAGTGGCTGGGCCATAGACTTGGACTACTGTGATGTTGAATGGTTTGCCTTGGATTTGAACTGAGATCATTCTGTCATTTTGGAGACTGTATCCCAGTACTGCTTTTCCTACTCTTTTGACTATGAAGGCTACTCTGTTTCTTCTGAGGGATTCTTGCCCACAGTAGTATACCTGATGGTCATCCAAATTAAATTCACCCATTCCTGTCCATTTTAGTTCACTGATTCTGAAGATGTCAATGTTCAGTCTTGTCATCTCTTGTTTGACCACATCCAGCTTGCCTTGATTCATAGATCTTACATTCCAGGTTCCTATGGAGTATAGATCTTTACAGCATTGGACTCTCCTTTCACCACCAGATGCATCTGCAACTGAGTGTCCTTTTGGCTTTGACCCAGTCGCTTCATTCTTTCTGGCACTACTAGTACTAGCCCTCTGTTCTTCCCCAGTAGCATACTGGACACCTTCTGACCTGAGGGGCTCATCTTCCAGCATCATATCTTTTTGCCTTTTGGTACTGTCCATGGGATTTTCATGGCAAAGGTACTGGAGTGTGTTGCCATTTCCTTCTCCAGTGGATCATGTTTTGTCAGAGCTCTCTGCTATGACCTGTCCATCTTGGGTGGCCCTGCATGGCACAGCTCCTAGCTTCATTGAGCTACACAAGCCCCTTCGCCACAACAAGGCAGTGATCCATGAAGAGAGAAGCCAACGTGAAAAGACAGTTCATGCCTCAGTTTGCCTGATGCCTGGCCATGTTGATCCGTTGATGAAAAAGGCATGAAGTTTCTGCCTGGAATACTGTCTAGTACTCTCTGATCCTCTGGAGTCAATCTTGTCCCACAGAAAGAACTAGTAGTGAGCCATGGTGGCCTGGTAGTTCACTAGGTGGATACACCTTCCCATCAAATTCAGTTGGCAGCCTTCCCTGACTTCTGTTGTGGAATGCTCAGGATGTAACCTTCCTTGAACTGACTCAACAATGATGGAATTTGGTCAAGGGTTCTGGAACAAAAAGTCCATGCCTTTCTCCTGCTTTTGTACTTGCTTTCCAGGAGCTTAAGAGGATGGTGCTTTTCACAACTGTGGTGCCATCTGTAGGAGAGTGAGCAGAAACAGTATCACAACCAGGATCAGCACTTTTGTGTAGACTACATCAAAGACTAGGTCCTTGACCCTCTTTGTTGGCTGTTTTGTGTCCAGGCCCAGAGACTGGAGGACTTGTTTCAAGAAATGACCCAGGTTTTTGCATAGAGCAGCCGAGTTCTGGGTTCCCATAGCTGCTTCAGGAGATGAGAGAGAGCGGGTCACTGATGAGCATGATGCTGAGTAGTCTTCAGTACAAGGGGAAGAACAGCTGGTTGTGGTCTTGATTGTACAAAAAAGGGAGGAGATGATGATCAGAGTGGCAGCATAGAGGAGGTGGTAGCACACTCCACTGTCAGTCCCTGAGAGGCTGTAGGCCAAGGTGCTGGCAGAGGTAGAGGCCTGTGAAACACCATGCTTCCAAAGAAATACTTCCATTCTCTGAAGTGGGACGTGGGATAGAATTCCCATTGGTACTGAAGATTGTAGGAGCTATCATGGTCCCAATAATGCCCCCATGGTTCATAGTATCCTTGATTCAGCAGCAGAATGGACCATTCCAAATGTCTGCCCAAGTCAGAGAACAGGAATGGTCTCTATGGCACTCAGTTCCAGAGTGAGTTGATTTCAATGGCACCCAACTAGTAACATAGTGAGGTTGTAGATGTGAATGAAGTGGTGGCAGCTGAGGTGATTAGTAATGGATCTCTCCCCCAGAGACCAAAATTGATGATACTGGATCTGTAAGAGTCAGAACAAAGCAGTGACTCTGAATGCTGCTTATGCCTTTTGATTTCACAACTTTCACCAATTTTGTGGGCTTGGCCTTTTTTTTGCCAACTTCATGGCTGTGGACAAGACCACCCATGGACTGGCACATGGCTGGAGCTCTGACTGAGTTAGGCAGAGTTGGAAGTGAGGCAGGAGTCTCTGAAGTAGATGGGTGATCCTTCTCCATTGTCTTGAAGGAATCTGCCAACTGAAATGCCTTACTCTGAAGCCCCACTATTAAGCAATCCACCCTATTCCTGTGGGTTTGTTTGATGAAACCCTGGCAGTGAGGGCAAGAGAACACTACATGACCTTCTCCCAGGCAAAAAAGGCAAAAGGAATACCTGTTTCAAGGTGGCTTCCACAGTCCACACACTTCCTGAAAGGAGTCTTCAAGGTTATACAGCTTAAAAAGGAACTAAAACATTCAGGAAGAAAGGAGTGGAAAAAAGGAGTAGAAAGACCAAAGAATTAAAAAAAGATTGAAGATTCAGAAGGACAAAGGGATTTTTGTTTTAGTATTAAAAGGGAAATCCAGTGGAACAGGAAAAAAGAGTCCCAAAAACAAGGCAAAAAGGGGAAAAGGATAAAGAGAAAATCAAAAATGTATGAAGTTGCTATTGATTGGAAGCAGGTGAACTTCCAAGGCTACCACAATGACCATCAAGGAAGAACTGAGGGAATGAGCAGGAACCCCTCTAATATAGTGATGCTGAAGGCGGAGAAGGAATTCCCTCCAAAAAACAGCTATATAAATTTCCCAAATGCAGGCACCATGCAGGTGCACAGTACCATATGTGCGATGCACTGAGACCACAGAAAAAAACAGGGTATCTGGGCAGCCCCAGAGGACCAGATTGGGACCCCAAGAGGGCCAAATTTAGCTCACAGGCCTGAGGTTTCTCCCCTGTGTTACACTTTGTGTGATATACCATATTATTTATTATTACATTTATACCCCACTTTTCTTCCTCTTGCAAGGAATCCAAGGCAGCTTACAAGGTTCTCCTTTCTATAGCCCCACTGATGAGGGTGTTCAATGATAGGCTGGGCATGCAAATGGTAGGCATGTCATGAGAGGAGCTGACTGGAACCAGGGTTCAGACAAGATGGTCTGGGAGGCCTCTTCTGACTCACTCTGATTCTATGTTTCTCCCCATTTTATCCTCCCAACAGCAATCCTGTGAGATAGGTAGGCTGAGTGGGGACTAGAACTAAGCTCTTTTGGAAACCCAGTCCAGCACTCTAACCACTATACCATACTGGCTCTGAACTTAACAGTTCAGTTGTATACCCATAGATATACCCAAGCATAGATAAGCAAATCAAATTAGACTTATAAAAATAAGCCATCAGATTAAAAGATCTTTTCATATAACTGCAGTCTCATCAGTCAAATGTTTTTGTTAAAGAGGGTGAGGAAAATGTATCACCATAGTTCCAAGTATAGTGCAAAGAAAGGTCCAAATATGGACAAGAAAAATACAGTTACATTTTCAATCTATTATTTCATTTCTGAACCAGAGTACTTACTGGCTCTCTCTCTGGCAGTTTTTGTGTTGAAGACAGACAGGGGATTATAAAGATTGAGGGAAGGTTCAAGAAAGGCTACTGGAATCGCGGCTGCAAGAGAAGCTAAGCATTCACCAAGAGCTGGTCGTTGCCTATAAATGACAGAAGTAAAAGAGCATAAATAAAGAAGCAAAGTGTAAGCAGGTTGCTTACCTTACCTTCTTTCAGTGGTCACCTGTTCATTCACAGATTTGTAAAAATGAAAAGTAACGCTCAAGAAATTGCTGGTTTTGCACTGCAAAAGAATTTATCATGATTCATAGGTCAAAACACAAAAACAAATAGGTCAAAACACTCTTCCAGGGACCAAATCTCAATAGAATTAATTATTTCTGTTGTTTTAGTACTTGGCAATATTAAATATCCCCTTCATGGATCACTTTATGGATCACTGCCTTGCTGTGGCGAAGGGGCTTGTGCAGCACAATGGAGCTATGAGCAATGCCATGCAGAGGCACCCAAAACGGACAGCACATACTGACAAAAGGTGATCCACTGGAGAAGCAAATGGCAACTCACACCAGTACCCTTGCCATGAAGACCCCATGGACAGTACCAAATGGCAAAAAGATATGACGCCAGAAGATGAACTCCTGAAGTTAGAAGGTGTCCAATGTGCTACTGGGGAAGAGCAGAGGGCTAGTACTAGTAGTGCCAGAAAGAATGAAGCAACTGGGTCAAAGCCAAAAGGACACTCAGTTGCAGATGCATCTGGTGGTGAAAGGAGAGTCCAATGCTGTAAAGATCTATACTCCATAGGAACCTGGAATGTAAGATCTATGAATCAAGGCAAGCTGGATGTGGTCAAACAAGAGATGACAAGACTGAACATTGACATCTTCAGAATCAGTGAACTAAAATGGACAGGAATGGGTGAATTTAATTTGGATGACCATCAGGTATACTACTGTGGGCAAGAATCCCTCAGAAGAAACAGAGTAGCCTTCATAGTCAATAAAAGAGTAGGAAAAGCAGTACTGGGATACAGTTTCCATAATTACAGAATGATCTCAGTTCGAATCCAAGGCAAACCATTCAACATCATAGTAGTCCAAGTCTATGGCCCAACCACTGATGCTGAAGAGGCTGAAGTTGACTGATTCTATGAAGACCTAAAACTCCTTCTAGAAATAACACCAAAAAATAATGTCCTTATCATCATGGGAGATTGGAATGCTAAAGTTGGAAGTCAAAAGATAACAGGAATAACAGCAAGTTTGGCCTTGGAGTACAAAATGAAGCACAGAAAAGGCTGGCAGAATGTTGTCAAGAGAATACGATGGTCATAGCAAACACTCTTTTCCAACAATCCAAGAGACGACTCTACACATGGACATCACTAGACGATCAACACAGAAATCAGATTAACTTTGTGCTCTGCAGCCAAAGATGGAGAAACTCTATACAGTCAGAAAAACTAGAAAAACAGACCAGGAGCTGACTGTGGCTCAGATCATGAGCTTCTTGTTTCTTAAATTGAAGAATGTAGGGAAAAGCACTAGGCTACTCAGGTATGACCTAAATTATATTCCTTATGAATATACACTAGGTATGACAAATAGATTTAAGGAATTCATTCTGATTGACAGAGTGCCTGAAGAGTGCCTGAAAAATTATGGACTGAGGTTCACAACATTGTACTGGAGGTAGCAACTAAAACCATCCCAAAGAAAAAGGAATGCAAGAATGCAAAATGGCTGTCCGAGGAGACTTTACAAATAGCTGAGGAAAGAAGGGAAGTGCAAGGCAAGGGAGAAACTGAAAGATACACCCAATTGAATGCAAGATTCCAGAGAATAGGTTGAAGAGAAGAGATAAGGAGGCCTTCTTAAATAAACAGTGCAAAGAAATATAGGAAAACAATAGAATGGGAAGAACTAGAGGAAATGAAGAGAGAGTTTTATGCAAAGATGGGCATGATAAAGGACAAAAATGGCTGGGACCTCACAGAGGCAGAAGAGATTAAGAAGAGGTGACAGAAGAACTATACAAAGGGATCTTAATGTCCCTGATAACCATGATAGTATACTTGCTGACCTCAAGCCAGACATCCTGGAATGTGAAGTCAAATGGGCCTTAGGATGTTTAGCAACAACAAAGTGAGTGGAGGAGACAGTATTCCAGCTGAGCTATTCAAAATCCTAAAAGATGATGCAGTAAAAGTGCTACACTCAATGTGACAGCAAATTTGGAAAACTCAACAGTGGCCACAGGATTGGAAAAGTGCAGTTTACATTCCAATCCCAAAGAAGGGCAATGCCAAAGAATGTTCAAACTACCACACCATTGCACTCATTTCACATGCTAGCAAAGTGATGCTCAAAATCCTACAAGCCAGGCTCTAGCAGTATGTGGACTGAGAACTACCAGAAGTACAGGGAGCGTTTCGAAGAGGCAGAGGAACTTGAGACCAAATTGCCAACATATGCTGGATCATGGAGAAAGCTAGGGAGTTCCAGAAAAACATCTACTTCTGCTTCATTGACTATGCTAAAGACTTTGATTGTGTGGATCACAACAAATTGTAGCAAGTTCTCAAGGAAATGGGAGTACCAGACCATGTTTTCTCTTGAGAAACCTATATGTGGGTCAAGAAGGAACATTGCGAACTGGACATGGAACAACTGATTGGTTCAAAATTGGGGAAGGAGCATGGCAAGGCTGTATATTGTCTCCCTGCCTATTTTACATACATGCAGAGCACATCATGAGAAAGGCCACACTAGATGAATCACAAGTCGGAATTAAGATTGCTGTGAGAAATATCAACAACCTCAGATGTGTAGATGACACCATTCTAATGGCAGAAATTGAAGAGGAATTCAAAAGCCTCTTGATGCTCTTGAGGAGAGCACAAAAGTTGGCTTGAAACTCAACATTAAGAAAACTAAGATCATGGCATCTGGTCCTATCACTTCCCGGCAAATAGATGGAGAAGAAATGGAGGTATTGACAGATTTTATTTTATTAGGCTCCAAGATCACCACAGATGGTGACTGCAGCCAAGAAATTAAAAGACACTTGCTCCTGGGGAGGAAAGCTATGTCAAATCTAGACAGCATACTAAAAAGCAGAGACATCACCCTGCCAAGTAAAGTTCATATAGTCAAGGCTATGGTTTTCCCAGTTGCAATGTATGGCTGTCAAAGTTGAACCATAATGAAGACAGAGCGCCAGAGAATCGAGGCCTTTGAATTGTGGTGCCAGAGAAGACTCCTGCGAGTCCCTTGGACTGCAAAGAGATCAAACCAGTCAATCTTAAAGGGAGTCAAGTCTGACTACTCTTTAGAAGGCCAGATACTGAAGATGAAACTCAAATACTTTGGACACTGAATGAGAAGGAACAACTCACTGGAGAAGACCCTGATGCTGGTAACGATTGATGGCGAAAGGAGAAGGGAACGACATGGGGTTACTCAGGTGGTTAGTGTGGGCTTGGATGGATTCCAGGGGATGGTGGAGGACAGGAGAGCCTGGAGGAAAGCTGTCCATGGGGTCATGATGGGTCAGACACAACTTAGAGAATAAACAACAACAATATTAAATAGTAGTAATAGTAATCTGGTGGAATACATAAAAACTGAATTATTATGATTGAAACTTATGCTTTCTGAAGAAAAGTTTTAAAAAGTATTATTAATTGGTGATTTTTTGAGGGGGAGGGGTTGTATATATTTCAAGAGAAAGTGAAAGCGAGTGCAGTCAAGGGTGAATTCTCTTCCCAATGAGTCACCAGTGTGGCTTTTCAATGCTTGAGGGCAGGGCAACTGAATATTTATCATTTCCCTTTTGATTTTTTTTTTTACAATTCATATATACAGACAAAATATTATAGCAGAAGGAAACTTTATATATATACACATTGAGAAAATATTTGCATTTAAACCTGAGAACATCAAAAAGTAATTGTCAGCTAAACCCTCCCTTGTTGGAAAAATGTTGATATGAATTTTCCCTTTATAATGGTTGATGCTTTAACTGCTGAAGGAGAATCATGCTATGCTCACCAAATCCTTAGGAATGTTTCAGCAATATAGTTTTTAATAAAATGCACTGAAATAGACAAATCTGGCTCCTGTAAACCATTTTTTACACACACACAAAATGGGAACCAGGCTCAGGGTCTGCTTCTTGGCATTAAACTTATTTTTACAGCACTATGATCAAACTCAGGTTCTCACATAACCATGGTTAGGGATGGGCTGTAGCTCAGTGGTAGAAACATATTCTTTTAATGGAAAAAGCCCAGGTTTAATCTACTTCTCTTCTGGTAGGGCCAGGAATAAAATCCTAGAGAACCACAGCCAATATTGATAATACTTGTCTAGATGGAGCAATGGTCTGACCCTAAATAAATCAGATTCCTATATAATCTATTTTCAAATTCCTTCTCATACACGGTTGTTTGCTCCTGGCTTGTAAACCCTATGGAAGGAAAATCCACTTGGAGGTAAACAATGCATAGACAGGGAAAAGGTTCAACTTCCCCCTACTGTTTCCCCACTTTAGTAGCCATCCCTGAATCTGCTTTTCTAGAAACAAGGAAAAATAACCAGCATGAGATGTGTATATATAATGGGCAAGTAACTCCCCTAATGGGGATTTATGAGGGAGATTTGTTTTGCATTAACTGTGATTGGTCCATATATTAATAGATATTATGCAAAGGGAAGAAAGCAGAGCGGCAAGGTTATGGTGAATGGAAGAAAGTCCAAATTGATTCCTAGTTTGTGGTTTTTAGTTTGTAGCTAGCTAGTCTATCCAGCATATTGGACCAATCAGCAACTGAGAAGTGAATTCTTACCTGCTACACTAGAAGCTTCTACCAGAGAAAACAAGTATACAAGTCCAGGAATTGTGGAACACTGAGTATTCAGTTGTGAAATGGCCAATGACCTTTATTATGTGAGAATTGCCTGAGTATATTAATATATTCAAAATTAAACTAAATTCAAAATGAAATTGAATCAACATCAGAAGCAAAATGCAATTGAACAGAGCTAGGTAAACACTCTGAGGATTCTGTTGCTATTTGCTAGGCTTCCAAAATACTCTTGTTGCTGGGACATTATTGCAAGTATATTTCTTTCAGTAGTTCTAACTTTACACACAAAAATACTAAAATGAAAGGGCCTTTGTATTAACAACAACAACTTATCAATTGATACACTCTGAATACATGACATTGTACAGCTCCATGATCAATCTTAACTTAGTTATACAATAAGAATCTGTTTTAGCATATTCAAATTACTCTATTAAATACCTTTCAACATAAATGTTCTTCCCAGTTCCAAGAGAGTAGAGGCTACTCAGAATTCGGTAACATGAAACTTGGACATCACCTACTGAAAGAAAGTAAAAGTAAATGTTATTGTGTACACAAGCTAAAATATATATTAAACATTTTAATCCATTTATGGATTTAAATGATAGCCAGTTGATTCATATACTAATCTCTTATTGACAATTGATGGTTTACTAAATTTTAATTGTTTATTAATGAATGGATTCTTTACTGCATTTTATTAACTTGCTATACATTGTAACCATTTGGTTGCATACACAAGTGGAGTACAGCACACCAAAAGACTATTCTCAAGTCTCCTTTCATGGGAGAGAAAGAGGCTATTTTTATCTATGTGTCCTTCCCTCTGATGCCCCTTGCAAATCTGCTGTGGAAGACTGACTTTGTGGGATGCAATGCGGGGATCTGCAAGGGAAGATCAAATAGATGAAAATCACCTATCCATAAAGAGTAAGGGACCTTTGAATCCAGTGCAGTATCCTGTATTAATTACTAAGATGTGATTGAAAGAATATGCTAATAAAACAATTTCTATATTAAAAGAATATTTAAAAATACCCACACAGTCCCTGTGAACCTGATCGAAAACTTTCAAATCAAGTGGGTGTCTTTTAAGTAGTTTGTGATAATGACCACTGATTTCCAATCCTCTGTATTATTTATAAACTACCAATGCCTGAGACAAAATACTTTTTGACCATTTTTGAACATACTTTCCGATCCTATTTACTGGTATAACTGTGCTCAATGTTAAAGCAAGAACCTTAAAAAGTAAAAACTGGATTTTTCTTACCATATATGTCCTGTTATGGGGAGAGTAAGGAGAGCATTTAAGGATAGTTCTAGTTAACTCCCCTCTCCCCTGCCCTGCAGACTTGCAAATCTGACCCTCCTGCAGGGGGAGGAGCTCCCAACTTCTCAAACTGGAACTGGCAAAAGCAGGAACAACCTCCAAAACGCACAAATTAAACACATACCTATGAACACACTCTTTTATTGAACAGATGAAAGAATTAAAAAAAAAACACGAATAAAGAAAAGACAGATACTGGAAAGGGAAAATGTAACCATCCCCCACCTATCATTCAAAAGAATGAAAATAAATTATCTTCAGGGAAGAGTTGAATGCCCTCTTACTCTCCCAAGAACAGGGCATTTATGGTAATATAATTCCTGTTTTCTCAATTATAGTAAAGAGGACATTTGAAAATCCTTCAAGATATAGAAAAGCTGAGACAGAAACTATGGGAAAGGCCTTGGTCTTTAGATACTCTATGAATTAACCATCCTTTGAAGCACCCTCCTAGAACAGGTTGCTTCAGCTGATGCAAAAGTACTGATCACATAATCACATGGAAAAAAAATATGAACTAATATCCAGGTAAGTGCCTATAGGTTTCTTGCAGGAGAGCCTTACTCCAAAATGAGAAAGTCACAATTTGCCTGACTTAATGAGCCACAACTCCATATGAAGATGATGTGCCCAAAGCCCAATATGCTTTCACAACAGACCACCTAGGGATTCTCCACATGAGCAGTTTGATTCCAATGCTTTATTGTGGGTTCTTCAATGCAGGAGGAAGAGCTCTCAATTGACACTACAGTGGAGGATGCAGTGCACTCAGAACAGTAGGCTAATACAACAGCATGAAAGGCGGCCTTGGTGAACAACATCACCTTTGTATCATCACTGCAAGCAGCTACACCTGCTTTCTTACTGCTAATCCAGGTAAGCAAGGGGAACATCAGTTTCAGTCTCAAGCTCCAACCAATGTTATGAAGCACCAATGCCCGAAGAGAGATGAAGGATCTGAACAATAACATCAATTTCTAATTGCTCTAATTCACCCATCTGCCCATGCCACATCCTTTGGATCTTGACTTTTCCCTTTTCATTGTGAATGGACTGCAATCGTATCAGAAACTTTAAAGTTATCAGGAATCAAATTCAACATCCTCCCTCCTTTTCTCCCATGTCCTCTGCCTCTGAAATTGGAAATGGATACACTTCTTCAGATGTGGGTGAACAAATTGGTTCTGCAGCATAAGTCTAAACCCACAACAGATGGAGGATTCTGGTTGATCTTATACACTTAGGACATATTTTTCATTATTCTCAGGAAGTTTCATACAGCCACTTTGGCTTTGATACTATAACTTCTTTGCAGGGGAGAATGGATCATGGTTGCTGACCTCAAAGATGCTTATTTCATTGCTTCACAGTCAGTCTCATCATATATCAGTTCCATGTATTCACATGTGCATTGGCAACAGCTCCATGACTGTTTACCACAGTACATGGCTGTTTCAAATCTAAGGTAAACAAGTTTATCCATACCTCGACAATTGGCTTCTAGTTGCCTTTATGAATGTTGGCCTATATTGAACTCTCTAACTCATCTCTCTCCTGTAATCCCTCAGATTCTACATCAGCTCTGAAAAGTCAATATGTACCTCCAACAAATTGCACCCAATACATGAGAATAGTTCTGAACTGTACAAGTGGCTGAGGCTAATTTCCTCAAGCCAAACTCATGACTCTGATAACGAAGATTAACTTCAAGCAAAAAGTGATAGTCCTTGATTTTTTTTAACTCCTAAGATTCAGGTAGGCCACTGTATCAGTCATTATGTTTTCATGGCTCAAGTTCAAGCTTTTATAGAGTTAGATTGTTCAGCCTTTCCAGACCATTGGCAATACATGTCACTCATTCTTTAAGCTTCCAACCTATATTCTTCAGTTGTGAATAGACTCTGGCAATCTTCAATCAGAAATGTCTTGATTATCATCCCCACTGAGGACATAGCAGTAAATGCTTTGTTATTGTGTTGGAGTGCTCACTTCAGGTAGTTAAGGGTGCAAGGAACTTGTCTTTCTGCTCTAATGAGCCTCCTGATTATCCTGCAACACTCCCTTATTTCTATTTCTTACCTGAGCCAGATAGGAAGATAAAGAGACTCTGTCAAATTTCTCCTGAGCTCTTCCACTGCGACCAGAGATTAAGACAAAAGCAGTTGGGAATATTATTGGTAGTGTGCCCTGCCTAGCCTATTAGGCAAATCATGGCAGCACTGAATACTTTTTAAAAAATATTCCCTAGTAGATGTTCTCTGATGCTGATCTCCAAGAGAGCTACTCCCCAGGGTGTGTACTCTTGAAGTTTTTGTATCAACATGGCCTTGTCCTGAAGTGAAGTCTAAGGGGTTGCTTAAGATGGATTCAACACAAAAAGGGTAACACAAAGCTTTGGAAAACTGTCCTTGGGCAGGGCTAGAGCAAAGCTTTCACTGAACTACAAGGGAGCCACATCATGTTCTTGAGGCAAATCCCTGGCCTTAGCAAAAAACAGCCCAAGTCTCTCCTTTCAGGTCCTCTTGAATATGCCACGAGGAGAGAGCAACTTTATTTGTGCCTGAGACAACAGAAAAGCTGTGCCACCTGCTTATTAAGAAACAGCAGTGAGAGGCAGGGCAAGGTGCCATTGAAGAAAATCAACACTCTCCTCAGTTCAACTGAATGAAAGGGCTCTGAGGAGTGAGGAAGAATATAGAATGCCCAAAACCTTTTGTTCCCTCAACTACCCTCCACCACAACAGAGTGAGGAAAATCTTATCCAAGAAAGATGAAGGAGGGATAGGGAAAACAAGTAGACCAACTAATAAAAGAAAAGAAAATGAAAATCAAAAGGCTACAAGCAGTAAGTGATAAGGGTCCACAGCTTCTATTCCTAGGCACAAACAGAGCCACCCTGGGAAGTGGGGAGCTTTTCCCACAGCAAAGGGGCCAAAGCTGTAAGTTGGCCCTGCCTCCTACATAGAGAGAGGTGACTTCAAAGATCTTTGAGTACCCTCCTTACTCTACAAGAAAACTGAAATTTCACATTGCAGAACTCACTGAGTTCTTAGAGGAGTTGTCAACCCTTTCTCTGCTTTTAGAAGCTGAATACTAGACAAAATTTCAATGAGGAAAATTCCCATACAGCACTGCATCTTATCCTGAGATGCTTCAATTTCTGCCTATTATAGGACTAATAAACCATGGGAGTTTGGTCAGACAAGATTTGCTTATCCTATTCTCTCAATAAAGAAAAAGCTATTCCGAGCAGTCAAACTGAAAATGTAGCAATGCTTGGGAAACTCTTTCATTCCTTCATTACAACTAGGTTTGCTGCAAGTATTTGAGCAGCAAAAGCAAGCCCTATAAGTATCCCACCTCAGGCTAGGAAAAGTCAACTGATACTCCTTGGAGGAGCATCTTTTCCTGCCAGGGATGGGATTGCAACTATTTGCAAAACTTTCACTGTAGATTATGAGAGTAAAAGAATGTTTAGCAGAAGCTTGGGGAGTGCCCACCCTACTCTGTCACAGATATGTTACTTGTCCCTTAGAGATGAACAAGATAGAATTGAAGGTGAGAACAGTGTACTTAGTGAGCAACTGCCACTGTTGGTTTTTTGTGTTTTTTTTTTGGTGAGTATTTAAACAGACTTTACAAAGAAGCTGAGCCTTTATTTGAATGCAAAGATTTGAAATCTTTTGGGGTGAGGAAAATGCTTGTAAATCCTTGTTCAAACTGAAACATCTACCTAAAACAAAGATAAAAATGAGAAGACTTACAAAGCAAATCGGTGCCGAAATGGTGCTGAGCAACGTGTTCAAAAATTGAAGTTAAAATAGGTAACAATGCCACTGTTGTGTAGTTGATATTCTGTGAGACCCCTTTAATTTGTGTTCGAGAATGAGTAAACTTTCCAAGTTTAAGATTTTCTGATGTCTTCTCCAGATCCTCAGCTGCATTTTCAAAGAAGGCACGCAGTCCTGCTTTAACCAGCTCTGAACCAGATTTCATGACAGTTCTACAAGATAATTTTTAAAATGTTGCTTGGGTATCAAATGCCTATAGCTGCTATACACTTATATTGTAAATCAAGTCTTAATTAATACCACCATTTAGCACATAGGTATCTGTGTGAACTACCATATTTACAACTGGTGAAAAGTATCCATTTCTCAATCTGTTTTCATAAAATTGTTGAAATGTGGTTTCTCATATTAAAACTTCAGCCAGAATGCTTAGATTTTGCCCAGATTCTGTGATTAGTCTACTGTCTACAATCAGCTTCAATCTTCATTGTACAATTGAAATGCACATGTTCAACAAAAACTGGAAAGTTTGGGCTTCGCTTTCACTGTGGTGGTAAGCCTATGTCCAGGGCTGTACCACTTCATACAGCAGAACACTGGAGTTCACATGAGTGAATGTTCCCCAACAGAGTATAAATTCTCCCCATGTGGAAAGAAGGGTTTAAGTCTAACCCACACCTTATTTACAAGTAAGAATAACACACAGGAGTATAATAGCATACTTACCTTGTATCTAGCGTCTGAGCTAAGATATGTAGGCAGCTAACCATTGTAGTAGCATCACTACCTATTAAAAATTAAGAGAGAGTATAACATTGTTCTTCTATTTATACAAAAATCAATCTATCTAGAAACTATATGTTGAGAGCTACTATCTCATTCTGCTTATGAGTTGGAATGCTTTTCATATTCTTTATTCTTTCTAATAATCAGCTAATGATCAACATACAAACTCCACTCCAAAGTTTTCTATTTTTGTTTCTCTTTATAGATCTTTCTCATCAAGAATTTATTCATTAAAATAATTTACTTTTTTAATTTAAAGAGTTACCATTCCAGAAGTATTTTAGTATACTGGGGGGAGGAGGGCTGCAAGATCCTCCATGTGCAGGAGCAGAGTCTCCTTCCTTGCCACATCAGTGGTCCAAGGTATCAGAAGGTGAGAAGAGGACCGGATCTTGTCTATAATCCATCCCAGCTCTTGGCTTCCTCTGACTCAGAGAGAAAGTTCAGAAGTGATTCTTTCCATCTTCTTCTGCTACTTCAAGGTGGCTCTCCTGTTTCCTATTCTTCCTTCCCCTTCACATTTGTGATAAACTCTTGTAAGTCATAGACACAGTTCTTTGCTTAAAGAAGCATTTGGACTACTGTACTGGCAAAAAAGTGCTCCCATTCTTTAGAACTGGCTGCCATGAAGATAAAACCATCTACTGTGTTCACAGGTGGATTGCTGCTTACTTTAATGTTCACTTTTTAGCATCATCTAACAATTCCTTTACTTTCTCCCCCATGCATAGATGTCTTTCTTTCTAATTCCACAAGATTAATATACTAGCAAGGGCTTCCAAGGGAGGTGGTTGAGGCCCCATCAGTGAGGGTGTTCAAGGACAATCACTTGTTGGGAATTACATGAATGGAGCTGGCTGGAGCTGGGGTTCAGACTAGATGGCCCGTGAGACCCCTTCTGTTTCACTTTGTTTCTATGTTTTTTGTGCTTTCTCTGACAAAGTCCCTCTATTCATAACCATAGTTTGTAGATATCCTCCTCTTTTACTTAACACTATGCAATCATTAATGCAGTGTTAATATATTATGAATTATAATACAATTATTAAATTATTAATTTTGCAGTCATCTTTATATTTGAATGCATTACCAAATTTAATAAATCAGATGAATATTGTCAATGGAAACCATGTTTTTAATTACTAAAATGGTAGATGGTGCAATTTGAACACCAATGTAATAAAATAAAGGCCACTGGTTCATAGAGAAACTTCCATTTTATTTTGTATTCTATACTTTTATTATGAAACCATTTTCTGTTACTGGCAATTGTATGAAATGAATGACCTTGTGAAAACAAATTAGCACATAAAACAGGGTATACCAACTCCTGCACCACTGCAACATTGCAAAGCATAGTGTTATCATTAATGCTGTAGTGATGAGCAGCTTACAGGAAGATCCTGTGTGCCAAATTTGAAGATCTTATATGTTGGATTGACCAACTGCCTTTTCCATATTAACTTTAAAAAAATTCTGGGGGAAACAGACATTTATACAGGTGATAGATTTACATTACTTGGATTATGCAAATATTAACAGTTTTGTTTAATGTTTCAATAATACATTTTAATTATCAAGTTTATGTTTTACAGTCAAATCCCATGGTCTTACTTTACCATGACATTCTAGTTCTTACCATGTCAACATCTTGTATTTAACAACAGAAGCAGAAAAGTTCTGTTTTCCCCCATTTGCTTAAGGCTGCAATTCTTACACAGTTATGGTGGGAGTAAGTTCCACTGAACTCAGTGAAGCCTACTTCTGAATAGACATACTTAGGATTGTACCTTAAAGGTAATACTGAACACACAATTGGCAGGATGCAATAGGAAACCTTTTGCTATTGACACAGGAAATAAGTGGAGAAATTCTTCACCACTTCCATTGCCTCCTCACAGTGCCGTCCTGCAGAGCTCTTTTGGGTGGTAAAGGGGCTGGTACATCCAGGCCCAAGGAAAGATACTATGCCACCCTCGATGGCCCACTGTGACGACTTTGCCCAGCACTTTAAGGAGAAAATCGCTCAGATTCATCACGAGCTGGACTCCACTAGTGATTCAGATTCTCTAGGGGAGGTGCCAATGTCACAGTCTGGTCACATATTGTTGGATGAGTTTCAGTTATTGCGGCCTGATGATGTGGACAAGGTGCTTGGACAAGTACGTCCCACCACCTGTTTACTTGACCCTTCCCCGTCGTGGCTACTGACCAAAGCCAAATACAGGATTGGTGCCTGGATCCTGGAGGTCATCAACGCCTCTCTGAGGGACGGCTGGGTACCTGCCCCTCTAAAAGAGGTGGTGATCAGGCCGGTGCTAAAGAAGGCATCCCTGGATCCAGAGATGGCCACCAATTATAGACTGGTGGCCAACATCCCGTTTTTGGGCAAGGTGTTGGAACGGGTGGTGGTGGAATAACTCCAAGGTCTTTTGGATAAGACTGATTATCTGGACCCATTTCAGTCTGGCTTCAGACCCGGGTATGGTACTGAATCTGCCTTGGACGCCCTGTATGATGACTTGTGCAGGGAGAGGGGGAGTGCGTCCCTGCTGGTCCTCCAGGACCTCTCAGCGGCTTTCGATACCATCGACCATGGTATCCTTCTGGATAGACTAATGGGACTGGGAGTAGGAGGCACTACTTGGCAGTGGTTCTGCTACCACCCCTCGACAGCCCATTCCAGAAGGTGGTGCTGGGGGACTTTGGCTCTGCGCCATGGCAACTATGCCATGGAGTACCACAGGGGTCCATTTTGTCCCCCTTGCTATTCAACATCTACATGAAACTGCTGGGAGAGGTCATCAGGAGGTGTGGGCTGCAGAATCATCAGTATGCTGATGATACCCAGCTCTACCTCTCTTTTTCAACCAAACCAGGTGAGGCAGTGGCTGTACTGAACCAGTGCCTGGCCGAGGTAATGGGCTGGATGAGGGCCAATAAACTGAAACTCAATCCAGACAAGACAGAGGTCCTGTTGGTGGGTGGTTCAAGCTCCTGGGTAGGTGACTTGGACCTTGTCCTGAAAGGAGTTGCACTCCCTCTAAGGGACAGGGTCCACAGCTTGGGAGTGCTCCTCGACCCAGAGCTGTCCTTGGAAGCTCAAATGACTGTGGTGGCGAGGAGTGCTTTCCTTCAGCTTCGATTAATCCATCAGCTGCGTCCCTACCTGGAGGATGATTGCCTAGCGACAGTGACGCATGCATTGGTTACTTCCCAGTTGGATTTCTGTAATGCACTCTACGTGGGGTTGCCCTTGAAGACAGTCCGGATACTTCAGATGGTGCAAAATAGAGCAGCCAGGTTGCTGACGGGGACTGGGCGTTATTCTCACATAACTCCAGTCCTCTACCAGCTTCACTGGCTTCCCATCGAAGTCCGGGCTCAATTCAAGGTATCGGTTATCACCTATAAAGCCCTTAACAGCTTGGGACCTGGATATCTAAAGGAACACCTGCTTCCATATTTGCCCTCCCACCCCTTGAGATCGGCAGCAGAGGCCCTCCTCCAGGAGCCCTCCGTGAAAGACATCAGGAGGCAAAGTACCCAGAGGAGGACTTTCTTTGGCGCCACATCTATGGAATGCGCCCCCCAAAGAGGTCCGCCTGGCACCGTCGTTATTTGTTTTTCGGCGCCAGGCTAAGACCTTTTTATTTAAACAATATTTTAACAACTTTTAATATTATCTATAGGTTTTAATTTGCAGCCAGGATGAATCAGGGTTTTTAATTTGTATTATATGTATTATGTTTGTTTATTTTATGTAAGCCGTCCCAAGGCTTTAAGCGATGGGACAGCATACAAAAATTCTAAATAAATAAGAATGGTAGAAGATTTTGCAAGATTTTGCAATATTTTTTCACAAACTCATAAGGAGCCTAGACAGTCCATATGCAGCTGAAAATATAAATACAGTTTCTGTTTATAACTTCACCATTTTTTTCTTAACTTACCAAAAAGTGAAATCCTATGTCTAACAAGAGCAGCAAGTTTGCAGAAAAGGCTAAAGCAAAGAAGAATACAAAACAGCAGGAAAAATACATAGAGATTAAAGATTTGTTAAAATTACAAATGTCATAGTAAGAAACAGGGAGAACAGTAGATAGTGAAACAAAGATATGATACATTTTGAATTAAACAGTGAGTCTGATAGTAAATGCATTTAGAAATAAAGCAAATATATGTTTTCATCAGATAGAAAAAGTGAGTATTATTCTAAAGACAATTTCTTTTGACTAAAATATTTCTTTCCCACTATATTTTATATAACCAAATATTGTTTGGTTATTGTTTCTTTTTAAAGATACAACATAAAATAACAGTGTTGAAAAAATATATAACTATAATTTAATTAATTAGGAATATATATGAAACAGAAATAAGTGTTTAGCTATGTAAATAAACAAAAAGCATACCCCAGGGAAAAGAAACACACTTACTGTTTTATTATTAATACACTTACTGTTTTATTAATTCCATGCATAGAAACCAAATAGTAAACCAAAAATTATATAAGTAGATATAAAACTTATCAGACATCAATGGAAAGAAATGCTGGACTGACATAATGAGGTTTCTTTCTTGTCATGGAAAGCAGAACATCTTTCAATGGTTGACTCCTCCCATCCATTTCAAGAAGACAGGACTTCCAAAGGCTTCTGGAATCTCTGCTAGGAGAAGGAACTCTTAGTTTTAGCAGCTTCCATAGGCAAGCAGCAAAACAATCAACTAACTGGAAAAAATTACTGTATTTTTTGCTCTATAAGACTCACTTTTTTCCCCCTCAAAAGTAAGGGGAAATGTCTGTGCATCTTATAGAGCGAATATGTGTGTGCAGTAAGTCTGTCAGATGTGCAGCCCATGGGGAAGTGATGGGGAATGTGCCTGTGATTACGTGCCCATTTGATTCAGAATATTTTTCTTCTTGTTTTCCTCCTCTAAAAACTAGGTGTGTTGTATGGTCAGGTGTGTCTTATAGAGCAAAAAATACGGAACCTTAGTATTTAATAATAAGCTTCAGCAACTCTAGCAGAACAAGGGGTAATCCCAAATACAGACCCTGCTTAGGGTGGGTCAAAATGAACCTTTTCTTTTCATGACCAGAAAGTACCTACATGAAAAGTCCTGTGTCATGTAAGGGTGTCCCTTACTGGGACATAAAACAATAAGATCAATTTTCTGCTGGAAGTTAACCACAATAATCTCTACACTAATTCAGGTAGGTCCCTTTACCAAAATTATGCTTCAGTAGAGCTCAAAGCTTCTATCCAGTAGTCTCAGATGCTATATATCTGTTTTTCAGATATGAGGTAGTGGTACACTGGTACAAATATGGCTAAGGGAGCTGCCCTCCTCCCTCAATGTGCCAAAATCCCCACTGGTAGCTTGATGTCCTATGATTAATACACTAGTGTCATACAGTCCTTCACAGTTGCTCCCAACATCTTCCTCCTCAGGAAACTATAAAAGGAACAAGCAAGGAATAAATAATATACACTGTTCACTGTAAGTACACAATGAATATTCTATATGAATCCAAGGTAAGTCCCAGCCCACCCTTCAGGGTGAAATGTTTTGAGGCATAAACCAGAGAAGAACTCAATTCCTGCAACCTATAGAATATGGAAATACATTTTAGGAGTAATTGAAAAGTTTGTTAGCTTTCCTGGGAATAGCGATACAGATACAGGACACATATCTTCTGTTGAGTGGGGGGGAGGGGGCACTTATGGCCCACCAGATGATGTAGAACTCCAACTCCTATCAGCACCAGGCAGCAGAGCCAATAGTCAAGGATGATGGACATATGAGCCCAGGAACACTTTGAGGGCTACAAATTCCCTGCACTTGCTCTTAAAGTATAGTTATTGTAACAATTATAGGTAGTATGTAACCACAAGTAGAACAGGCATGCTTACAGTGATCCATCACTGTTTACTTGTGGTTAGAAATTAAAAGGTAAAAGGTATCAGTCTTTGAGCTCACCTACCTAATTAGCTAGTCCAGTTAGGGAGGTAGGAGAGCAATGCCAAGAAGAATAACAACCCATACCTCAGAGAGCATAGTAAGTCTTGCAACATTAAGTTGGGGAAGGACAACATTTTAGAGCATTCTTTCTTCCAGAAGAAGTCCCAGAAGCCTCTGAATTCCTGCTTCTTTGAAATGGATGTGAGGAATCAGCTATTGAAGGATGTCCTTCTTCCATGAGTAAAAAAAAGAAACATGAACCAAAAACAGGATGACATTCAAAAGAATGCATCTTAGGAGGTAAGTTTGATTACCCTTCTAATGAACTCACAGAGTGTCTGAAAAATTAAAAGCAACATATTTGCATCTTAGCAAAGTATTTGATAAAGCATTTTTAATACTGAATATTAAATTAGATCAAAATATCTTTCATGAAAAAACATTACATGTACTTCAGAAATTAGACAAAAAATACTGCAGGACCACTGTATCTGCTGGTTCAGTTACCATGTTTTCACTTAACCATGGTTAACCTCAGTCTGAAAGAGAAGTTGTAAAGTGCTTCCTTTAAGTGAAAATTATTGATTTAATAGGGAAAGGGGAAAAAATTGTATGCTGAGGTTGCTTGGATGTACAGTAAGAACAAATCTTCCATCTGTAAAATTGTGAAAAAAGAAATGTATACAAGTATGTACAGTATATTGTTTTTAGCTATTTTCTGCAGTTTCAGGCATCTGCTGGAGGGCTTAGAGTCTATTCTCATGAATACAGGGGTCCTGCTGTATACACAAAGTCACTGAAAGTCAATGGTACTGAAAATATTCATTATATGTATTAATTATTCCTATGAGATAAATTACTGTTAAAAAACTGAAAGAAATGTGTGCATGTGTATGCGCACTAATCATGAGCAGCAAAATGGCTAGAAGAATAAGGCAAATGAAAGGGCAACCATCAGGTACTGGGTAGTATAGAAATTAACTAATTAAAGGAAAAAGGAAGCAGTGCTAGCAGTCCAATTTTCAGCACTGTAGTTAATTAATTAAATTAAAAGAATAGGAACATAAGAAGATCCAAACTGAATCAGACAAAGGCCTCTCTTTTTGAGTATTCTGTTCCCACAATAGCCAACCAGATGCAGATGTCCACACATGTTCACAAGCAGGACACAAATGCACCAGCATCCTTCTGCTTGTCTTCCCCAGTGACTGGTGTAGGAAAGCATAGCTGGTCAATAGGAAAGGTAAAGGAAAATACCACAATATATTATGGCAGACATGAATATACTTTTCCTTATCTATCTAGTCAAAGGATGCAGACATGTGACTGAAAATAACAGGGGAGTCTTGGGGTTGAGTACAATGTCAGAAGACATGAACACAGAGAGTTAAAGAATCCATAATATTGCTTTCCCACTCGTCCAATATTTCTTTCATAGAGTCTGGCTAAAAAGTGACTCCTAAAGGAGAGCTAAAAGGTAGGAGAGAAAGGGTAATTTGATACTTGTTACCCAAAGTAAAGGATTGCTGAATGATGATATATACACATGATAAATATAACCCAAGTGGAGAACTTTTCCCCACATAAACAGCAGCTGAACCAATGAGAGGCCACAGGTGATGGTAGATGAAGCCAGAATTAATGATGGAGAAAGTTTGTTATGTGCCATGAAGTCAACTCCAACTCATGGCAACCCTATTTATGAAAGCCCTCCAATATGCCCTATCCATGACAGCCTTATTCAGCTCTTGTAAATTCAAGGTAATGACTTCCTTTATAAAGTCCATGGGCAAAGGCAGAACCCAAAGTAGGCATAGCACTCTCTCTCTTCCCCTGTGTGTGTTACCCATCATTTCTCTACTTCTTATGCACATGCCCTAAGCAAAAGAGGAGGCTCACAGGTATGGTCTGGAGAAGCAAGAATGGCCCAGTATCACTTGAAGAGACTGATGATTCTTACTACTGCATGAAATTAGGCTCAAGGATGTGGGTGGCCCTTGAACTGTAGCTTTATTATCTCAGGTTTAGAGGATTGTCTGGACCAAGCCTGGTTGTGACCTCTCAATGAATAATAATATAATAAAAATACAGAAAATTGCCAACTTAAGTTATATTTTACTTAGCCAACTAAATCATGTATTGCATTAATGTTAGAACTATAGTAAAATGTTATTTCTGGGTATATAGTATTTTTAATTAATTTGCTATCAAATGTACATGTATGGGTTTTCTAGATTTGAGTTCATTGGGTGGAATCATACAGATAAGAAATAAACACTTTAAAAAATACTCTTTGCTTGATTATGACATTAAATTTACAGTGTCTTAGAATTAATCTTCCCTTTCTACATACCTTGCTACCATTTCTTTTTCTTTATTTGAAGCATATCCGCTACTGCTGAGTGGCTTAGTTGGGGATGAGAGGAAGTATAGACAATGATTGGTAAAGTATTGGTCAACTAATGGTAGCAGGACCTAGAAAATAAGATAGAAACTATGAACTACAAGCATGACCTTGAAACATAGATAGTGTAATATGGAAAACTTGTAGAAAACAGGTTATACAAATTGGGACTGTTTTCTCTAGATTCACTTTTTCTATGGTCATTACTCACTGTTCCCACAGCCAATTACTTCCTCACACTTCTGCTTTTCTGGCTCTTGACAATTCCCCCTCCCCCTTGACCCTGGCCTCTCATCTGCCTCCTCCTTAGGACATAAAGTTCCCTCCAGTATTAAGAACTGTCCATCCTCTTCAGATCTTTCCCATTTCCCTCTTCTTCCCTCAGTTTCCTTCCCCTCTTCCTTTTTTTATTAAGTACAAATATCTATACTTCCATTCAGGTTCTTCTTTTTTTACTCCATTTCAGGGCAGAAAATAGATCTCTAGATGTTTTGAACTGAACTGAGAGCCAATACACTGTTGTTAAAATGCTGAGCCGAGACCTGGGAAATCTAGTCCCCATCTCCATGAAGCTACCTTTATGACTCTGGGCCAGTCAGTAACTCTCAGTCTAACTTACTACACAACGCTATTGTACATAAAATGGAGAGAAGGATGACTGTGTCGATAAGCTATCTTGGTTTCCTTGCAATGGAAAAAAAGGGTGGCGTATCAATGAAATAACAAAAAAGCAAGCAAAATGACCAGAAACGACATACCCTATACATATATTTTTATAGATTAGCATTTTAAAAATTTAAAAAAGATTTCATAGATTCACAATTAAACATGATTTAATTTTAATAAAATTTTAAATAAAGTATTTTAAAAATGCAAAACATTTCTGTATAGAATACCAGCTCCAATCACAAATAGATGTATGTCATATTCCCACTTAAAAACTAAACGAGGACCAATCAGGAAAAAGACCAAATCTTAATGTGGATTAACAGCCTCTGTATTCCATGCCCAATCAGGCTGCCTTAATAGATATCACCATTTCTTTCATCTCTTCATTTATATTGATAGGTTCCAGCTAACCAATAAACATCACCTCCTTAATCTTTCCCCTTTGGAGGCCCCAATTCAGCTGCTAGCACAGTAATACTCACTGCAGCCACTCTGCCAATGTGTTTCTTCCACATATGGAGGGACCAAGGTCTAACATATTTAATGTTGTATATCAGCTAAGTGTTGGTCATAGGATTTTAGAAGTCTTCCTGTTTCACCAATAATAATACACAAACTCCTAGCATTCCTTACTATTGTCAGTGAGCTCCAGCACCTGAAATCCAAAACATCTAGAGATATGCCTTCTCTCCAATCTTAACCCTACTTTGTATTTTTCTTCAGCCAAATTTCCTGTCTATTATCTGTCTCTGATTGCTCATCCTAGGAACCCTTTCCAGTCTTGATCTTATCCCTCTGTGAGGTTTTAGTTCCAGCTAAACTTAAAAATTTTCTTCACAAAAGTTGGACTACAAATGTTTAGATTCTATTATTCCAGCACACCAACCCAATAATATGAAAAACTTCACCATACTAAGTGTAATACAGTTCACAGTAAAATATAAATAATGGAACCCAACATCAGCTGAGCTCAACTATAGTCAATAGCTCTACTACATCAGCACTTCAATCCATTGACTATGTATATATTAACTAAAGAATAACCAACATAAATACTGAGGCAAACAAAACAAGCTGTATGAACAAGTTACTAACTTGTAATTTCAGTAATCTTCAAAAAAGCAGACAAGTGAAATGATTCTATGACATATTACTATATTCCATCCAATCTAACTTAATTACCTTGCCTCTTATTTTCTTAAGTACAGCACTTACTATGTAAAGCAAATTTTTCAGAAATTATATCTCAAGGCAGTATTTTGGAATGTTCTATTTGTACTGTAGAGTTCATTTCCTCCCCCCCCCCACCTTCTGTGATGGGAATCAAATGTTCAGTTACATACACAGTTTTCAATATTAGCACTTTCTACATGCTTGCATTGCAGTGGGTGTTAAAGTAGCTTATTTGAAATACTGTCACTCACTTTCGCAAAGAATTTGATTTCTTGGTCATGTGGAGATTTCTCAGTTTTTCCACTGGTAACAGTGGCTTCTGTGGAAAACAATCAAAGGTAAATATTACTGGGCAAAAATATCATATCAGAAGCACCAACAATATCTACTGTGAGAACCAGAGAAGCAACCCTGTGGTTCTGTTCAGGTATGAGCTACATTAGTGATGGTGAACCTTTTTGAGACCGAGTGCCCAAACTGCAACCCAAAATCCACTTATTTATCGCAAAGTGCCAACACTGCAATAAAACCTGAATTCTGAGGTTTTAGTTTAGAAAAAACAACTCCCAGCCAGTCCAAGCAAATCTCTGTCCCTGTCCCTGTCCCTGTCCCTCTCTCTCTCTCCTTGGCAGAGAACTGACCGGCCACGTGAAAGCTTGGTTTCATAAGTCTAATGGCTAATGAGTCACAGTGCATGATGTCATCGCCTGGCACCGCTACTCCTTTCCAAGCGTGCGCATGACCCCTATGTGCACTGTTATCCAATGCTCAGGTGTTGGGGCAAAGCTGGGGTGACTTGGCTCATGTGCTGACAGAGAGGGCTCTGCCTGCCCACTGTGGCACTCATACCATAGGTTCACCACCACTGACCTACATTCTATGCAAGCAGAGGCCTGTTGCATGTCACAGTAGAGCCATCCTAAGAACAAGCCACCACAAGTTGATTGTCAATCTGCAATCAGACTATTTGCCTCTCCAAGTCTTGTCCTGGCAGATTTCCATTGTATCTTCCCACCTTTGTGATGTAACTTCTCTCCTTTCTCTCTGCTTGTCTTGACTTGAGAAGCACCTGCAGTGACATGCATTTTTCCTATCAGCAGAGCATAGTGGGGACTCACTTTGCTTTTTAGAATGAAGTGGTTGGTTGTTTTATTTATTTTCTTTAACACTTAAAAGAATATCCTTGGCCACTCATCCCACTGAGACTTTTCTTTTTTCAACACTAAAGCATGAAACTGCATATTCAAAAAATGCACAAGTGAACTTATTTTTCCTCTAAAAGTTATTTTATTTTATTTTATTTTATTTTTATTTTTATTTATTTAGACAGACGGACAGACAACTTATATGCCGCCCCATCACATGAGCCTCGGGGCAGTTTACAATCATTAAAATCCCGTATAAAATGCAAAAAATTATCAAATAAATAAAATACATAAAATAAAATAGTGGAAACAGCCTGGTCAATTTAAAATCAACAAGTTATATAGTTTTTAATGCAAGCACATGTTTAAGACTTTACAAACATTTCTAAAGAACAGGTTCTCCTGCTAGTGCTCATGTTCAAGATTGCAAGGGGCCTTGCTTGACTGTTCTACAAACTAAACTTTCCTAAATCTTGGATTCAGATTAAAGATGGGAGTCATCCACCTCAAGTGCAGTCCATATTTGTACCCATCAAGGGCAGGTTGCTTACCTGTAGCTGTAGTTCTTTCAGTGGTCATTTGTACATTCATACTTGTGGGCTCTATGCCTGCATGGAGCCAGCTGGCAAGAAGAGTCTATAACTGAGGGAATTTTTGTGGCAGCTCCTCCCCAACTCTGTTCAGTATATATAGGACACATTCCCACCCATTCTCTCTGTTCACCCAAGTCCACCATTGTGGCTTCAGGATTGAGGGAGTATCCATTTGTCTGACCTCAACTTTGGTTGAAAACTATCTTAATATGATAAAAGAAAAAGTTAGCATATGATACTGAGGAGGGGATAAAGGGTGGGTTGTGTGAATGCACAGATAACCACTTGAAGAACAAATGTTTCAGGTAAGCAACCAGCGTTTTTTTTTCATGGTCTCTGTGTATCATGCACATGAATAACTACCAAACTTGGATGAAGGACTAGTATTATCATCAAAGAACCATGGAAAGGGACAGTCTGCTCTGGCATGGACACTGGATCTGTAATGCCTCATGAATACTGATGGAGTGGAGCAGATAGCTGCTTTATAGAGGTCTGGCAGGGGAATTCCTGAGTAGAGCAGCAGAAGTTGCATTCATTCAAGCAGAATGAACTTTCAGTGGTTCCAAGAGCTTCAGACCAGCCAGTTCATAGGCTAGAGAGATTGTCCTCACCACCCAGGCTGCTAGTCTTTAAATTGACAGGGGATGTCATTTATTCTTCCGACCATAACAAAAAAAGTTTCTGCAATCAGCAAAGTCTCAATTCTCAGTGGAAAGAACTCTAGGGTTCTACAAATGTTCAATGTATGTAGTGTTGATTCCACTGGATTAGATGCGGAAGCAAAAAAGCTTGCAAAACAATGTATTGATTTAAATGAAAAGATGGTGTTGCTTTGTGGGGAAGAAGGGTCCAGTCACAGCACTCTTTTGTCTCTGTGGAAGACATCTACTCTAAAAGTGCACAATTCACTGGAGCAGCAAGCTGATGAAATCACCAGGAAACCAACTCCCCATGACAGCAAATGTAGATTCATTGTCACCATGGGTTCAAAGGATTTTCTTGAAAGGGCTTGCAGCATGACAGAAAGACTTAAGTTAAGCAATACATTACAAGTTGGTGGAACAACGTTCTTTAGTCCTCACAGAAACCACCTATTAGGGAATGGGAGAAAACTGATGAACCTTGGATTGGTGTGGGAAAGATGAGATCACTGCTAAATAGTCATGAATAGAAGATGTCTTCAGACTCTGTTGAAACAGTTTATTCAGAAAGAGGAGGTCTTGCTCTATCTTGCATTAATATGGATTAAAGCCACCCTTAATGCAAATGAAGAGAAGGCTTTCCATTTCAGAGTAGGATTTCTTGCTAGAAGGTCTCAAGGTCACATCCAATATTGCATGCAGACCTTCAGGAAAGGTGATGGTCTCTTCATCTAGGAGAAGATCCACCATGCTGTGAGGTGCAAGCAGCGTACATTCAGGGGCAGTACTCTCCCCTGATCCCAAGAGATTAGATCCAGCTTCAATGGGAGCTAGAAGAAGGTTCAATTGGACACTCTCAGCAGTAGGGTGAACCATGTTATCACCATGATGCCATTTTAACTCAATGAAACTTTGCTGGTGTCTTATGATCAGGGGAAATGATAAAACAATGTCCACAACCAATTCAACATGGGGCCTATTGTTGGATGAATGGATAGATAGAGATTCTCTAGCTAGGCATTTTGGCAGGAAAATGGCAGGAGCCCACCTGGCTTCCCAAGTGGCATATAAAGACAAGGCTCCTGCCATTTTCTTCAGTTAGGAACACAGAAACAAGTGAGTCAGAAGGGGCCTCCTGAGCCATCTAGTCTGACCCCTGGCTCCAGCTGGCTCTGCTCATGACATGCCTACCATGTGCATGTCTAGCCTATCCATCGACACGATCGCCATCGACACGATCGCTCCCAAGCGCCCTCTCCAGCCTGGCAGAGCCCGCTCGTCTCCCTGGTATACATCGGAATTACGGGCGATGAAGCGGGTTGGGAGACGGCTAGAGCGCAGGTGGAGGAAATCTCGTGATGAGTCCGATCGAACACATCTTAGAGCACACTATCGTGCCTATGCTGTGGCGGTGAGGGCGGCGAAGAAGCGATTCTTCTCCGCGTCCATTGCCTCCTCACAATGCCGTCCAGCGGAAATTTTTCGGGTGGTGCAGGGGTTGACGAGACTGGGCCCCGATAAAGAACTGGTGCCACCCTCGAAAGCCCGCTGTGACGAGTTTGCCACGCATTTTCAGGAGAAAGTGGCTCTGATTCGTCACGAGCTGGACTCCACTTTTGATACAGATTCTTTTGGGGAGGGGCCAACCATGCCTGCTTGTCCCACGTTATTGGATGACTTTCAGTTTTTGCGGCCCGATGATGTGGACAAGGTGCTTGGATCGGTACGCCCAACCACCTGTTTACTGGACCCGTGCCCATCTTGGCTATTAAAGACCGCCAAGGACGGGATTGTGCCCTGGATCTTGGAGGTGGTCAACGCCTCTTTGAGAGACGGCCGGGTGCCGGCCACCTTAAAGGAGGCGGTAGCCCGGCCAGTCCTAAAGAAGGCTTCCCTGGATCCAGAGGTGGTCGCCAATTATAGACCGGTGGCCAACATCCCGTTTTTGGGTAAGGTGCTGGAGCGGGTGGTGGCGGGACAACTCCAGGCACTCTTGGAGGAAACTGATTATCTGGACCCATTTCAGTCCGGTTTCAGACCCGGTTTTGGCACTGAATCCGCCTTGGTCGCCCTGTACGATGACCTATGCCGGGAGAGGGACAGGGGGAGTGCGTCCCTGTTAGTCCTTCTTGACATCTCAGCGGCTTTCGATACCATCGACCATGGTATCCTTCTGGAGAGGCTGGCGGGATTGGGGGTTGGAGGCACTGCTTTGCAGTGGTTCCACTCCTATCTCAATGGCCGATACCAGAAGGTGGTGCTGGGGGACTATGGCTCTGCGCCATGGCAGCTATGCCATGGGGTTCCACAGGGTTCCATTTTGTCCCCCATGCTTTTTAACATCTACATGAAACCGCTGGGGGAGGTCATCAGGAGGTGTGGGCTGCGGAATCATCAGTACGCGGATGATACCCAGCTCTACCTCTCGTTTTCCACCGATCCAGGTGAGGCGGTGGCTGTGCTGAACCGGTGCCTGGCCGAGGTAATGGGCTGGATGAGGGCCAATAAACTGAAGCTCAATCCAGACAAGACGGAGGTCCTGTTGGTGGGCGGGTCTGGCTACAGTGCAGGGGACTTGACCCTAGTCTTGAATGGGGTTGCACTCCCTCTGAAAGACGGGGTCCGCAGCTTGGGAGTGCTCCTCGACCCGGAGCTGACCTTGACTGCTCAAGTGTCAGCAGTGGCGAGGAGCGCCTTCCAACAGCTTCGGCTGATACATCAGCTGCGTCCCTTCCTGGAGTTCGATTGCCTGACGACAGTGACACATGCGTTGGTGACTTCCCGGTTGGATTATTGTAACGCGCTCTACGTGGGACTTCCCTTGAAGACGGTCCGGATACTTCAATTGGTGCAGAATAGAGCTGCCAGGGTGCTGACGGGGACTGGGCGTGGTTCTCATATCACCCCAGTTCTCCGTCAGCTCCACTGGCTCCCCATTGAAGTCCGGGCCCAATTCAAGGTGCTGGTTCTTACCTATAAGGCCCTAAACGGCTTGGGCCCTGGTTACCTAAAGGAGCGCCTGCGACCATATATGCCCTCCCGCCCCCTACGATCAGCGACAGAGGCTCTCCTCCGGGAACCCTCCGTGCGTGAGATTAGGAGGGTGAGTACCTGGAGGAGGGCTTTCTCAGCGGTGGCGCCCCATTTATGGAATGCGCTCCCCAGAGAGGCTCGCCTGGCGCCGTCGTTATTTGCTTTTCGGCGCCAGGCGAAGACCTTTTTATTTAGACAATATTTTAATTAATATTATTGTTTAATTTAGGTTTATGTTTTGGTTTAGTTTATGTTTAACTTATGTTTAATTTATGTTTAATTAATTTATGTTTAATGTTTAATTTATGTTTAATAGGTTTAATTTATAATTCTGTTCATGTTTTTATATAATAACCTGAGATGGGCCAGTTTTTAATTTTGTTATATGTTTTTAATAATGCAACATGTTGTAAGCCGCCCCGAGGCTATTGCAAGGGGCGGCATATAAATTTTTAAATAAATAAATAAATAAAATAAATCCTTGAACACCCTCACCAATGGGGCCTCAACCACCTCACATGGAAGCCCATTCCATACCCTCGGGGTTCTAACTGTCAGGAAGTACTTCCTGGCATCCAAATTGAACCTGGGTTCCCTGAACTTCGGTCCGTTGACATGCATCTGTTTCGATATTTCTATCTCCCCAGCAGGTCCAGGCAGCATCCCTCTGTCCACTGGCAAGAAGTGCTCGTGCCATGGCCTTCCCATAGCCAACTTTGCAATGACAGAGTTTGGTCTCTGATGCTGAAAAAGGAAGGTCATGTCCTTCTGTACACTGTCCATATTCTCCAGTTGTTTTGATGGTGTAATTGTTGACAGGTCCTTTCATGACCTCTGCACTGTCTGAAGAAGCATCAACGGGAATAGTATCACCATAGGCATCAGTTCCTCTATATGGACCACATCAAAGACTTGGTCTATCACCCTCTTCATCTGCTGCTGAGTAACCCACAGAGAATGAATCATCCTCTGGATCTGTTCAGAAAAAATTGCTCCTTGTCCACTGATAGAAGGGCTGGGTCTACAGTTCTCACAGTCGCTTCTGGAGAGGAGGCAGATGGGGGGTGATTGATGTGTAGAAGGATACATCAGAAAACTAGTCTTAAATGTCTGATGGAAGAGATGGTGGCTGAAGTCTGAAGTGCATAGAGGCAGAGATGATGAGGATGCAGTGGCATGGCAGAGGAGGTAGAACATTCTGGAGGTCCTGACAATCAGTGTATCTAGAATTTGACTCTTGTGCTTTAGCCAGTGGTGGTGGTGGTAGTCTGAAGGAAGGGGTCCTTGTAGAGATGTTCCCATCTTTCAAAGTAGGGCTTAGGATGGAACTTCTCATAGTACCAAGGATCATAAAGGATTCTTGGTGATGAGCATACCCCCATAGATTATAGTATCTTTGGGATTACAGTATCCCAAGCACCTATCTCATCAGAAAGGAGAGAGTGAGAGTGGTCTCTGCTACAATTGGATCCAATGTGAGCTGATTCTAAACAGGTTAAAGAGGGGTTGTACAACTCCAAAGCTTTGGAAGTGGCTGAGCAGATGGAGGTGCATCCCAGATGTCCCCCTCTGAGGTAGCTGAGATGGGTCCTGGCCTTGTTCCTAATGGTTTAGTTTTCAGGATGCCTGGTGAGGATAACTGTCAGGGGTCCAGGGTATGGGTGTAGGCATCAAGGCAGATATGCTGAGACCCAGGGAAGAAGGTCCAAGGTAATACAGAGACCACATACAGTCCACAGTATAGCAGTGAAAAAAGAGTCATAGTCTGGCCAAGTCAGGGAGAACAAACTGGGAGTACATAGAGGAGCAAGACAAGGATGTAGTCACAAGTGAATACTACTAGATTGGGTTCAACAAACCACTCTGTGCACGCACAGAGATTAATTCTAGATGCTTTGTGCTTTTGACCAATAAAGAACACGTTCTAAGGGAAAATGTCTGCATCTTTTGAATGCACAAAGGAGGAACCCTGGCTCCCAACACTTGGGGCAAGATAGCCAGGCAGAATTCAGGAGCAGCAAGGCAAGGCAGTAACAGGGTCTGACAAAGGTCAGGTAGGATGCAGGCACAGGACCACACCAATAAGAGATGCATATTGCTGAAGCTACTTTCAGAGGAAAGAGCTTGCTCTTATACAGCTTATTCTCCAGGGCTCCCAGCTGGCGCTGATCAAGGGCCTGAGAGCTCCACCAGGGTCTGGGACTGATCCTGCAACTACCAAGGTGGTTGGTCTGATGCTTGACCAGCAGATGGAGCCCTGGAGCTCCCCAGATTCTAAGAATAAAAACACAGAAACATAGAAACAGAGCGAGTCAGAAGGGGCCTCCTGAGCCATCTAGTTTGACCCCAGCTCCAGCCAGCTCCACTCACGACATGCCCACCATGGGCATGTCCAGCCTATCTTTGAACACCTTCACCAATGGGGCTTCAATGACCTCTCGTGGAAGCCCATTCCACACCCTCAGGGTCCTAACTGTCAGGAAGTGCTTCCTGGCATATAAATGGAACCTTGGTTCCCTAAGCTTTGCTCTGTTGGAGCGTGTCCTGCCTTCCTCTGCAGGGGAGAACAGGTCTCTACCCATCTCCATGTGACATCCCTTCACATACCTGTATGTCGCCAACATATTGCCTCTGAGTCTCCTCTTCTCCAGGCTGAAGAGACCCAGTTCCCTCAGTCTCGCCTCATACCCCATCCCCTGCAAACCGGCTACCAACCTTGTGGTCCTATGCTGCACTGACTCTAACCTGGCTATATCCTTTCTGTAATGAGAGGCCCCAAACTGAGCACAATACTCCAGTTGCGGGCACACCAGAGTCATGTAGAGTGGTAGTAATACCTCTCTTGATCTAGAAGCCACACTTCTG